>CM035166.1:7053499-7439094 GCA_020205615.1 Panax quinquefolius
GAGAAATTGGACTTTGACTTATCTGTTGAAACTCCGTTGGGTGAAACCCGTTCACATCTGGTTTATAAATCTTGCATGATCCAAGTTGGCACTATCACATTACCATTGATCTTATATCTTTAAAGATACTTGCTTTTGATGTGATTTTAGGAATTGATTGGTTAACCACTCATCATACCAAAATTGATTGTTTTCGTAAGGTTGTTAGTTTTCATATTCCTAATCAACTGGCATACATGCAATTCAAACAACTAAACCACTAAAATCACCACTATGATATCAAGCAAAGAAAGCTATTCGCTTATTGAAAAACGGATGTCAAGCTTTCTTAGCCCATGCTATGGATTTGAACAAAGACAAGTCGATTTGAATAATATTTCATTGTTAGAGAATTTTCCGATGTATTTCACGAAGAACTTCCGGCCTACCCCGAACGTGATGTTGAATTCTTTATTGATCTTGAGTAGGGTAAAAACCCATTTCTAAAACCCCATATCGAATGACTCTATTGAACTTGAGAGTTAAAAGTCCAAACTCAGAATTGTTAGACATAGGTTTCATTCGTCCAGTACATCTCCTTGGGGTGCTCTGTTTTATTCGTGAAGAAGAAAGGCGGAGTATGCGACTTTTTGTATTGACTAACAGAGAATTAAACCACGTCACCATCAAGAATAGGTATCCGCTACCTCGCATTGATGACTGCTCGACCAGATTGCAAGAGCACAATTCTTTTCAAAGATCGATCTTAGATTCGGATATCATCACCAAGATTAAAAGCGAGGATATTCCAAAGACCGCCTTCGAAATTCCCAACCGCTTTCATGGATATGATGAACCATGTATTCAAGGAATATTTGGATCAGTTTGTTGTTGTCTTTATTGATGACATCCTCATCTATTCCAAAAGCCGTGAAGATCATGAGCACCATTTGAATCTGATACTTGAAAGGCTTCGTGAAAATAAACTTTATATGCTGGTGAAGAAATGCGAGTTCGCTTCGAGGAAGTAGCATTCCTTGGGCACGTGGTGTCAAAACATGGAGTATCTGTCGACCCGGCAAAGATTAAAGCAATACAAAGTTGGGAGCAACCAAAGTCGGTGACCAAAGTGCGTAGCTTTCTGGGCTTAGATGGTTATTATCGGAGGAGATTATGGAAGGATTTTCTCGAATCATTTACTCCGATTAACTCGGTTGACTTTCGGAAAGATACAAAATTTGTATGGAACAAGGAATGCGAGAAGAGTTTCCAAGAGCTCGAGGAGACTCATTTGGCACTGTTTCAGCAATACCATCTAAAGACGGATGGATTTGTTATATATAGCGATGCTTGAGGCAAAGGGTTGGGATGCGTTCTCATGCAACATGGGAAAGTCATAACCTATGCCTCACGATTAACTCAAAGAATATGAGAGGAATTATCCTACTCGTGATCTAGAGTTAGCAAGCGATAATGATTCGAGTTGAAAATTTGGAGAAACTAATTGTATGGGGAGAAAGTGGAGATTTATACGGACCATAAAAGCCTCAAATATTTCTTCACCCAAAAGAACTCAACATGCGGCAACGACAACTGGCTTGAACTATTGAAAGATTACGATCACACTATTCAATATCATCTTGGAAAAGCGAACGTAAGTGGTACGCATTGAGTAGTAAGATCATACGCGAAAGTACGAAGTGCGATATTGTTAATGCATAAGCCCATTCTCGTATGACTTGCAAAGGATGGAGGTAGAATTAAAGACTCAGGGACCCCACATGATGATGGCGAATATACTGAGTAGACCCGACTTTAATCGATAAAGTTAAAAGCTGCTCAAGCTACGGACCTGGAGTTGATACGTATGAAGAAGAAAGTGCAAGAAGGAGCTATTCCAGAAGCGAGAATCGATGAAGAAGGAATACTTAGATTCAACTCCAGACTTTGTGTTCCTAACGATTTCGACTTAAAGCATAGAATCATGATAGAGGCACACAACACCCCGTTTGTAATCCATCCTGGGAGTACCAAAATGTATCATGATATTCGGCATACATTTTGGTGGAACAATATGAAGAGAGAGATCGCGGAGTTTATCTCGAGGTGTTTAACTTGTCAACGTGTAAAGGCGGAGCATCAAGTGCCAAAGGGTCCATTACAACCACTTGAGATTCCGAAATGGAAGTGGGAACACATTACTATGGATTTCGTTACAGGTCTTCCCAAAGTTTCTCAAGGCATAGATGCGATTTGGGTTATTGTTGATAGATTAACCAAGTCTGCCCATTTCTTACCGATATGTGAGACTTATTCCCTTGAACGTCTTGTTCGCATGTACATGAATGAGATTATAAGATTGCATGGCATGTCCAGTATCCATAGTTTCGGATCGTGACCCAAGATTCACTTCACGATTTTGGGTTAGCTTGCAGAAAGCTATGGGCACGGATTCTTTATCTGGGGCAAGATACCATCCTCAAGCGGACGGACAATCGTAGAGAGGACTATTCAAACCCTTGAGATCTATTAAGACTTTATGTCCTAGATTTTAAAGGAAGTTGGGATAAGTACTTGCCACTGGTGGAATTCTCCTACAACAACAGTTATCAAGCAAGTATAGGCATGGCTCCATTTGAGGCGTTGTATGGACGAAAGTGTCATTCTCCAAAGTATCTTTGGGACGAGGTGGGAGGAAAACTTTGTTGGGACGAGAATTAAATACGCATGACCAAGGTTCTAAAAGGCGCTAAAAGTGAGGCGGGGAGGCGGAGGCGGGGGAACTAGGCGGGATTTTTTTTGTAAGTCAATTTTAATATTTTATCTTACATTATTCTAACAAAACAATAATATAAAGCAAAACAATCAATAATACAGATAATAAAGACATTTGTTTAAAGTTTAAACACATACATATAGCCAATTTCAAAGTTTAAACAAACACACAATTGTTCAAAATTCAAACATAAACAAATAATCAAAAATACAAACTAATAGTCTTCATCCCCATATCCCTCTATATCTCTAACTCTTCTTCTCCATATCCCTCCAAGATAATATCTCCATTGGACTCACACTCATACTCCTCATCTCCTTCTTCCTCCGTGTCATCATCAGACAAAAAATCTTCTTCATGAAGTTCTCTTACTCCAACATTTCTACTACTTCTCTTAGTTTCAAAGACGCTATCCCTCCGGATGCTTCACCAATCGCCTCCCAAGTAAGGCCCGCATAACCCTCAACTTCATCATCACCACCTTCAACAATCCATCCTTGCGTTTTTGAAGCATCACTGCTAGTAAAGACATCTACTTTCTTATTTTATCTTTTTACCGCTTTTTTGTTGTTAAGTCTTGAATTAAATTGGACATAGACTAGATTGTTCAACCTTGTTGCATCTAGTCTATTCCTCTTCTTTATATGAATCTACAAAAATAAAAATTAAAATTAAAAAAATCAAAAATTATATATTTATATTAGATTTTACTTAATAAACCACAACCACTTACTACTTACTAGTTACTATATACTATATAGTTGATACTTACCCCTCAAAAGTACTCCAATTTCTCTCACACCCGGATGAACTAGTAGTCAACTAAAGAATCCTTGTTGCCATCCTTTGCAAGTGGGTGTACTATTGCCATAATTGGACCACCATCCAACTAGTCATTAAAGATTGTAAATTATTAAACAAATATTTAAACAAGTATTAAATAGTAAAGAAAGATTAAACAATAAATATTTATACCCGGATCATAATTATCATCATTCGTTGCACATCCCGCCGCCGCTAAAAGTCTTCCAAACCCACCCTCTTTTTTCTTATACTTCAATAACTCTGTATTTATGACAAGACTTTGCATATTGAAGTCTTCGGGAAAGAACTTCTCAACACAAGTAAACATCGCATCCATGACAAGTGGATCACTTTGTATGCTAGGATCTTTAAAGAAGTAATAAGGGTTCATAGGTAGTAGTCGTCAAATGCAAAGGACTATCGTTCAATGGTCTTTGGCTTTAGCATCGATAATCGCAAGAAACGGGACGATAGTTAGTCTCATTATTTTTGAATGCCTCTTTGATCTCTTCCTTTGCTTTTTGAGTTCTCCATATAAAAACCCATTGATGGCTTTCGGTGCTCCATCAACAAGGCGAAGCACCTTTACTAATGGAGCAAACACTTTCAAGCATAAGTGTTACTCCATTCCAAAAACTCAAACTCAAGACAAGAGATATACGCCGCTTTTTCCCTTAGTATTTTTTCGACCATTCAGATTGATCCCATTCAAGACTAGTAAACATATACCTCAACTTCTCTTTCTTTTCTATCAAACTTTGTAAAGTCAAGAAAGAAGTTGCAAATCTAGTAGCGCCAGGCCTCACTATGTCTCTCTTTTTTGTATGCTTCCTCATCAATGCCAATGTCTTATGATGTGCATAAATAAAGATAGTAAAGGCCTTTGCTTTCTCAATCACTCCCTTAAACTTTGGTAGCTTGCCAATTCCTTCAAGCATGAGGTTCAAAGTGTGAGTGGCACAAGAAGTCCAAAACATATGTGGCCTCTTTATCATTAACAAGTCCGCCGCGGTCATGTTGTTGGAAGCATTGTCAGTAACAACTTGCACTACATTTTGTGGCCCAACTTGTTCAATGAAATCATCTACATATTTGAAAATATATTCTCCAGTGTGTGCTTCCTCAGAATCTTCTTTAGAAG
Source organism: Panax quinquefolius (assembly GCA_020205615.1). Classification (NCBI taxonomy): domain Eukaryota; kingdom Viridiplantae; phylum Streptophyta; class Magnoliopsida; order Apiales; family Araliaceae; genus Panax; species Panax quinquefolius. The sequence goes on from CM035166.1 coordinate 7,058,200, forward strand.
AAAGAAAAGTTTTGCCCTCTTTGCAATTCACACACAAATTCATGATACTTCTTCTTTTCTATCGGTCCAAGCATCATCATGATAGAACAACCATTGCAAGACCATTCCTCTTCTTCGCTTCGAGTGACTTCTTAGTCCTCTACCTCCTCTTTCAATAATGGCTCCCTTTAGTTGGTATTGACTTGGAGGTTGGTAACCCGCCATATTGACCAACCGCCTCACAAAACCTTTTGAAGTCGTCACATCCGATCGATAGCATTAAAAGCAATCTGGGTTTCATACACCCATCGAGCCATGTATTGATGCACACTATGCGTCCTTTCCTTCCAAAGTGCATCATTGATATTTTGTTGTCGAGCTTTTACTTGCACTCATCAAGAATAGGGATTTATGGTAGATGCAAATTTATCCATAGCCCCAATCATTTGTGGTCTTTTTCTTGATCCCGTCACTTCAATTTCTTCTTCTCCTCTTCATCAATTAAATTAACCTCTTTTCTAACTTCTTCAACCTCTTTCCTTTTCTCTCGCTTCTTCCTTTTACTTCTTCTAATGCGGCTTTACACTTTGCTTTATCTTCATCTCCAGAGCCTTTGGGCATGGTCTAGTATTTCCGTAATACGCATGAATGTGTTGTTTAATTCTATAAACCCCTCCGCTAATGTAATGTCCACACAACTTGTCATTTCACCTTATCAGTATTTTTAGGATTAATCAACATCCCATACTCCCATCCAACGTCATTTGATGCACGTTTCAATTGTGATTCAGGTACAGTGGCAGAATTAGATGCTCCCGAAGAAGGAATTTGTGTCATTGATACAAACCTACAAATGTCACAATTCATAGAAGGCAGCAGCAACAATTCATGCCGAAATAAGTAAGTCAGCAGCAATAAACAGAGGCAAAACAAACCTACAAATGTCACAGTTATTGCTAGAACTTATATTTTATATTTTATATTCTCTGTTTGGTATACAGTATACACAGTAAGGTTTGTTGTATATCACAAGTTTATTCTTTGACATCAGTTTTTTCTCTGTTTTATATTTCATATTCTCTGTTTTATATTCTTTAACATCTGTGTCACAAGAATTTCTAGAGATTGTTCAGTTTAAATTTTATATGACAAGTTTGTTGATGAACTCTTTTGACGATACCGACAGAGTGGCGGTGGTATGGCGTGGTCGATGTAAGTAAAATGATGGATGGGTGTATGATGGATGACGATGAATGGGTTGTCATTTGTGATGGAGTATGAGAGACTGTCACTACGATGATCGATGACTATCAAATATGCCGCGTGTTCTTCTTCTTGCTTTAGAGTATGGTACATCATGCATGATGATCGATGGAGTATGGTGGTCAAGTGGCGATGGAGTGGTCTTCTTTTTGCTTTAGAAAGGAAGAAAGAGATCGATGACTTAATTAAAATTAAGGACTTAAAGAAATGCCACGTGTTCTTCTTCTTTTATTTGTGTAATTTTTAAAATTAAGGACTTAAAGAAAATGATAAATAAAAATATAAGATTGTTATTTAATTTTAAGAATTAGTGTTACTACTTAAATAAATATTATTTTTAAAAAAATTAGTGTGAAGTTTATTGAATGAGACATTTGATATTATTAATTATGAAATTATTTTTATTTGTGTAATCTTCAAAATTGAGGACAAAAGGAAATAACAAATACTATATGCTAAGTATGGTTAATATATCTTTTAACATATTAGGCTATTATTAGTTTTGTACTTCTATTCATAAACAAGATTGTTATTAAATAATAAAATTTAAATTTTAAGAATTCAATTTAATATTAAAACTTAAGAACTTAAACATAAATTTAAGATATATATATATATATATATATATATATATATATATATCCATTGTTTGAAATAATTCAATTATAGAATTAGTGTTAGTAAGTATTATCTTTATATATAATTATATACTTATTTCTTCTCTCTTAAAAATTTAACATCTTAAAACTTATTAACATATTAAAACATCTTTAACATATTAGGCTATTAGTTTTGTACTTTTATTCATAAACAAGATTGTTATTAAATAATAAAATTTAAATTTTAAGAATTCAATTGAATATTAAAACTTAAGAAACTAAACATAAATTTAAGAATTATATTGAATTAAACTAAATATTACAAATGTATCATAATTTATATAATTTGAAGTTGGTACAAGTTCAACAAATTATAAATATAATAAAATTATTCATTTTGACTTGATCTTATTAATTATGAAATTATTTTTATTTGTGTAATCTTCAAAATTGAGGAGAAAAAGGAAATAACAAATACCATATGCTAAGTATGGTTAATATATCTTTAACATATTAGGCTATTAGTTTTGTACTTCTATTCATAAACAAGATTGTTATTAAATAATAAAATTTAAATTTTAAGAATTCAATTTAATATTAAAACTTAAGAACTTAAACATAAACATAAGATATATATATATATATATATATATATATATATATATATATATCCATTGCTTGAAATAATTCAATTATAGAATTAGTGTTAGTAAGTATTATCTTTATATATAATTATATACTTATTTCTTCTCTCTTAAAAATTTAACATATTAAAACTTATTAACATATTAAAACATCTTTAACATATTAGGCTATTAGTTTTGTACTTCTATTCATAAACAAGATTGTTATTAAATAATAAAATTTAAATTTTAAGAATTCAATTGAATATTAAAACTTAAGAAACTAAACATAAATTTAAGAATTATATTGAATTAAACTAAATATTACAAATGTATCATAATTTATATAATTTGAAGTTGGTACAAGTTCAACAAATTATAAATATAATAAAATTATTCATTTTGACTTGATCTTATTCATTATGAAATTATTTTTATTTGTGTAATCTTCAAAATTAAGGACAAAAAGGAAATAACAAATACCATACGCTAAGTATGGTTAATATATCTTTAACATATTAGGCTATTAGTTTTGTACTTCTATTCATAAACAAGATTGTTATTAAATAATAAAATTTAAATTTTAAGAATTCAATTTAATATTATAACTTAAGAACTTAAAAACATAAATTTAATATATATATATATATATATATATATATATATCATTGCTTTGAAATAATTAAATTATAGAATTAGTGTTAGTAAGTATTATCTTTATATATATAATTATATATCTTTAACGTATTAGTTTAATAGTTTTATTCATAAACACAATTGATATTAAATAATAAAATTTAAAATTTTAAGAATTCAATTGAATATTAAAACTTAAGAAACTAAACATAAATTTAAGAATTATATTGAATTAAACTAAATATTACAAATGTATCATAATTTATATAATTTGAAGTTGGTACAAGTTCAACAAATTATAAATATAATAAAATTATTCATTTTGACTTGATCTTATTAATTATGAAATTATTTTTATTTGTGTAATCTTCAAAATTGAGGACAAAAAGGAAATAACAAATACCATATGCTAAGTATGGTTAATATATCTTTAACATATTAGGCTATTAGTTTTGTACTTCTATTCATAAACAAGATTGTTATTAAATAATAAAATTTAAATTTTAAGAATTCAATTTAATATTAAAACTTAAGAACTTAAACATAAATTTAAGAATATATATATATATATATATATATATATATATATATATATCATTCTTGAAATAATTCAATTATAGAATTAGTGTTAGTAAGTATTATCTTTATATATAATTATATACTTATTTCTTCTCTCTTAAAAATTTAACATATTAAAACTTATTAACATATTAAAACATCTTTAACATATTAGGCTTTTAGTTTTGTACTTCTATTCATAAACAAGATTGTTATTAAATAATAAAATTTAAATTTTAAGAATTCAATTGAATATTAAAACTTAAGAAACTAAACATAAATTTAAGAATTATATTGAATTAAACTAAATATTACAAATGTATCATAATTTATATAATTTGAAGTTAGTACAAGTTCAACAAATTATAAATATAATAAAATTATTCATTTTGACTTGATCTTATTCATTATGAAATTATTTTTATTTGTGTAATCTTCAAAATTGAGGACAAAAAGGAAATAACAAATACCATATGCTAAGTATGGTTATATATATCTTTAACATATTAGGCTATTAGTTTTGTACTTTATTCATAAACAAGATTGTTATTAAATAATAAAATTTAAATTTTAAGAATTCAATTTAATATTAAAACTTAAGAACTTAAACATAAATTTAAATATATATATATATATATATATATATATATATATATATATATCCATTGCTTGAAATAATTCAATTATAGAATTAGTGTTAGTAAGTATTATCTTTATAAATAATTATATACTTATTTCTTCTCTCTTAAAAATTTAACATATTAAAACTTATTAACATATTAAAACATCTTTAACATATTAGGCTTTTAGTTTTGTACTTCTATTCATAAACAAGATTGTTATTAAATAATAAAATTTAAATTTTAAGAATTCAATTGAATATTAAAACTTAAGAAACTAAACATAAATTTAAGAATTATATTGAATTAAACTAAATATTACAAATGTATCATAATTTATATAATTTGAAGTTGGTACAAGTTCAACAAATTATAAATATAATAAAATTATTCATTTTGACTTGATCTTATTCATTATGAAATTATTTTTATTTGTGTAATCTTCAAAATTAAGGACAAAAAGGAAATAACAAATACCATATGCTAAGTATGGTTAATATATCTTTAACATATTAGGCTATTAGTTTTGTACTTCTATTCATAAACAAGATTGTTATTAAATAATAAAATTTAAATTTTAAGAATTCAATTTAATATTAAAACTTAAGAACTTAAACATAAATTTATATATATATATATATATATATATATATATATATCCATTGTTTGAAATAATTCAATTATTGAATTAGTGTTAGTAAGTATTATCTTTATATATAATTATATACTTATTTCTTCTCTCTTAAAAATTTAACATATTAAAACTTATTAACATATTAAAACATCTTTAACATATTAGGCTTTTAGTTTTGTACTTTTATTCATAAACAAGATTGTTACTAAATAATAAAATTTAAATTTTAAGAATTCAATTGAATATTAAAACTTAAGAAACTAAACATAAATTTAAGAATTATATTGAATTAAACTAAATATTACAAATGTATCATAATTTATATAATTTGAAGTTGGTACAAGTTCAACAAATTATAAATATAATAAAATTATTCATTTTGACTTGATCTTATTCATTATGGAATTATTTTTATTTGTGTAATCTTCAAAATTGAGGACAAAAGGAAATAACAAATACCATATGCTAAGTATGGTTAATATATCTTTAACATATTAGGCTATTAGTTTTGTACTTCTATTCATAAACAAGATTGTTATTAAATAATAAAATTTAAATTTTAATAATTCAATTTAATATTAAAACTTAAGAACTTAAACATAAATTTAAGAATATATATATATATATATATATATATATATATATTCATTGCTTGAAATAATTAAATTATAGAATTAGTGTTAGTAAGTATTATCTTTATATATATAATTATATATCTTTAACATTATTAGTTTAATAGTTTTATTCATAAACACAATTGATATTAAATAATAAAATTTAAAATTTTAAGAATTCAATTGAATATTAAAACTTAAGAAACTAAACATAAATTTAAGAATTATATTGAATTAAACTAAATATTACAAATGTATCATAATTTATATAATTTGAAGTTGGTACAAGTTCAACAAATTATAAATATAATAAAATTATTCATTTTGACTTGATCTTATTAATTATGAAATTATTTTTATTTGTGTAATCTTCAAAATTGAGGACAAAAAGGAAATAACAAATACCATATGCTAAGTATGGTTAATATATCTTTAACATATTAGGCTATTAGTTTTGTACTTTATTCATAAACAAGATTGTTATTAAATAATAAAATTGAAATTTTAAGAATTCAATTTAATATTAAAACTTAAGAACTTAAACATAAATTTAAGAATTTATATATATATATATATATATATATATATATATATATATATATATATATATCCATTGCTTGAAATAATTCAATTATAGAATTAGTGTTAGTAAGTATTATCTTTATATATAATTATATACTTATTTCTTCTCTCTTAAAAATTTAACATATTAAAACTTATTAACATATTAAAACATCTTTAACATATTAGGCTTTTAGTTTTGTACTTCTATTCATAAACAAGATTGTTATTAAATAATAAAATTTAAATTTTAAGAATTCAATTGAATATTAAAACTTAAGAAACTAAACATAAATTTAAGAATTATATTGAATTAAACTAAATATTACAAATGTATCATAATTTATATAATTTGAAGTTGAGTACAAGTTCAACAAATTATAAATATAATAAAATTATTCATTTTGACTTGATCTTATTCATTATGAAATTATTTTATTTGTGTAATCTTCAAAATTAAGGACAAAAGGAAATAACAAATACCATATGCTAAGTATGGTTAATATATCTTTAACATAATAGGATATTAGTTTTGTACTTCTATTCATAAACAAGATTGTTATTAAATAATAAAATTTAAATTTTAAGAATTCAATTTAATATTAAAACTTAAGAACTTAAACATAAATTTAAGATATATATATATATATATATATATATATATATATATATATCCATTGCTTGAAATAATTCAATTATAGAATTAGTGTTAGTAAGTATTATCTTTATATATAATTATATACTTATTTCTTCTCTCTTAAAAATTTAACATATTAAAACTTATTAACATATTAAAACATCTTTAACATATTAGGCTTTTTAGTTTTGTACTTCTATTCATAAACAAGATTGTTATTAAATAATAAAATTTAAATTTTAAGAATTCAATTGAATATTAAAACTTAAGAAACTAAACATAAATTTAAGAATTATATTGAATTAAACTAAATATTACAAATGTATCATAATTTATATAATTTGAAGTTGGTACAAGTTCAACAAATTATAAATATAATAAAATTATTCATTTTGACTTGATCTTATTCATTATGAAATTATTTTATTTGTGTAATCTTCAAAATTAAGGACAAAAAGGAAATAACAAATACCATATGCTAAGTATGGTTAATATATCTTTAACATATTAGGATATTAGTTTTGTACTTCTATTCATAAACAAGATTGTTATTAAATAATAAAATTTAAATTTTAAGAATTCAATTTAATATTAAAACTTAAGAACTTAAACATAAATTTAAGAATATATATATATATATATATATATATATATATATATCCATTGCTTGAAATAATTCAATTATAGAATTAGTGTTAGTAAGTATTATCTTTATATATATAATTATATATCTTTAACGTATTAGTTTAATAGTTTTATTCATAAACACAATTGATATTAAATAATAAAATTTAAAATTTTAAGAATTCAATTGAATATTAAAACTTAAGAAACTAAACATAAATTTAAGAATTATATTGAATTAAACTAAATATTACAAATGTATCATAATTTATATAATTTGAAGTTGGTACAAGTTCAACAAATTATAAATATAATAAAATTATTCATTTTGACTTGATCTTATTAATTATGAAATTATTTTTATTTGTGTAATCTTCAAAATTGAGGACAAAAAGGAAATAACAAATACCATATACGCTAAGTATGGTTAATATATCTTTAACATATTAGGCTATTAGTTTTGTACTTCTATTCATAAACAAGATTGTTATTAAATAATAAAATTTAAATTTTAAGAATTCAATTTAATATTAAAACTTAAGAACTTAAACATAAATTTAAGAAATATATATATATATATATATATATATATATCCATGCTTGAAATAATTCAATTATAGAATTAGTGTTAGTAAGTATTATCTTTATATATAATTATATACTTATTTCTTCTCTCTTAAAAATTTAACATATTAAAACTTATTAACATATTAAAACATCTTTAACATATTAGGCTTTTAGTTTTGTACTTCTATTCATAAACAAGATTGTTATTAAATAATAAAATTTAAATTTTAAGAATTCAATTGAATATTAAAACTTAAGAAACTAAACATAAATTTAAGAATTATATTGAATTAAACTAAATATTACAAATGTATCATAATTTATATAATTTGAAGTTGGTACAAGTTCAACAAATTATAAATATAATAAAATTATTCATTTGACTTGATCTTATTCATTATGAAATTATTTTTATTTGTGTAATCTTCAAAATTAAGGACAAAAAGGAAATAACAAATACCATATGCTAAGTATGGTTAATATATCTTTAACATATTAGGATATTAGTTTTGTACTTCTATTCATAAACAAGATTGTTATTAAATAATAAAATTTAAATTTTAAGAATTCAATTTAATATTAAAACTTAAGAACTTAAACATAAATTTAAGAATATATATATATATATATATATATATATATCCATTACTTGAAATAATTCAATTATAGAATTAGTGTTAGTAAGTATTATCTTTATATATAATTATATACTTATTTCTTCTCTCTTAAAAATTTAACATATTAAAACTTATTAACATATTAAAACATCTTTAACATATTAGGCTTTTAGTTTTGTATTTCTATTCATAAACAAGATTGTTATTAAATAATAAAATTTAAATTTTAAGAATTCAATTGAATATTAAAACTTAAGAAACTAAACATAAATTTAAGAATTATATTGAATTAAACTAAATATTACAAATGTATCATAATTTATATAATTTGAAGTTGAGTACAAGTTCAACAAATTATAAATATAATAAAATTATTCATTTTGACTTGATCTTATTCATTATGAAATTATTTTTATTTGTGTAATCTTCAAAATTGAGGACAAAAAGGAAATAACAAATACCATATGCTAAGTATGGTTAATATATCTTTAACATATTAGGCTATTAGTTTTGTACTTCTATTCATAAACAAGATTGTTATTAAATAATAAAATTTAAATTTTAAGAATTTAATTTAATATTATAACTTAAGAACTTAAACATAAATTTTAGAATATATATATATATATATATATATATATATTCATTCGCTTGAAATAATTAAATTATAGAATTAGTGTTAGTAAGTATTATCTTTATATATATAATTATATATCTTTAACGTATTAGTTTAATAGTTTTATTCATAAACACAATTGATATTAAATAATAAAATTTAAAATTTTAAGAATTCAATTGAATATTAAAACTTAAGAAACTAAACATAAATTTAAGAATTATATTGAATTAAACTAAATATTACAAATGTATCATAATTTATATAATTTGAAGTTGGTACAAGTTCAACAAATTATAAATATAATAAAATTATTCATTTTGACTTGATCTTATTAATTGTGAAATTATTTTTATTTGTGTAATCTTCAAAATTGAGGACAAAAGGAAATAACAAATACCATATACTAAGTATGGTTAATATATCTTTAACATATTAGGCTATTAGTTTTGTACTTCTATTCATAAACAAGATTGTTATTAAATAATAAAATTTAAATTTTAAGAATTCAATTTAATATTAAAACTTAAGAACTTAAACATAAATTTAAGAATATATATATATATATATATATATATATATATATATATATATCCATCGCTTGAAATAATTCAATTATAGAATTAGTGTTAGTAAGTATTATCTTTATATATAATTATATACTTTTTTCTTCTCTTAAAAATTTAATATATTAAAACTTATTAACATATTAAAACATCTTTAACATATTAGGCTTTTAGTTTTGTACTTCTATTCATAAACAAGATTGTTATTAAATAATAAAATTTAAATTTTAAGAATTCAATTGAATATTAAAACTTAAGAAACTAAACATAAATTTAAGAATTATATTGAATTAAACTAAATATTACAAATGTATCATAATTTATATAATTTGAAGTTAGTACAAGTTCAACAAATTATAAATATAATAAAATTATTCATTTTGACTTGATCTTATTCATTATGAAATTATTTTTATTTGTGTAATCTTCAAAATTAAGGACAAAAAGGAAATAACAAATACCATATGCTAAGTATGGTTAATATATCTTTAACATATTAGGCTATTAGTTTTGTACTTCTATTCATAAACAAGATTGTTATTAAATAATAAAATTTAAATTTTAAGAATTCAATTTAATATTAAAACTTAAGAACTTAAACATAAATTTAAGAATATATATATATATATATATATATATATATATATATATCCATTGCTTGAAATAATTCAATTATAGAATTAGTGTTAGTAAGTATTATCTTTATAAATAATTATATACTTATTTCTTTCTCTTAAAAATTTAACATATTAAAACTTATTAACATATTAAAACATCTTTAACATATTAGGCTTTTAGTTTTGTACTTTATTCATAAACAAGATTGTTATTAAATAATAAAATTTAAATTTTAAGAATTCAATTGAATATTAAAACTTAAGAAACTAAACATAAATTTAAGAATTATATTGAATTAAACTAAATATTACAAATGTATCATAATTTATATAATTTGAAGTTGGTACAAGTTCAACAAATTATAAATATAATAAAATTATTCATTTTGACTTGATCTTATTCATTATGAAATTATTTTTATTTGTGTAATCTTCAAATTGAGGACAAAAAGGAAATAACAAATACCATATGCTAAGTATGGTTAATATATCTTTAACATATTAGGCTATTAGTTTTGTACTTCTATTCATAAACAAGATTGTTATTAAATAATAAAATTTAAATTTTAAGAATTCAATTTAATATTAAAACTTAAGAACTTAAACATAAATTTAAGAATATATATATATATATATATATATATATATATATTCATTGCTTGAAATAATTAAATTATAGAATTAGTGTTAGTAAGTATTATCTTTATATATATAATTATATATCTTTAACGTATTAGTTTAATAGTTTTATTCATAAACACAATTGATATTAAATAATAAAATTTAAAATTTTAAGAATTCAATTGAATATTAAAATTTAAGAAACTAAACATAAATTTAAGAATTATATTGAATTTAACTAAATATTACAAATGTATCATAATTTATATAATTTGAAGTTGGTACAAGTTCAACAAATTATAAATATAATAAAATTATTCATTTTGACTTGATCTTATTAATTATGAAATTATTTTTATTTGTGTAATCTTCAAAATTGAGGAAAAAGGAAATAACAAATACCATATGCTAAGTATGGTTAATATATCTTTAACATATTAGGCTATTAGTTTTGTACTTCTATTCATAAACAAGATTGTTATTAAATAATAAAATTTAAATTTTAAGAATTCAATTTAATATTAAAACTTAAGAACTTAAACATAAATTTATGAATATATATATATATATATATATATATATATATCCATTGCTTGAAATAATTCAATTATAGAATTAGTGTTTGTCAGAAGATCCCTAAAATTTTTTTTTTAAATAAAAGGAATTTCCTTTATTTATTATTTTGAAATAGTAAGGGTTGATTTGATTAATATGGATAGTTAAGGGTTAAATACGCAAATATTTCAAAATAAGCAAGTGGTTATAAAATATTCATTGTTGTTGGGGAATATTCCTTTGGTGGTCGTGGAATATTCGTATCGGTGAATAATATTATTTACTGCCAAGCAGCCCATGTGTGTGGGCCCCATAACTGAAAGCGATTGGATGAAGAAAACGACAAATATAAGTTGTTTTTAAATAAGCGTAGTAGTTATTCAAGTATTATCTTTGTTGGAATAATTGGTTAAAACACACTAATACGCTGTTGTTGAAAGAAGAGACACCAGTATTGCACCAATTATTGATTCTTACGTAAGAAGGCACTACTCAATAATGGTTACGTAATTCATCGCTCAAAGATTTTATTGAGTTAATAATTGTTGCGTTGATATTTTATATATCATTGTTGTTTCAATAATTGTCATTACACACGTATTTTTCATTATCGAAGCAATAATTCATATTATCTGAATAATATTATTAGATAACATTATTGGCAATGTCTAGAAAGTTCGCGTCTAAGGAGAGGTTTGGTCACCTAATCAAGGCCAAGAATAAGAAATTCTTATCGAAAGCCCCTCTTTCCTCGAACCGCCGCTCGTGTCAATATTGTGATTCGTAATATTATTTGTGAATAATTAATTATTGATTTATATGATGAGGAAAATATTGATTTTATGTGGATATAGATGGAGAAAATTTTTAAAATGACAATTGTTGAAAATTAATATTTTATCTTTTTCTCGATAAAATAATTCATTTAAATATATTATTTTAATAATATATTAACTATGATATATTTTACAACGAATGTGGGATATATGAGTATACTGAGGAGGAAGAGTATTTTTGTTGCAATAAATGTTTAAAACATGTTAAACATGTCAATTGGACCCCATTTATCGATTTGAAATTTGATTATACTGTAAAATCGCCCGCCAGGATTTCGGTCGATTTTGTTTGGAATTTGAAAACTTTCTTCTACAAAGTTGTAGAGAATTGAATTTCCTATAAAAACTCGCGTGATTCGAATTTTTTTCTGATGAAAGGGCTATTTATTATGAATTATTGAAGTTACTAAGTTCAAAATAATTAATTTTGGAAGTTTAAAATAATTTAAATTACAAAAACGTTTTTCTTACTTTTTGAGAGGTGGGCTACATGTGTGGCTGATGGTTGAGTGTGCGTGATGAGGATTTTGAAAAATATAATAATATTTAATAAATTTTTCGCTTTGGTGTTCTAAGCAATTTCCTATAAATAGGGTGCTTAGGTTAGAATTGAAAATCACAATTAAACTCAAGTTTTCTCTCTATATTATCGAGCGTATTCTTGTGAGTATTTTGAGTATACTTTGAGTATTGCTGATAAGGATGTGCAAGTTTCCTTCAAAGATTATTGTAAGACCTCAAATTTTTTTAAATAAAAGGAATTTCCTTTATTTATTATTTTGAAATAGTAAGGGTTGATTTGATTAATGTGGATAGTTAAGGGTTAAATACGCAAATATTTCAAAATAAGCAAGTGGTTATAAAATATTCATTGTTGTCGGGAATATTCGTTTGTCGTGGAACAGTCGCTTTGTGAATATTCGCATTTCGTGAATATTTCAGATTTACTAGGAATATTCGTAGCCACCATGTGTGGGCCCCATAACTGAAAAGCGATTGGATGAAGAAAACGACAAATATAAGTTGTTTAAAATAATTCATGAGTTGTTACCGTTAAGACCGTTTGAATACCCTATGGTTAAAATACAAAGAATACGCTGTGGTCAAGACAAAGAAATATTACCAGACGCGCAAAGATTGTTGAATTATTGATCCTTACGTAAAGAAGGCACTACTCAATAATTATTACGGTGAGTTATCGCTCAATAGTTTATTTTATCGATTCAATAATTGTTTGCGTTGGTATTTTATATTATCATTGTTTCAATAATTGTCATCGCACAAGATTTCCCATTATCGATCAATAATTCATATTATTTGAATAATATTATTAGATAACATTATTGGCAATGTCTAGAAAGTTCTCGTCAAGGAGAGGTTTGGTCACCTAATTCGCCGCCAAGAAGTGAGAGATCCTTATTCGAAAGCCCCTCTTTCCCGGGAACACTGGTCATTATAAATGTGATTTCGTAATATTATTTGTGAATAATTAATTATTGATTCATATGATAAGGAAATATTTATTTTATATGAATATAAATGATGGATTTATTTATGTGGTTATTAATGAAGGAATTAATGTTGAGGTGTTTTATCAAGATTTTATCTGGATTCGAGGTATTAAAAATCAAATCGAGGGTTTTGAGATATATCATGGGGTTATAATTTTAATCCCGACCGTTGGATTGTGGTAATTTTTGGGTATGTTATACATACATAAGTTGAGTATATGTCCACAAATTTTGAACCGTTAAAAATGCACTAATGATTTGTTGAATTTTGAGAGGTGTTTGATTCTAAATTAGGGTTATAATTGATTTTGGTGGAAAATTCTAGAATTGAGTGGGCCCCACTTGTGGTTGGTGAAAAATGTGCTGAATTTTATTTCAAATGTGGTGGGTGGCAATAGTAAAGGTGTAAAGCCATCGTGTAGCAGTGTCAAGTCTCCGCTTCTACGGCTAACATTTTCCTATAAATAGAGGGCAAAGTTAGAATTGAAAATCACACCGTAAAACAAAGTTTTCTCTTTCTCTCTATATTATCGAGCGTATTTTGTGAGTATTTAGATACTTTGAGAGTCATTGTTCAAGATAAGTTTCATTCAAAGATCACTTCCGACCTTTCCTTCCAAGCAATCGATTCTTCGAGGTAAGTGGATATTATTTTTTTTTCGAATGATATTATTTCTTCAATATCATTATGTGAAATGTCGATCCGAGGTTTTTATCAAATTTGGAACTTTTTCATGCTCTGGGTTATTATTATTCATGAGTTACTATTCACGAGTTACTATTCATGAAGTTACTATTCACGAAGTTACTATTCACGAGTACTATTCATGAAGCGTGAAAATGTTTTTTTTTTGTGGAATTTCTATCTTTTGGTGTTTGAGTTACTATTCACGATATAAGACTATTCACGATACTAAGACTATTCGATACTTCAAGACTATTCATCGAAAAATAAAATTTCTTCTTTTCGTCTAAAATATCTATTCTCGGATACTAGCTTTGATCAGATCCATGTTTTGATCATTCTTGAATTTTACACCACTATGATTATTTTTGAGGTATCATTGGACATGGATAAAACAAAGTACTAATCCTTAATCCTTAATCCTTGTCATTTTGTTTCACCGGATTCGCTTCTTTAAAAATATTTTCATCATCCTCGCCTTAAATGATGATATTATTGAATATCTTTGGCCAGTAGCAAAAAAGATGAATGATTTTCAAGAATATCTTTGGCCCCGTAGCAAAGATGAGCAGTGTTTAAATGAATACGACCGATCGATGAATATCTTTGGCCTTTAGTGCAAAGATGAACAGTGTTGAGATGAACATGACCGATTGATGAATATCTTTGGCCTCAGAAGTGCAAAAGATGAGCAGTGTTTAAATGAATACGATCGATCGATGAATATCTTTGGCCTTTAGTGCAAAGATGAACAGTGTTGAGATGAACACGACCGATTGATGAATATCTTTGGCCCAGTAGTGCAAAGATGAATATTTGATTTGAGATGAATATCGATTGATGTTACAGGATAAAATATTGATGATGGACTGTTAAATTCATAGATTATAGTAGATTTCATTCTCACGTAACTCTTCTATGAATTATTATTTCACCGCTAATATTGATCTCAAACTTGTTGCCTATCAGATTCTATCGATTTTTTCCTCGTTGGAGACTAACGATAATTTGTTGTATATTATCTTAGTCATAACATTCTTTATCGGGCTAGTTGAGCTCACCCTTTTCCTTGTTGTTCCATTTTTCTTCTCGTGAGGCTAGAATGTAGCGAAAGTAGTACTAGCTTCTGGGGTATGGAATGAAGGTTCTGAGAGAGTTGTTTAGTAGTCCTCACCATTATTGTAAAATAATGTATCAATAAATGTGATGAGGATTTATTTGAGTATAAATATTGTCTAGTAAGATAATATTTGTATTTAAACTCACGCTTATTATTGTATTGATAATAAAGTTGTAGTTTTTACATCATGTATATTGGCGCACTTCGTGAATGGGTTGGATGGAAATGGACCTATTTTGGGGTCGCCACAGCTTGGTATCGTCGAGCTTAGGATACGATCTCCATGAGATCGGGGAATAGAACTAGGGGAGAGAAGTAAATCCTTTCGCTAAAGGTGTCCTACCTAAGCTTATTTGTTAGTTGGTCAAGATATGGGATATTATGTGATTGATTTCCTTAATTAACCCTTGTTTTATGACAAGAATTGAGAATGTCGATCGAGAATATTAATAGTGGTGTAAATGAGACCGTGGAGATGCTCAGATTTAACAACGAGGAGAACGTGCAACAGTCGGGCAATGTACCTCCCGTGAATAACACCACCGAAAGCGTGATGATGAACGAGGGATGTTTAGAAGTTTTTGCGGTTCATGCAAAATCGCATTTAGAGGAGACTCGTGTTCAAAATACAGGAGGAGATGATAAGAATTCACGGGTGGTCACATGCAAGCAAAGCTTCAAAGAGTGGGACCACTGCATTTGGGAAAGCCAGATCCGATCACGGCGGAAACACGGGTCAAGCAAATTACCAAGATATTCGATGTCTTGGGATGCACGAAGGAAATGTAAAGTTCCATTCGCTACTTTTATGTTCCGTGGCGCAGGCAGACATCGGTGGGAATCAGTGAAGCGTACTCCATTCACCAAGACTCAAAGATGTCATGGGAGACGTTTTCAGAAACAGTTCAATGACAAGTACTTCCCCGAAAGTATTCGCTATATGAAGGAAGTGGAGTTTATTAGATCGAGAGCAGAATAAACGACGACTTGTCCCAAAGACGAGGGTAAGTTCATGGAGTTATCCAGTTTGCACCTCATTTGGTGGAGAATGAGGAACGATGACGCGGATGTTTCGAGAGGTTTGAAACCCCAGATACGCCAAGATCTCATTTCTCATAAATTTTCTCTATTCAGATGTTGTAAATGTGGCTCATTGTTAGAAGCGAGATAACGAGTACGCTCAACCGAGGGACCATAACCGTGGATCATACCAAAGATAGCAAAACATCGTAATAACGATAACTAGGAGAGAAAGAAGAATACGGACAAAGGCAGAACTACTCCGGTGGTAATCGTGGCCATGAAAATAGAAGAAGCGAGTTGGGAGGAGATTTTAAAAGAGGAGATTCAACAACCACCATGTGAAGACGTCGCCAAAGGGCAGTAACTCGGTTCCAAGGGAGGAGAAAGACCATCTATCAGATGTTACAAATGCGGAAAGAGGACATATCACCAAACCGCCCACAACAGCTTTAAGGTATGCTATAATTGTGGAAAAGAAGGACATATCGCCGAGATCAGACGATATCGAAACCCTAGTGCAATGGGAATGGTGACTCAAAAGGATGTCCCGTAAAAGTCAAAGTCAACGATTCTCGAAGAGCGCTTTCGTCGTGACCTATCAAAATACGAGGAACCCGAACGGTTAGCACGGGTTAGTTAATTATAAATTTGCAAGTTTATACCTTACTAGATACCTGCTTCTACCCATTCTTTATCTCTTTGCTTCATGCGCCAACGCTTGAACTCGACTATGAGAAATTAGACTTTGACCTATTTATGGAGACTCCGTTAGAGAAACTTTCATTACATCCGTTGTTTAAAAATCTTGTTTGATTCAAGTTGGCACCATTACCTTACCCGTTAACCTTATCTCTTTAAAGATACTTGCTTTTTGGGATTGATTGGTTAACTACTCATCATGCCAAAATTGATTGCTTTTGTAAGGTCATAGTTTTCATATTCCTAAGCAACCTCGTTATTCAACTCAAGCAATCAAACCATTGTAGTCAAACATTTTTATATCAAGCCATGAAGTCATTCGCTTATTACGGATGTCAAGTTTTCTTAGTCCATGTTATGGATTTGAATAAAGACACGCCGATTTGAATAATATTCTTGTTGTTATTGATTTTCCCGACGATTTCAAGAATTTATCGCTTACTCCCAAAGATCGATATTAAATTTTGTATCGACTTTGAACCCAGACAAAACTCATTTCTAAAAATCTCATATCGAATGGCTCCTATTGAACTTCGTGGAGTTAAAAATTCAACTATAGAATTTGGTACACGAGCCTTTATCTTGTGACTTCCTTTCAGGAATTCACCCAAGCTTTACTCTCTGTAGGGGACGCCATATTCGTATGCGATAAGAAATCGACAGGTGTCATTGTGACGCGGCTATCCAAGGTTGAGATATGAGTCAATTGAGAACAACCTAAGTCAGAATCGAAATACGTAGCTTTTAGGCTTAGTTGGTTATTATCGGAGATTCGTCAAGGATATTCTCAAATCGCTATTCCATTAACGTAGCTAACATCAGAGATACAAAATTCAAATGGAGCAAGGAATGTGGGAAGAGCTTCAAGAACTCAAGAGGAGACTCATTTCAAAGATATGTTTCACCATGCCATCCTCGAAAAGTGAACGTGTAAGCCGACGTGTTGAGTAGAAGATCGATACAAGCACGAAAGTACGATATTGTCAAAGACTCATTTCAGATAATATACAAATAATAGAGATGGAGATGAAAACTCTAGGTACCCACGTGATGATATACGAAGTACGTGATGATATACGAGTATAATCGACTTTAATCGATAAAGTTAAAGTCGTTTCAAGCTACACACCGGAGTCGATGAATTTGAAGAAGGAGGTGCAAGAAGTTGTTATTTTAAAAGCGAGAATCGGTGAGGTGAGGAAAGCTCAAACCTTCGATTTATTAATCCATTTGAAATTCTCGATCGAATAGGAATCGTGGCCTATGTAGACTCGCTTTTACCACCAAGTACGACGCGTGTTCATAACGCTTTTCACGATCGATGTTACGTAAATATGTGGACGACCCAAAACACGTTATCGAAGTTAGAACCCGGACGAGATAGCCAAGACTTAACGTATGAGAGGAGGTACCGCCAAGATCTTGGATAGGAAGAATACGTCCCACGCAAGAAAGGTCATACCACAAGTTAAAGTTTTGTGGAGGAATCATGCTATAGAGGAAATGACTGGGAATTGGAAACGAAATGAAAGCGAGGTATCCTCATCTTTTTCAAACACCAGTACGCACGCCAATTTCGAGGGACTAAATTTCATAAGGAGGGAGGTCAGAAGACCTCAAATTTTTTAAATAAAAAGAATTTCCTTTATTTATTATTTTGAAATAGTAAGGGTTGATTTGATTAATGTGGATAGTTAAGGGTTAAATACGCAAATATTTCAAAATAAGCAAGTGGTTATAAAATATCATCATTGTTGTTGGGAATATTCGTTTGGTCGTGGAATATTCAGATCGCTTTTGGGAATATTCGCATTTACGTCGAGGGAATAAGCTAACCATGTGTGGGCCCCATAACTAAAGCGATTGGATGAAGAAAACGACAAATATAAGTTGGTTATAAAATAACTACAGAGTAGTTATCAAGTTAAGATCGTTGAATACCCGGTGGTTAAAATATAAAGAATACGCTGTGGTTGCAGACAAAAGAAGACACCAGACGCATAAAGATTGTTGAATTATTGATCCTTACGTAAGAAGGCACTACTCAATAATTATTACAAAGAGTTATCGCTCAATAGTTTATTTTATTGATTCAATAATTGTCACGCGTTGGTATTTTATATTATCATTGCTTCAATAATTGTCATCGCATAAGATTTCCCATTATCGATCAATAATTCATATTATTTGAATAATATTATTAGATAACATTATTGGCAATGTCTAGAAAGTTCTCGCCTCAAGGAGAGGTTTGGTCACCTAATAATTGCGCCAAAGAAGGAGAGATCCTTATCGAAAGCCCCTCTTTCCCGGAACAAATTACTGGTTGTCATAAATGTGATTCTCGTAATATTATTTGTGAATAATTAATTATTGATTCATATGATAAGGAAATATTTATTTTATATGAATATAAATGATGGATTTATTTATGTGGTTATTAATGAAGGAATTAATGTTGAGGTGTTTTATCAAGATTTTATCTGGATTGGAGGTATTAAAATCAAATCGAGGTTTTCAGATATATCATGGGGTTATAATTTTTAATCCAAACCGTTGATTGTGGTAATTTTTGGGTATGTTATACATACATAAGTTGAGTATATGTCCACAAATTTTGAACCGTTAAAAATGCACGAATGATTTGTTATGAATTTTAAGAGGTGTTTGATTCTGGAAATTAGGGTTATAATTGATTTTGGTGGAAAATTCTAGAATTGAGTGGGCCCCACTTGTGGTTGGTGAAAAAATGTGCTGAATTTTATTTCAAATGTGGTGGGTGGCAATAGTAGTGTAAAGCCATCGTGTAAAGCAGTGTCAAGTCCGCTTTTACTGGCTAACATTTTCCTATAAATAGAGGGCTAAGTTAGAATTGAAAATCACACCGTAAAACAAAGTTTTCTCTCTTTCTCTATATTATCGAGCGTATTTTGTGAGTATTTAGATACTTTGAGAGTTGTTGTTCAAGATAAGTTTCATTCAAAGATCACTTCCGACCTTTCCTTCCCAAGCATCGATTCTTTGAGGTAAGTGGATATTATTTTTTTTCGTAATGATATTATTTCTTCAATATCATTACGTCAAATGTTGATCCGAGGTTTTTATCAAATTTGGAACTTTTTCATGTCTGGGTTACTTATTCATGAGTTACTATTCACGAAGTTACTATTCATGAGTTACTATTCACGAAGTTACTATTCACGAAAGTACTATTCATGAAGCGTGAAAATGTTTTTTGTGGAATTTCTATCTTTTGGTGTTGAGTTACTACTTATTCACGATTATTCACGATACCATGACTATTCACGATACTAAGACTATTCATCGAAAAATAAAATTTCTTCTTTTTCGTCTAAAATATCTATTCGGATACTAGCTTCGATCAGATCCATGTTTTGATCATTCTTGAATTTTACACCACTATGATTATTTTTGAGGTATTGTTGGACATGGATAAAACAAAGTACTTAATCCTTAATCCTTAATCCTTGTCATTTTGTTTCACCGGATTCGCTTTCTTTAAAAATATTTTCATCATCCTCGCCTTAAATGATGATATTATTGAATATCTTTGGCCAGTAGTGGTAAAAGATGAATGATTTTCAAGAATATCTTTGGCCAGTAGCAAAGAGATGAGCAGTGTTTAAATGAAACGACCGATCGATGAATATCTTTGGCCTTTAGTGCAAAGAGAATAGTGTTGAGATGAATACGACCGATTGATGAATATCTTTGCCTCTGTAGTAAAAAGATGAAGCGTGTGTTTAAATGAATACGACCGATCGATGAATATCTTTGGCCTTTAGTGCAAAGATGACAGTGTTGTGTTGAGATGAATACGACCGATTGATGAATATCTTCGCCCGTAGTGTAAAAGATGAATATTTGATTTGAGATGAATATTGATTGATGTTACAGGATAAAATATTGATGATGGATCGTTAAATTCATAGATTATAGTAGATTTCATTCTCTACGTAACTCTTCTATTAATTATTATTTCGCCGTAATATTGATCCGAAACTTGTTGTCTATTGTATTCTATCGATTTTTCCTCGTTGGAGACTAACGATAATTTGTTGTATATTATCTTAGTCATAACATTCTTTATCGGGCTAGTTGAGCTCACCCTTTTCCTTGTTGTTCCATTTTTCTTCTCGTGGAGGCGAGAATGTAGCAGTACTAGTTCTGGGTATGGAATGAAGGTTCTAGAGAGAGTTGTTTAGTAGTCCTCACCATTATTGTAAAATAATGTATCAATAAATGTGATGAGGATTTATTTGAGTATAAATATTGTCTGAAGATAATATTTGTATTTAAACTCACGCTTTATTTATTGGATAATAAAGTTGTAGTTGTTTCATACCATGTATTTGGCTTAATTCGAGAATGGGTTGGATGGAATGGACCTATTTTGGGGTCGCCACAATCCTATACCCAGATTCTAGCTAAGTACTGATCTTTCGAGGTAAGGGATATTATTTTTTTTCAGTAATGATATTATTTCTTCAATATCATTATACTGAAATGTTGATCTGAAGTTTTTATCAAATTTGGAACTTTTTCATGTCGGGGTTACTATTCATGAGTTACTATTCATGAGTTACTATTCACGAGTTACTATTCATGAGTTACTATTCACGAGTTACTATTCACGAGTACTATTCATGAAGCGTGAAGATGTTTTTTGTGGAATTTCTATCTTTTGGTGTCGGAGTTACTATTCACGTATACAACACTATTCACGATACTGCGTACTCTTCAATTCATAGAAAAATAAAATTTCTTCTTTTCGTCAAAATATCTATTTCGGATACTAACTTGATTGTATCCATGTTTTGATCATTCTTGAATTTTACACCACTATGATTATTTTTGAGGTATTTTTGGACGTGGATAAAACCAAGTACGAATCCTTAATCCTTAATCCTTGTCATTTTGTTTCAACTGGATTCGTTTCTTTAAAAAAATATTTTCATCATCCTCGGCCTTAAATGATGATATTATGGAATATCTTTGGCTGTAGTGCAAAGATGAATGATTTCTTAAGAATATCTTCGGCAGAAGTGCAAAAAGATGAATGATTTTCAAGAATATCTTTGGCCCGTAGTGCAAAGATGAACAGTGTTTAAATGAACATGACCAACTGATGAATATCTTCGGCTCAGTAATGCAAAGATGAATATTTGATTCAGATGTATATTGATTGATGTTACAGGGGATAAAAGATGACGATGAACTATTAAATTCATACATAGAAGATAGTAGTTTGCATTTCTACTTAACTTTTCTAATAAATTATTATTTTCACGCGAATATTGATTTAAAATTTGTTGTCTATCAGTATTCTATTATATTTTTCCTGTTGAAGACTAACGATAATTTGTTGTATATTATCTTAGTCATAATATTCTTTATCGAAGCTAGTTGAGCTCACCCTTTTCCTTTTGTTCCATTTTTTCTCGGGGAGGCGAGAATATAGCGAGTATTTAGTCTCTGGGTATGGAATGAAGGTTTAGAAAGGATTGTTTAGTAGTCCTCACCATTTTTGTAAAATAATATATTAATAAATGTGATGAGGATTTATTTGAGTATAGATATTGTCTAGAAGATAATATTTGTATTCAAACTCGCTTTTACTTGTTGTAATAATAAAGTTGTAGTTGTTTTCGCATTCATGTATTGACAACTCGTAATGGGTGATGTATACCTATTTTGGGGGCGCCACAATTGGTATCGAGCTTAGGATATGATCTCGGCGGAGATCGGGGAATAGAACTAGGAGGGAGAGGCGAGTAAATCCTTCGCTAAAGGTGTCCTACCTAAGCTTATTTGTTAGTTAGTCAAGATATAGGGATATTATGTGATATATTGATTTCCTTAATTAACCCTTGTTTTATTACGAAAGATTTGAGAATGTCGAATCGAGAATATTAACAATGGAAATGAGACCGAGTGGAGATGCTGTACTCACCAACGAGGAGAACGTGCAACAGTCGACAATGTTCCTCCCGTGAACAACACCATTGAAAGAGATGATGAACGAGGGGATGTTTAGAAGTTTTTTGCAGATTCATGCAAAATCGCATTTAGGAAACTCGTGTTCAAAATACAGGAGGAAATGATAGCAATTCACGGGTTGTCACACCAAGTAGTTCAAAGAGTTGGGACCACCGAATTTAAGGGAAAGCCAGATCCGATCACGGCGGAAACATGGGTCAAACAAATTACCAAAATATTCGATGTCTTGGGATGCACGGAGGAACAGAAGGTTCCATTCGCCACCTTTATGTTCCGTGGCGAAGGCAGACTCATCGGTGGGAGTCTCGTGAAGCGTACTCCATCCAAACCGCACTCAAGATGTCTTGGGAGACGTTTCAGAAGCTATTTAATGACAAATACTTTCTTGAAAGTGTTCATCTATACGAAGGAAGTGGAGTTCATCGATTAGAACAAAACAACACGACGGTGTCTCGAAGACGAGGCAAAGTTTGCAGAGTTATCCAAAGTTTGCACCTCATTTGGTGGAGAATGAGGAACGATGACGCGGATGTTTCTTAGAGGTTTGAACCCCAAGATACGCCAAGATCTCATTTCTCATAAACTTTCTCTCTATTCGGATGTTGTAAGCAGGCTCAATTATTAGAAGCGAGATAACGAGTACTACGGCCAATCGAGGGACCACAACTAGGATCGCATACCAGAGATAGCGGTCAACGTAATAATGATAACTGCGGAGAAAGAAACAGACGGACAAAAATGGTTACCACTCCGGTGGTAATCATGGCCATGAAAATAGAAGAAGCGAGTCGAGGAGATTTTAAAAGAGGAGATTTAACAACGACCATGTGAAGACAGCAAAGGCGCAAGAATCGGGTTCTAAGGGAGGAGAACGACCACCCATTATATGCTACAAATGCGGAAAGAGAGGACATATCGGTCAAACCGCCCACAACAGTTCAAGGTATGCTATAATTGTGGAAAGGAAGGACATATCGCCGAGATCAGACAAGAACGAAACCTAGTTCAATTGGGGGACGGTGACTCAAAAGATCGTCCCGTAAAAGTCAAAGTCAACGATTCCCGGAAGAAGCGTTTGTTGTCGGATCGGTCATAATGCGAGGAACCTAAACGAGGTGATCACGGGTAAGCTATTTATAAATTCTTGCGAAGTTTATACCTTACTTGATACCGGTATACCCATTCATTTATCTCTCCCGCATGTGCTCAACGTTTAAACTTGACTCGGAGAAATTAGACTTTGACCTATCTCGTGGAAACTCCGTTAGAGAAACTTTCATCACATCCACTGCTTATAAATCTTGTTTGATTCAAGTTGGCACCATTACTTACCGTTGACCTTATCTCTTTAAAGATACTTGCTTTTGATGTGATTTTTAGGATTGATTGGTTAACTACTCATCATGCCAAAATTGATTATTTTCGTAAGGTTGTTAGTTTTCATATTCCTAAGCAACCCGTTAGATTTAATTCAAGCAACTAAACCATTAAAATCGATCATCGCCATATCTAATCATAAAGCTATTCGCTTATTAAAAACGGATGTCAAGCTTTCTTAGCCCATGTTATGGATTTGAATAAAGACACGCCAAATTTGAATAATATTCTGTTGTTATCGACTTTCCCGACGATTTTTCGAAGAACTTCCGGCCACCCCGTAACGTGAAGTTGAATTCTTTATTGATCTTGAACCGGCACAAAGCCCATTTCTAAAACCCCATATCGAATGGCTCCTATTGAACTTCGTGGAGTTAAAGGTCCAACTACGTGGAATTGTTGGACATCGGTTTCATTGGCCCCAAGACATCTCCTTGGGGTGCTCCTGCTTTATTTGTAAAGAAGAAAGACGGAGTATGCGACTTTTGTATCGACTATCTAGAATTGAACCATGTCACCATCAAGAATAGGTATCCTCTACCTCGTATTGATGACTTGTTTGACCGATTGCAAGGGCACAATTCTTTTCAAAAATCGATCTTCGCTCGGATATCATCACCAAGATTAGAATCGAGGATATTCCAAAGCGCTTTAGAACTCAGATGGGCATTATGAATTCTTAGTCATGTCTTTCGGACTAACTAATGCTCCTCATGGCTTTCATGGATATGATGAACCGAGTATTCAAGGAATATTTGGATCAATTCGTTGTTGTTTTTATTGATGACATCCTCATATATTCCAAAAGTCGTGAAGATCATGAGCACCATTTGAAAGTGGTACTCCAAAGGCTTCGTGAAAACCAACTATATGCCAAATTGAAGAAATGCGAGTTCGCGGCGAGGAAGTAGCATTCCTTGGGCACGTGGTGTCGAAACATGGAGTATCTGTTGATCCGTGAAGATTGAAGCAATACAAAGTTGGGAGCAACCAAAGTCGGTGATCAAGACGTAGCTTTTTGGGCTTAAATTGGTTATTATCGGAGATTCGTGGAAGGGTTTTCTAATCGCTACTCCATTAACTCGCCTAACTCGGAAGGATACAAAATTCGCTTGGAGTGAAGAAGACGAGAAGAGTTTCCAAGAGCTTAAGAGGAGACTTATTTTGGCACTGCTCTAACAATACCATCCGGTTCGGATGGATTTGTTATCTACAAATGATGCTTCGTGCAAAGGGTTAGGATGTGTTCTCATGCAACGTGGGAAAGTCATAGCCTATGCCTCATGACAACTTAAAGAGTATGAGAGGAATTATCCTACTCATGATCTAGAGTCATGGTAAATCGTTTTTCGCTAAAAATATGGAGGCACTATCTATATGGGGAGAAAGTGGAGATATATTCGCACCATAAAAGCCTTAAATATTTCTTCACTCAAAAAGAACTCAACACGCGGCAATGACGCTGGCTCGAGCTATTGAAAGACTACGACCACACTATTCAATACCATCCCGGTAAAAGTTTAACGTGGTAAATGACGCATGAAAGTAGAAGATCATATGCGGAACGAAAAGTGCGATGATGTCAAGTATACGACAGAGCCAACTTTAATAGAAAAAGTTAAGGTTGCTTTCAAGCCACCCGACCCGAGCCGATCGCGTATGAAGAAGAAAGTACAAGAAGGAGCTATTCCTAAGCGAGAATTGATGAAGAAGGAATACTTGAGTCCACTCTAGACTTTCAGGTTCCTAACGACTTTGATTTGAAGTACAAGATTATGATGGAGGCACACAATACACCATTTGCAATCCATCTGGAAGTACTAAAATGTATCGTGATCTTCGACATACATTTTGGTGGAACAATATGAAGAGAGAGATTGCAAAGTTTATCTCGATGTGTTTAACTTGCCAACGTGTAAAGGCGGAGCATCTTGTACCTAAGGGTCCGTTCAGAACCACTTGAGATTCGGAATGGAAGTGGGAACACATTACTATGGGATTTTACACGGGTCTTCCTACGATTTCTCAAGGCATCAATGCTATTTGGGTTATTGTTGATAGATTAACCAAGTTCACTCATTTTTCTTGCCGACACGGAGACTTATTCCTTGAACGTCTTGCTAGTATATGACGTGAATGAGATTGTGAGGTTGCATGGCATGCCAAGATCCATAGTTTTGGATCGTGACCCAAGATTCACTTCAAGATTTTGGGTTAGCTTGCAAAAAGCTATGGGCACGGATTTGCGATTTAGTTCAAAGATACCATCCCCAAACCGGACGACAATCGAGAGGACTATTCAAACTCTTCAAGATCTATTAAGACTCGTGTCCTGACTTCAAGGGTAGTTGGGATAAGTATTTACCATTGGTGGAATTCTCCTACAACAACAGTTATCGTGCAAGTATAGGTGTGGCTCCATTCAAGCATTATATGGACGAAAATGTCGCTCTCCAATATGTTGGGATGAGGTGGGTGAAGCAACATTGTTGGGACCCGAAGTTAAGTACGTATATGATCACCGAAAAGATCCAAATGATTCGACAACGATATACAACCAAGACAAGATCGAATAAAAAGAGTTATGCGGATCTTCATCGAAAGGACGTGGAATTTAGTGTAGGGGATCATGTATTGTCATGAGTTGCTCCATGGAAGGGAGTTACAAGATTTGGGAAGAGAGGAAAGCTCAATCCACGATTTATTGGTCCATTTCAAATTCTTGACCGAGTAGTAGAAATGTAGCCTATGACTTCAAGCGTTACCTCCGAGTATGTCTCGTGTTCATAATGTGTTTCACATATCCGTATTTCGTAAATATGTGAAAGACCCGAACCACGTTATTGAAAGTTAAACCGGACGAGATACCAAGACTTAACGATGAGGAGGTAATTCGCCAAGATCTTGGATAGGAAGGAGCATGTCCCTACGCAAGAAAGGTCATACCACAAGTTAAAGTTTTGTGGAGGAATCATGCTATAGAGGAAATGACGGGAATTGAAACGAAATGAAAGCGAGGTATCCTCACCTTTTCAAACACTGTGTACGCACGTCAATTTCGAGGACGAAATTTCATAAGGAGGGAGGTTGTAAGACCCCAACTTTTTTTAAATAAAAGGAATTTCCTTTATTTATTATTTTGAAATAGTAAGGGTTGATTTGATTAATGTGGATAGTTAAGGGTTAAATACACAAATATTTCAAAATAAGCAAGTGGTTATAAAATATTCATTGTCATTGGGAATATTCCTTTGGTGTCGTGGAATATTCGTATGCATTCGGGGAATATTCGCACGACGGCGCAAATGACCATGTGTGGGCCCCATAACTAAAGTTTATGGATGAAGAAAACGACAAATATAAGTTGTTTTTAAATAATAGGCGAAGTTATTACCGTTATTATCTTATTGGAATACCGGTGGTTAAAAAACACACTAATACAGCGTTGTTGAACATTAAAGACACCAGAGTATTGCACCAATTATTGATTCTTACGTAAGAAGGCACTACTCAATAATGGTTACGAATTATCGCTCAAAGATTTTATCGAGTTAATAATTTCTTTGCGTTGATATTTTATATTGTTGTTGTTTCAATAATTGTCATTACACAAGATTTTTCATTATCGAAGCAATAATTCATATTATCCGAATAATATTATTAGATAACATTATTGGCAATGTCTAGAAAGTTCATCTAAGGAGAGGTTTGGTCACCTAATTGCGCTACCAAGAAGAAGAAATTCTTATTCGAAAGCCCCTTTTCCCTGAACCGCACGGTTGTCAATATTGTGATTCTATAATATTATTTGTGAATAATTAATTATTGATTTATATGATGATGAAAATATTGATTTTATGTGGATATAGATGGAGAAATTTTTTAAAAATGACAATTGTTGAAAATTAATATTTTATCTTTTTCGATAAAATAATTCATTTAAATATATTATTTTAATAATATATTAATGGTGATATTTTTACAACTAATGTGGGATATATGAGTATACGAGGAGGAAGAGTATTTTTTGTTGCAATAAATGTTTAAAACATGTTAAACATGTAAATTGGACCCCATTTATCGATCGAAATTTGATTATAATGTAAAATCGCCCGTTTGTGGATTTCGGTCGATTTATTTGGAATTTGGAAAAACTTTCTTCTGCAAAGTTGTAGAGAATTGAATTTCCTATAAAAACTCGCGAGATTCGAATTTTCTGATGAAAGGGCTATTTATTATGAATTATTGAAGTTACTAAGCTCCGAAATAATTAATTTTTGGAAGTTTAAAATAATTTAAATTACAAAAACGTTTTTCTTACTTTTTTTGAGAGGTGGGCTACATGTGTATTGATGGTTGAGTGTGCGATGTATGAGGATTTTGAAAAAATATAATAATATTTAATAAATTTTCGCTTTTGGTGTTCTAAGCAATTTTCTATAAATAGGTGCTTGGGTTAGAATTGAAAATCACACTTTAAGCTCAAGTTTTCTCTCTATATTATCGAGCGTATTCTTGTGAGTATTTTGAGTATACTTTGAGTATTGCTAGACGATTGCAAGTTTCCTTCAAAGACTATATACCGTAGATTCTAGCTAGAAATACCGATCTTTCGAGGTAAGGAATATTATTTTTTCAGTAATGATATTATTTCTTCAATATCATTATCTTTGAAATGTTGATCTGAAGTTTTTATCAAATTTGGAACTTTTTCATGCTCTGGGGGTTACTATTCATGGGTTACTATTCATGAGTTACTATTCACGAGTTACTATTTATGAGTTACTATTCACGAGTTACTTATTCACGAGTACTATTCACGGAAGCGTGAAGATGTTTTTTGTGGAATTTCTATCTTTTGGTGTCTGAGAGTCTTATTCACGATATCAAGACTATTCACGATATAAAGACTATTCACGATATCTGGTAGATTATTCATAGAAAAATAAAATTTCTTCTTTTCGTCTCAAAACATCTATTCGGATACTAACTTTCTCGATTGTATCCATGTTTTGATCATTCTTGAATTTTACACCACTATGATTATTTTTGAGGTATTTTTGGACGTGGATAAAACCAAGTACGTAATCCTTAATCCTTAATCCTTGTCATTTTGTTTCATCGGATTCGTTTCTTTAAAAAATATTTTTCATCATCCTCAGTCTTAAATGATGATATTATGGAATATCTTTGGCCTGTAGTGCAAAGATGAATGATTTCTTAAGAATATCTTTTGGCCTGTAGTGCAAAGATGAATGATTTCTGAAGAATATCTTTGGCCCGTAGTGCAAAGATGAACAGGTGTTTAAATGAACATGACCAACTGATGAATATCTTTGGCCTGTAGTGCAAAGATGAATATTTGATTCCAGATGTATATTGATTGATGTTACAGGATAAAAGATGAGCGATGAACTTTTAAATTCATACATGAAGATAGTAGTTTGCATTCTCTACTTAACTCTTCTAATGAATTATTATTTCATTGCTAATATTGATTTAAAATTTGTTGTCTATTGTATTCTATTATATTTTTCCTGTTGAAGACTAACGATAATTTGTTGTGTATTATCTTAGTCATAATATTCTTTCATCGAGCTAGTTGAGCTCACCCTTTTCCTTTTTGTTCCATTTTTTTCTCGGAGGCGAGAATATAGCGAATATTTAGTCTGGGGTATGGAATGAAGGTTTTAGAAAGGATTGTTTAGTAGTCCTCACCATTTTTGTAAAAATAATATATCAATAAATGTGATGAGGATTTATTTGAGTATAGATATTGTGCAGAAGATAATATTTGTATTCAAACTCACGCTTTACTGTTGTAATAATAAAGTTGTAGTTGTTTCTGTACCATGTATTGACAACTCAGAATATGTGATGTATACCTATTTTGGGGGCGTCACAGTGTTAGTAAGTATTATCTTTATATATAATTATATACTTATTTCTTCTCTCTTAAAAATTTAACATATTAAAACTTATTAACATATTAAAACATCTTTAACATATTAGGCTTTTAGTTT
Source organism: Panax quinquefolius (assembly GCA_020205615.1). Classification (NCBI taxonomy): domain Eukaryota; kingdom Viridiplantae; phylum Streptophyta; class Magnoliopsida; order Apiales; family Araliaceae; genus Panax; species Panax quinquefolius. The sequence continues at coordinate 7,089,002 of CM035166.1, forward strand.
TGTACTTTATTCATAAACAAGATTGTTATTAAATAATAAAATTTAAATTTTAAGAATTCAATTGAATATTAAAACTTAAGAAACTAAACATAAATTTAAGAATTATATTGAATTAAACTAAATATTACAAATGTATCATAATTTATATAATTTGAAGTTAGTACAAGTTCAACAAATTATAAATATAATAAAATTATTCATTTGACTTGATCTTATTCATTATGAAATTATTTTTATTTGTGTAATCTTCAAAATTGAGGACAAAAAGGAAATAACAAATACCATATGCTAAGTATGGTTAATATATCTTTAACATATTAGGCTATTAGTTTTGTACTTCTATTCATAAACAAGATTGTTATTAAATAATAAAATTTAAATTTTAAGAATTTAATTTAATATTAAAACTTAAGAACTTAAACATAAATTTAAGAATATATATATATATATATATATATATATATATATATATTCATTGCTTGAAATAATTAAATTATAGAATTAGTGTTAGTAAGTATTATCTTTATATATATAATTATATATCTTTAACGTATTAGTTTAATAGTTTTATTCATAAACACAATTGATATTAAATAATAAAATTTAAAATTTTAAGAACTCAATTGAATATTAAAACTTAAGAAACTAAACATAAATTTAAGAATTATATTGAATTAAACTAAATATTACAAATGTATCATAATTTATATAATTTGAAGTTGAGTACAAGTTCAACAAATTATAAATATAATAAAATTATTCATTTCGACTTGATCTTGTTCACTTCTTGTTGTGATTTGATAAGCTACAACCTGCATTAAGAATATGATAAATCATTAGAAAAATAAATAAATCAAAATCTAATTTTGGTAGTAATTAAAAAAAAAGAAAATCCGCCTTTCCCGCCTGGGCCGCCTTTCCCGCCTTCCAGCCTAGTCCGCCTAGCGCTTTTTCCCACCGATTTGACCTTAGAAGCGGCGGCCACAGGCCCCACTTTAAGCCGATTTTTATAACTGCAAGCATTTACTCACGTAAAAGATCCAAATGATTCGACAACGTATACAAATGCACAAGATCAACAAAAGAGTTATGCAGATCTTCATCGAAAAGACGTGGAATTTAATATTGGGGATCATGTATTGTTACGTGTTGCACCATGGAAAGGAGTTACAAGATTTGGGAAGAGAGAAAGCTCAATCCACGATTTGTTGGTCCATTTGAGATTCTTGATCGAATAGGAAATGTGGCCTATAGACTCAAGATTACCTCCAAGTATGTCTCGTGTTCATAATATTTTCACATATACATGCTTCGTAAATATGTGAAAGACACGAACCATATTATTGCGTTAGAACCAGATTTAAATAGTAGAAGATTTAACGTCGAAGAAGTACTGTTAAGATCTTGGATAGGAAATAGCATGTCCCTACGCACAAGGTTATACCACAAGTTAAGGTTTTATGGAAAACCATGCTATTGAAGAAATGACCGGGAGTTGGAATCGAAATGAAAGCGAGGCATCCTCACCTTTTCAAACACCAGTACGTATGTCAATTTCGAGGACGAAATTTCATAAGGAGGGAGGTTGTAAGACCCCAACTTATTATAAATAAAATCAATTTCTCTAATTATATTTGTGAATAATAAGGTATTAATTTGATATAATTCTCTCGGTTATGGGTGAAATGTGCAAATTTTGCAAAATATGCAAGTGGTTATAAAATAATCATTGTTGTCGGGAATATTCGTTTGGTCATGGAATATTCTTGTTGTTGTGGGTATATTCGTGACGTAGCGATGCTTGATTTGTGGGCCCCATATAAATAATAATGGCGGATGAAGAAAACAATAAGTTTGAGTTTTATAAATAACGACGTAGTTGTTACCATTAACATTTGTTGGAATACCCGGTGGTTAAAAATGAAAGAATACGCGTGGATGCACAAGATTGATGAATTATTGATCCTTACGTAAAAGGCACTACTCAATAATTGTTACAAAGAATTATCGTTCAATATTTTATTTTATTGATTCAATAATTTGCTGCGTTGATATTTTATATTATTGTTGTTTCAATAATTGTCACTACACAAGTATTTCCCATTATCGGATCAATAATTCATATTATTTGAATAATATTATTAGATAGCATTATTGGCAATGTCTAGAAAGTTACATCAAGGAGAGGTTTGGTCACCTAATCAAGCGTCAATAAGAAGAAATTCTTATTGGAAAGCCCCTCTTTCTCAGGAACGACTGGTTGTTATAAATGTGATTCTCGTAATATTATTTGTGAATAATTAATTATTGATTCATATGATAAGGAAATATTTATTTTATGTGAATATAAATGTTGGATATATTTATTGTGGTTAAAAATGAAGGAGTTAATGTTGAGGTGTTTTATCAAGATTTTTTTTTCCGGAATGAAGGTATTAAAAATTAAACCAAAGGTGTTTTTGAGATATATTGTGTGAGTTATAATTTTTAATCGTAGACCGCTGATCGTTGTAATTTTTGGATATATTATACATATATAAGTTGAGTATATGTCCACAAATTTTGAACCGTTAAAAATGAACGTATGATTTGTTATGAATTTTAAGAGGTGACTGATTCAGAAATTAGGTTTATAAATGATTTTGGTGGGAAATTCTAGAATTGAGTGGGCCCCACTTGTGGTTGGTGAAGAAATGTGCTGAATTTATTTCAAATGTGGTGGGTGGGAATAGTAGCAGGTAAAGCCATCAGGTTGCAGGTCAAGTCTGCTAACATTTTCCTATAAATAGAGGGTTAAGTTAGAATTGAAAATCACACCAGAAACAAGTTTTCTCTCTTTTTCTCTCTAGATTATTGAGTGTATTTTGTGAGTATTTTTATACTTTGTGAGTTTCTATTCATCAGTGCAAGTTTCCTTCAGCCTTATACCGATATTTCGATCAGAAGTACTGATATTTTGAGGTAAGAGATGTTATTTTCTTCATATATGATATTATTTCTTCAATATCATTATGTCGAAGTATTGATCTGAATTTTTATAAAATCTAGAACTTTTTGTGTCGGGATTACTATTCACGTATACGGCACTATTCACGAATACGGCACTATTCACCGAAAAATGAAATTTTCTTTTTTTTTGATCAAGATGTCTATTATGGTTACTGTCTTTGATTGTATGCATGTTTTAATCTTTATTTTTGAATTCTGCTTCAAAATTGGTATTTATGAAGTATTATTGATCTTGGATAAACTGTTATATTTAATCCCTACTATTTGTCCTTTCGTTTCATCGGATTCGTTTTCTTTAAAATATTTTTCATCATCCTCGGTCCTAAATGATGATATTACTAAATATCTTCTACCAGAAGGCAAAGATAAATAATTAATCGATGAATATCTTTGATTCGTAGTGGCAAAGATGAGCAGTGTTGAGATGAACATGACCAATTGGTGATAGAAATGAATATCTTTGGCTCAGAAAGTGCAAAGATGAATATTTGATTAAAGATGTATATTGATTGTTGTTACGAGGATAAAATATTGATGATGGACTTTTAAATCTTAGAAGATAGTAGAACTCATTCTCTACTTGACTCTTCTAATGGATTGTCATTTTCACTGCGAGCTTGTTGATGTAAAACTTGTTGGCTATTATATTTTATCGATTTTTCCTATTGAAGACTAACGATAATTTGTTGTATATTATCTTAGTCAATTTTCTCGAGAGAGTCAGCCCTTTTCCTTTTTGTTCCAAGAGAGCAGAACGTAAGCAGAACTAGTCGGGTGCGGAGTGATGGTTCTAGAAAGATGTTTTAGCGAGTCCTCACTATTTCGTAAAATAGTGTTTGAATAATTATAATGAGGACTTATTTAAGTGTGGATATTGTCTAGAAGACAATATTTGTATTTAAACTCACAGTATGTGTTGTCGTATTTTGCACGACAATTTTATTATTGAAGTTGTAGTTTGCTTTCTGTACCATGTATTTGGCGACTCAGAATGGGTGTTGTATACTTATTTTGGGGGCGTCACAGAATATACGAGTAGAATTAATCGACTTTAATCGATAAAGTTAAAAGCCAATTGCACACAATACCTTTTGAGTGATGAATGTGAAGAATTAAGAAGGTTCAAGAGGACGTTATTCTAGAAGCAAGAATCGATGAAGAGAGGAAATCTCAACCCTCGATTTAATTGGCCCATTTGAAATCCTCGATCGAGTAGGAACTATGGCCTATAGACTCGTTTTACCGCCAAGTATGTCGTGTGTTCATAACGTTTTTCACGTATCGATGTTATGTAAATATGTGGACGACCTGAACCATATTATTAAATTAGAACTAGACGATATAGCAGAAGATTTAACGTATGAGGAGATATGTAAGACCCCGAATTTTATGAAATAAAAGTATTCAATTTTTCTTATAATTACTATTCAGTTAATGGTTAAATTGATAAAAAAAAAAGTTAAGGGTGATATATGAATTTTTTCAAAAATACGCAAGTGGTTATAAAATATTCATTATTGTCGGGGAATATTCGTTTGGTCGTGGAATATTCTTTCTGTCGAAGAATATTCGTACGACGACGCAACTATTTATGGGCCCCATAACAGAATTACTGTCGGATGAAGAAAACAACAATTTAAAGTTTTTATAAATAACGGCGTAGTGATTACCGTTAACACTGTTGGAATACCCGGTGGGTAAAGTAAAGTAATACGCGTTGTTGCACAGTATTTTTGAATTATTGATTCTTACGTAAGAAGGCACTACTGAATAATTATTACAGTAATTACTGTTCAGTATTATATTTTATTGATTTAATAATTATTGCGTTGATATTTTATATTACTGTTGTTTCAATAATTGTCACTACACAGTATTTTCCATTATCGGAGCAATAATTCATATTATCTGAATAATATTATTTGATAACATTATTGGCAATGTCTAGAAAGTTCTGTCTAAGGAGAGGTTTGGTCACCTAATTGCGCCAAGAAGGAGAAATTTTATTGGAAAGCCCTCTCTTCCTGAACCCGCTGGTTGTCATTATTGTGATTCCGTAATATTATTTGTGAATAATTAATTATTGATTTATATGATAAGGAAAATATTCATTTTATGTGGATATAGATGGAGAAAATTTTTAAAGTGACAATTGTTGAAAATCGATATTTTATCTTTTATGATAAACTAATATTTTATTATATTATTATAATATAATAATGATTATATTTTACAATGAATGTGGGATATATAAGTATATGAGGAGGAAGAGTATTTTTGTTGCAAAAGTTGTTTAAAACATGTTAAACATGTCTCAGGCCCATTTCTGACCGAAATTTGATTATAGCACAGTAAAATCGTCCAGTATGTGAATTTGATTCCATTTTCGCTTTTGAATTTTGAAAAACTTTCTTCTTCAAAGTATTAGAGAATTGAATTTCCTATAAAAAGTCGCGAGATTCAAATTTTCTGATAAAAGGGCTATTTATTATGAATTATTGAAGTTCCGAAATTCTGAAATAATTGATTTTTAGAAGTTTAAAATATTTTAATTATGAAAAATGTTTTTTTTGATTTAGGTGAGGTGTGGTGGCTGATTTGAATCAGATTAGGTGTGCATGAGAATTTAATAAATATATATTATTAATTTATTAAATTTTCTGCTTTGGTGTTCTAAGCAATTTCCTATAAATAGGTGCTTAGGTTAGAATTGAAAATCACACCAGAAACTGAAGTTTTCTCTCTATTTCTCTCTCTATATTATCGAGTGAATTCTTGTGAGTATTTTGATATCTTGGGTGTTGCTATACGGTGCAAGTTCGATTCAAAGTCGTTATTAGGTAAATAATCGCTTCTTTGAGGTAAGGGATAATAAGGGGTGTTATATTCTTCTTAAAATGATATTTTCTTCAATATCATTATGCCAAAATATTGGTTGGAAATTTTTATCAAATTTGGAACTTTTTCATGTCGGGGTTACTATTCATGAATTACTATTCACGAGTTACTATTCATGAGTTATTATTCACGAGTTACTATTCACGATTTACTATTCATGAGTTACTATTCACGACAGGTTACTATTCATGAGTTATTATTCACGAGTTACTATTCATGAGTTACTATTCACGGGTACTATTCACTACAAAATTGGTTTCTTTTTTCTAACCAAATTATAGTTGATTTATGAATATTACTCTGGAGATTAAAACTATATATTGATTATATTGATTTTATTATCATATATAACATTTTTATAACCCTGATGTTGAAATTCTCTTTCATTGGAGTGTAAAGATGGGTAGATTATTGATATGATCTTGACTAGGGTTCTCTTTGGCCAGTATTGAAAAATTGAATTGTGACTGATATGATCATAACCATTGAATTTATACTTGAATATCTTTAGCTTAAGTGCAAAGATGAATTGATCAACATGGTTATAATTATTGTTTATATAAATTCTGAAATGATTATATATTTCTTTGAGATATGAATATCTTTGTCCCGTAGTGCAAAGATGAATTATTGATGAATATCTTTGGCATGTAGTGCAAAGATGGTTACATTGATGAATATATTTGGCCGCATCGCAAAGATGAATTTATTAGTATGATTATGAACATGAACTGTGATTTGGTATAACCATGATCTTTGATGTTTCAGGTGATAAAAATTCTCTTCGTCCTAAATGAGAAAAGGAATTTAGAACTACAATTACGATTATGAGTTATACATGTGATTGTGGACAGGAACTGTTGATTGATGTTACAGGGATAAAACATTGTTGGTGGACTTTTAACATGGAGAAGATAACAGACTTTATGGTTTATTTGACTCTTCTAAATGGATTGCTCGTTCCGCTACAACTATGGTTGAAAAGTTTTATCATCTACCATATGTTCTAAATCTCTGATTTATTACTGTTGAAGGCTATTGATAATTTATTTATCTTTAGTCATGATATTCTTTACTGAGCTAGTTGTGCTCACCCTTTTGCTTCACAATTCCTTTCAGGTAATACGAGTGTAGCTGGGTCGAGCGGAGGATAACAGGGGAATAGAACGGTGGTCATCATTTAGTAGTTATATTTGGTGAATCAACTAGGGTGAGGTAAATTTAACTTGGAAGGGTGTTTTGCCACTATCATACAAGATGTCTAATGACATACAACCTCGTGTCATCATAAGACAGGGTTGTGCTCATCCACTTGCTGAGTATATCTACCAGCACTATCTATATGATCTTGGAGTCTATTTGAAATATAACTCTCAATTAGAGACAGTGGAGATAATGATATGTCAAGAGAAGACTCGCCATTGGGAAGAATATGATATTAATCTTCTCATTTTTCTTTGGGGTCTATTGGGTCAACCAAGGATAATTCTGTGGCAATATGATATCTATAATAACCAAGACGCATGGCCTCCCATGTACGAAGGTTTCCTTGAGCACTTCCCAAAGATTTTAATTTCTAAAACAGTTTTCGACTATACCTTTATGTAAGGTGTCATTATGAGGTGCTGTCCACGGTTGAGACATGAGTCACAGTTGGTATATATTTGTATCCAAACTCACAGTTTAAGTGTTGTCGTATCTTGCACGACAATTATTGTAATAAAGTTGTAGTTGTTTTCTATACCATGTATTTAGCGACTCAGAATGGGTTGGATGGAATGGACCTATTTTGGGGTTGTTACATCATACGCGTTAAAATCTTGGATAAGAAGGATCATATTCAACACTCAAAGGTTATACCTCAAGAGTTAGAATCTGAAATGAAGTCAAGGTATCCTCACCTCTTTGGCATATCAGTATGCGACGTAAATTTCGAGGGCGAAATTTCATAAGAAGGGGAGATTGTGAAACCCCAGATTTTATGAATAAAGATTTAAATTTCTCGAAATATTTTTTTTTGAATACTATGGTGTGGATTTGATATAATGTTATAGTTGTGGGCTATATTTATAAATTTTACAAAGTACGCAAGTTGTTATAAAATATTCGATTAGTCGGGGAATATTCTTTTTGTCGGGGAATATTCGTACGACGGCACAATCATTGGTGGACCCACAATGGAAGTATTGTCGTAGTTAGAAAACGACAGAATTATCTTTTTATAAAAATAACGGCGGAAGTGTTACCGTTAAAATTGTTGAACTACTCGGTAGTAAAAGTACAATAATACGCGTGGTTGCATAGTAGCACACGGTATTGATTATTGATACTTACGTGAGAAGTCACTCAGTTATACTCAATTATTGCTACAATAATTGATGTATCGTATCTCTCATATTATTGATTCAATTATTGTCACAGTATCATCTGCATAATATGTTATATGATTAAATCAATAATTGAGACGACAAAGTTATTCATATTATTATTTGTAATATTGACAATGTCTAGAAGTTACATCAAGGAGAGGTTTGGTCACCTAATTCAAGGCTAATAAGGAGAAATCCTTATCGGAAAGCCCCTCTTTCCTGGGAACGACCTGGTTATTAAATATTGTGAGTTATAATATTAATGATGAATAAGTTGTGTTGATTAAAGATGAAATTGATTGTTCCATTGTATTGAGATTATTAGTGTTAGTGGAAATTGACATTTATTTCGATGATAATTAATGTCTGGAGGTTATATTGTTCACTCGGGTATTCGGAGCACTTTTTGTGTCGGAGTACTATTCACGAGTTACTATTCATGAGTTACTATTCATGAGTTACTATTCACGAGTTACTATTCACAGAGTACTATTGATTCACATTCTTATACTATTAGGGATGGTGGTGCAAGATTGATAATACTTGCATGACTAAGTTAAAAATGGAGGTATAGTTGAAGGTAACATACTGAAATTGTTTTTATCACATGATTAGAACTATTTAGTCACATGTTTTACTATTGATTCACATTATTTACTATTAGGGGAGTTGGTGCGATTTGATAATACTTGCAGGACTAAATTAAAAATGAAGAAAAAGAGGAAGGTATTATTATCTTGTAATATTTCGAGCCCCAAAAGCGTGCAATTATCGAAACTATATTTTCCTATAAATAAGCTCATTCTTCCTTCATTTCTCACCAATTCACAAAAGCTTTAGAGCAATTATTATAGAGAGAAATTATAGAGAGAAAGAATAAGAGAAGTCGCTACCTCACTATTCCAAATTATCCGCTTTTTTTAAGGTAGGAATATTATTTTTGTCAGATTCGAAAGGGGTATTATTTCTTTCTTTCGTCTTCATGAAGAGAACTTCGTTATTCCATTCTTTGTTATTATGTTGGAATAACACAATACATCAAGCATACCGCATACTTGGTGAAATTCTTCTATTATTCCATTCCTTATTATTACATTGGAATATTACGTTTACGTTCTCACGGACATTCGGTTTCCGTCTTTATTATTTTGTTGGAATATCCTCGTCATGCTTTTACGTCGAACTTTGGTTCCGTCTTTATTATTATTACATTGGAATATCTCGTGCTCATGCGTTTTTTTTGGGACACTGATTAAAATCTTTATAATTGGTATTCATTGGAATAACCCGTTTATCACAATACCACATGCATGGTGATTTTACATTATTATTCCGTTCTTTATTATTCTCGTTGGAACATCCCGTTCGCGCTTTACGCATGACTCGTTCCGTTAATTATTATTCTGCTTGAATAACTTTGTCTGCGCAAGTACCGCATGCATGGTGATTTCTTTTGTTATTCCATTCTTTATTATATACTTAGTTGGTTAAAACTTTGACTTCCATAATCCATGAAATTAGTAGAATATCCTTGATATTTGCAAGGCTTCATCCAAAGATATCTTTTCATGGAAATATTCTTACGAGCATTCTTAAATTTTACTCTACAAAGCAAAGATCATGTTGACAATTTGGACATTATTAGTTCCTAGATAAATTAATTCTTGAACTTGTTTTATTGAATTCTTATATCATTGTCATCATCCTCATGTTTATATTTTGTTGAAAGTCATCGTATTTGTAGTGGTATAGATGGACTTGGTATGATTATGACCGAGGATTAATTATTCGGTGTAATCATGACCGTAATGTTATAAATGATGTGGTAAAAGTCCTCATTGTCTGCGTAGTGCATTGATGGACGCTTTTGAGTATGATTATGGCTATGGATTCTCTTGCCAAGGGTGCAAAGATGAATTGTTTTATGGCATGATCAGGACCGTTGATGAAAACACGATTATCTTTGGCCTGTAGTGCATGGATAATTCGTGGTCGTGATACTAAAAATATCCTTGGCCTGTAGTGCAGGGATGAGTTAATGATGTGGATTATTTATTTGTCGAGTTTCAATGATAAAGTTGGTGAAAACTTTTTAAATCATAGAAGATAGTAGATTTTATATTTTACTTGACTCTTCTAATGGATTATTTATTCCGCTGCAGTTTTTGATCTAAAACTTGTTGTCTATTATATTCTATCAGTTGTTATACTGTTGAAGGCTAATGATAATTTATTCTGCATTATCTTAGTCATAATATTTCTTACTGGGCTAGTTGAGCTCACCCTTTTCTTTCACCGTTCTCTTCGTGAAATGAGAACGAATGGGACTAATCGGGAAAGAAGAGTGATGGTCCTAGATGTTTCAGATTAGTAGTCCTCACTATTCGTGAAATAGTGTGATAATAATAGTAATGAGGACTCCTTTTGAGTTTGTATACTCTAGTGAACAATATTTGTATTCAAACTCACAAATTTCATGTCAGTATATTTAAAATTATATTTGTATTCTGTACCATGTATTTGGCGACTCAGAATAGGTGATGTATTCCTATTTTGGGGGCATCACAAGAAGAGACAATTGTGGAGAGAGAAATAATTAATTAGGGACACAAAAGATATTTTGTGTTATTTCTTAATAAGTGTGCTTAACTCTAAAATGACATTTAATCTGAATAGGAGGGAGTAGCAAACATAAAATATTTATCATTTTTTTATTTATAATTTAGATAGATAGCTTAGGGGAGCGGACAAACTCAAGAATAATGTTATGTTTGTATTGAAATAATGGAATGAGTAACTGAATAAAATAGAGAATGTAATGGAATATATGGAGAGTCCAATTATTCATTTCATTCCAACTAGAATGAGTCATTTTATACTTTCCCCAAAACATAAAATTGAGGAATAATTAAGAATAGTTTATTTCATTTCAATAAAGCAACCAAATATAATATTTTTCATTTTATAGAAATGAGTCATTCTATTCTCACATTCATTTCTCCAATTCAAACGTAATATAAGACTTTAGGATGGGTCCAAATTCAGGAGAATTAATAGGACTAATTACATTTATGTTACATGAAATACTATCAAATTTATAATTTGGCCCCCAAAGAATTTGGGCTTATAATATACTACATCAAGTACCTAATTTGATACAATTTAGCCCTCAATTTTTGAATCCGGCAAAAATTGGTCGGAATACCCGACCCGCCTAAGAATCCGATCGGATTTTGTGTATTTAATACATGTTGTCCGTATAAATATACGGTTTAACTTAATTTAAAAGGTGGCTATTTACAATTCCGTTACATCAAGTACCACCATATTCATGATTCGGCCCCCCAAAAAAATTAAATTATAAAAAATTTAAAATTATAAAAAAATTATAAATATAATATTTTTAGCCCTTTACAAAAAGTAACTAATATCGTAAAAATAAGGTATAAAATTATAAATACAATTTAAACTTATAAATATAATTTGTAAAATTTAAGTTGTGATATAATTTGTAAAATTTAAGACGTAAAATTTATAATTTATGATATAATTTATAATTTGCAAGATTTAAGTTGTAAAATTTATACATACAATTTTTTAAATTTAAGACGTAAAATTTATAATTTATGATATAATTTATAATTTGAAAGATTTAAGTTGTAAAATTTATATATACAATTAGTAAAATTTAAGACATAAATTTATAATTTATAATTTGCAAGATTTAAGTTATAAAATTTATATGTAAGACCCCGAATTTTATGAAATAAAAATATTCAAATTTTCTTATAAATACTATTCATGAGTTACTATTTATGAGTTACTATTCATAAGTTACTATTTACGAGTTACTATTCATGAGTTACGATTCACGAGTTACTATTCACGAGTACAATTCACGAAGCATGATATTTTTTAAGAAGGCACTACTCAATAATTGTTACAGTAATTATTTTTCAATATTTTATTTTATTGATTCAATAATTGTTACGTTGATATTTTATATTATTGTTGTTTCAATAATTGTCACGACACAGTATTTCCCATTATCGGATCAATAATTCATATAATTTGGATAATATTATTAGATAACATTATTGACAATGTCTAGAAAGTTCTGTCAAGGAGAGGTTTGGTCATCTAATTGCGTGCCAGTAAGGAGAAATCCTTATTGGAAAGCCCCTCTTTCCTGAGAACCGCACGGTTGTCGAGATTGTGATTACGTAATATTATTTGTGAATAATTAATTATTGATTTATATGATAAGGAAAATATTCATTTTATGTGGTTATAGATGGAGAAAATTTTTAATGTTTGAAAATTGATATTTTATCTTTTCTGATAAAATATATTATTATATTACAATAATATAATAATGGTGATATTTTTATAATGAATGTGTGATATATGAATAAATGAGGAGGAAGAGTAGTTTTGTTTCATTAAATGCTAAACACATGTTTTGTGTGTTACAAAAATGTTTAACACATGTTAAACATGATGGTGTATACAAATTTTGATCGAAATCGATTATAGCCGTAAAATGGCCGCGTTTGGTGGATTTCTACCATTTCGCTTGGAATTTGAAAAAACTTTCTTTCGCAAAGTTGTAGAGAATTGAATTTCCTATAAAAAAGACGCAAGATTGAATTTTTCGATAAAAGGGCTATTTATTATGAATTATTGAAGTTCCTAATAATTGATTTTGAAGTTTTAAATATTTTTTTAAAGAAAAATGTTTTTATCATTGTTGTGGGCCCCACTTGCACATGTTAGATGCTGAATTCAGATGGTCAAGGTGGGCTAAGGAAAATTGTATATATATATTATTATTATATTAAATTTTCTGCTTTTGGTGTTCTAAGCATTTTCCTATAAATAGGGTGTTTAGGTTAGAATTGAAAATCACAATTGAAACTAAAGTTTCTCTCTATTTCTCTCTATATTATCGAGTGTATTCTTGTGAGTATTTTGATATCTTGAGTGTTGCTATCTGATTTGCAAGTTCGTTTCATTCGTTATTCCAAATGTAAATCTTTGCTCTTTTGAGGTAAAGACAAGTGATAAAAATTATCTTCGTCTTGGATGCGAAGAGAATTTAGAATCACAATTATGATTATGAGTTATTCATATGATTGTGGAAAGGAGGCATTGATTGATGTTACAGAATAAAACATTGTTGGTAGACTTTTTAACGTGGAGAAGATAATAAACTTTATACTATTCGACTCTCAGTAATGGATCGCTTCGTTTACACGCAACTATGGTTGAAAAGTTTTATTATCTACCATATGTTCTAAATCTTTGATTTATTACTGATGAAGTCTATTGATAATGTAATTATCTTTAGTCATAATATTCTTTACTGAGCTAGTTGTGCTCACCCTTTTGCTTCACAATTCCTTTCAGGTAATAAGAGTGTAGCTGGGTCGAGCGAGAATAACAGGGGAATAGTGTGATGGTTTGGGTCTGTCAAAGTTTATCAACACATTATAAAACGACATAACATACAATATATAATTGTATTGAGGATCTAAGATGTGTGTGTCGTATATTATACGTCACTTAATAATTGATTTTGGTGAACAACAATAGGGTGAGGCGAACCCAACTTTGGAAGGGTGTTTTATCACTATCATACAAGATGTCTAATGACATACAACCTCGCGTTATCATAAGACAGGGTTGTGTAAATCCACTCGCTGAGTATATCTACGAGCACTACCTATATGATCTTGGAGTTTATTTGAAACATAATGTTCAATTGCAGACGGTAGAGATAGTTATATGTCAAGAGAAGACTCACCATCGAAAGAAGATGATAGTAATCTTCTCATTTTTTTTTTGGGGTCTATCAATAACCAAGGATAATTCTGTGGGCATATGATATCTATCATAACCTAGACGCATGGCCTCCCATGTACGAAGGTTTCTTTGAACACTTCCCAAAGATTTTAATTTCTAAAACAGTTCTAGATTGTACCTTTATGTAAGGTATCACTGTGAGGTGTTGTCCATAGTTGGGACATGAGTCATAGTTGGTATTAAAACTCGTAGTATATATGTTGTTGTATTTTGCACGACAATTGTAGTTATTTTTTGTACCATGTATTTGGCGACTCAGAATAGGTTGGATGGATTAGACCTATTTTGGGGGCGTCACATTATACATATAATTTGTAAAATTTAAGACATAAAATTTATAATTTGCAATATAAATTGAAGTTGTAAAATTTATACATATAATTTGTTAAAATTTCCAAATTTGAAGGAACAAAACAATTTGAAGGATTAGAGATGAGAGAGAGCAAATGGGTCTTTTTTTTCTTTTTCAATTTATTAAATTAAAATTATAAATAAAATGTGTAAAATTTAAGTTGTGATATAATTTATAAAATTTATACATACAATTTGTTAAAATTTTCAAATTTGAAGGAACAAAACAATTTGAATGATTAGGGAAGAGGGTAAGAGAGAGAGAGCAAATGAGTCATTTTTTTCTTTTTCTTTTTCAATTTATACAATTTAAAACTATAAATATTTATAAATAAAATTATAAAAATTATAAATACAATTTGTAAAATTTAAGTTGTGATATAATTTGTAAAATTTGAGACGTAAAATTTATAATTTATGATATAATTTATAATTTGCAAGATTTAAGTTGTAAATTTATACATACAATTTATTAAATTTAAGATGTAAAATTTATAATTTATAATTTGCAAGATTTAAGTTGTAAAATTTGTACATACAATTTGTAAAATTTAAGGCGTAAAATTTATAATTTATGATATAATTTATAATTTGCAAGATTTAAGTTGTAAATATTTTATACATACAATTTGTTAAAATTTTCAAATTTGAAGGAACAAAACAATTTAAAAGATTAGGGAAGAGGGAGAAAGAAGAGAGAGCCTGAGTCATTTTTTTCTTTTTCAATTTTTTCCCTCCTTTTGTATGCTCTTCCAATATAAAAAGGATATTATTTAATTAATTAAATTTTGGGCACTTTTGTCAATTGTTTAAAATTTTAATGTTATTCGTGTTAAAAATATAATTTGTATATTTAAAAGTTTATTGATTTTTTGGTAATTAAGTCTTTTTTTAAATTTTAAAATTAAAAAATTATATTTGGTCATCTTTGTATTAATATTTAATTTTAATAATTTAATTTATAATAATTATTTATAAGGATTTATATATATTTAATACGTCAAAATAAGTATTTATACAAATTTTATACGAATTAGGTACTTGATGTATTAAATTGTGAATTTGGTGGTACTTAATGTAACATAAGTGTTATTAGCTAGTATTGTACTTATAAGGTATATGGCCATAAAATTATGTATTTCGGCCAATTTTGGCCGGATTCTGAAATTAAGGACTAAATTGTATCAAATTAGACACTTTAGTAAAGTGTAAGCCCAATTTTTTTAGAGGCCTAATCATGAATATGATGGTATTTCATGTAGTATTTAGCCCAAATTAATATTTTAGAAAATGAAAATATTTAATATAGAAAAAAATTACATAGATTTAGTCGAAATTGAATTATAATTTGGAGTTAAAGTCTGGGTTATATATATGTTTTGTTTTTTATTTTTTAAAAACCATTTCTGTATATATGCAATTTATTTATATTTTTGAGTTCCCAACTACAATAATAGAGCATCTACTATATAATGTTGAAGTAATTTACTTCAGCTATCCTGAAAACGAGCCGGACTAGTGGGATTTTTCACCAGTTTGGTAAGCAAAGCACATAAAAAAAGGAATGGGAGAGAAGCTGCAAACTAAAGGTACCTTTTAATAATCCATTGGGATTTCTAATGGCTTGGGAATTGGGATTACAAAGGAGACTTTTTCAGGTCCAAGGCTCTCAAATTCTAGGACCTCTTGCTTGGCAAGAGGCCTAGAATACCACCAAGTCAAAGGCTCTCGGTCTCTACGACACAGCAAACAGTACAGCTAGCCACAAATGTTGCAAAAGCTAATTGGGTCCGTATGTACTTCTAGTTGGCATGATTCTTCTAACAGAAACTATGTAAAACATGTAAAGTCAAGAATATAAAAACAGAACAAACTTCATTTGCATATTATCATTCATTCATTTCCCACACTCATCTGCTGAATCAGAATGCAGCTCTTCCATTAATTTCAGCATCTGCTAAACCATTTTCAACAAACTACACAAATATTTTGATAAGTAACCAACTATAGCCAAACCAAAGGATAGAAAAGGGGTCTTCATAAATCAAGCATCACCCACAATTTAAAGTTTAAATGGCTTATCAACTTTTCTCAAAATAAAAAGAAAGAAGCCTAGCTACCAGTTGCCATCATTAAAAAAAGGAGATAGCTAAGCCAGTTAATAATCTCAAACTACTAAATATAAATAGCTAAAAGTGGTTAACTAGTTTAGACCGGATACTACTTCAACACTATCTAGAGGCTTAGTATTTTCTGCATCACGCTGCTGCTTCTTATTTTCTTGGAATTCTCCAAGAAAATAAGACACAAAGCCCCAAAGAGCGAGACAGAGGGAAAATCCTTTTTCAATTGTGAATTTCTCATGGAAGATAAAAACAGCCAAGACCTCCGACAAGGGCAGGAGAGCGGCGATTATGACACCAGAGAGCAATGAGGTGTCACAGAAGATGACTCCAACTGCTCCCAAGAAAAATAGTTGCCAAAGAAATGCATCCCCCACTAGTACCAAATAATATAAGCCTTTCCCGAGCTCGTATGCATTTGCCTCTCTGGGAATTGCCTGCAAGGAACTAGTAGTTATACGCAAACAGAATACCTATACAAAATTTACAAACAGAATGATGTGGTTCATTTGTGGTATGTACAAATATTTTAAAACTGTAGGCACGTTCTTTACTTTTTAATTTGAGTAATCTACAACCCTTTTTCAAAGTTGTCATTGCCACATTAGAATTGAGTTTACATAGTTTTGTAAGTAAAAAAAAATTCTTCTTCATAGAAAAACTGTTGAATATTAACGGGTTTGGTTTCAGTTAAGTTAAAAAAATTGTCAAGTCATCTATCAAGGCTATAGGAAAATGTTGCATCCGTCTTAGCACAGAGTTGCATACAATGACTTTTGTTATTCAACAATGTAACAACTATACACATGTAAATTTTTTATATAACATTGACAGATTGATCAACCATTTTAACTTCACCAAACATCCACATTAAACTAAGCATATCAGAAAATTACTCTAATGCTAGCTCAAAGTGCCAATAAGTCGAGTGAATTATATGGATACGATTCCATGAAGTTGTCGGCATATGTAAGTCCATAACTTTCTGTTTTATTTAGCAAATGTTGCATTTGTATTGGTCCAAAAAGGGTGCTAGATGACAAAAATAACAAATGAAACTGTTTATATAACAAATGCAACAAAAAGTTATGAACTTACATATGATCAAGACCAAAGTATGACAACTTCATGAAATCAATATCCAAGTTAAATGTTCTATTGCTGAGAGACAGAGAGAAAAAATGCATACTGGAAAGTCATGGTTAATTAACATTCCAATCACGCAGAAGGTGGTAGCAGAGAAGGCCATAACCAGCTGCATCTCCATGACCAGAGCATAAGTAATGGGCTGCTTAACTTTCTTATACAATAGCTCTATCACTGGTAGCACAAACCCATACAAAATCGCGGCTCCAACAGTCATTAAAAATCCTATGATATAGTCCTTTTTGGTTTCATTATCCGGAACATCAGAACCAGAATGAAACGCAAGCACCACAGCTCCAGCAGTCAACAAAAATATGGAATTAATATGCAAAAAAGTGAACTTCTGCTTAACCAAAATCCAAGCAAAAAAGGCAGTGAAGCCCAATTGGCTAGCCAATACAAGAGAATAAGTTGAGACAGGAAGCTTAGCAACACCAGCACTATCCATATAATCATCTGCACCAGTTAGAACACCTATGATTACACAAGGAATAATGAGATCAGGGGTGATGAAGAAAAGCCTGGTCTTTGGGCCCCCATATTTTCGACGATAAATGTAAGAGCCCAGTATTGGGAATATGAGGAATGGGAAACCAGCTGTTTCTAATGCACAAGCTAGCCATGTTCTGTTTCCGCCTTTCACAAAGTAGAGGCGATTCGTTAGGGGAGCGATGCAGTTGCCTATGCTTAGCATCAAACAGTTTAGTACTAGTAGGAATTTCTTCATGTTTTTGCTCATTTTTTCGTCTGATTTTGTTGACTGATTGTCCTTAAGGCGACCCTCCTCCATCTTGGAAAGGCTAATATTTATATGAGCACTCAATCACTCAAAATGCTGCTACTTTGATGTAGATTATCTACAGAAACAAAAAAGAAAAAAAAAGAAAGGTGTTTGTGAGGTAGAACAAAAATGGGCATATACAGAAAATAGGATAGAACCAACCATATCTCAGGAATTCATAAAAAGAGGTATACAATTCACTAAAGCCCTAAAATCTCATATGATGTGTTCATGGAAATCAACATAAAACCCAATCTTACAATTATATTACGAGGGGATTTTCTAAATCCTTTTCCAATCACAATTAAAATTTCTGGGAAAAACCCAAATTCTAAAGAACATCTGTTGAATATTTATGCACAAAATAATGCCGCCAGAGCAAAAACACAATGCGTTTTCACTTGCTTCAGCGACACTTGTTGCTGGACATTATCAACATCAAATTAAAAAGAAACTCTTACATCTGAGGCACACAGTTCATCGAACTATGAATTGCCCACAATTAAGATATTAAAAGCTTATATAACGTTTAATTATCAGGGAAGAAGGCAAAATTTACCTCTAATATAAAATACAATTGATCAAATCTTCTTGAATAAACAACGGCCCATCAAATCAAATAATGCCTGCAATATTTATGATTTCCAATTTTTCTATATAAACCAAAATTTATCTTTCTAATAATCAAAAAACAGCAAGTGAATACATATGTGTGTGTGTATATATATATATATATATATATATAAATTCATGACTTACAAGTAGAGAGAGAGGGGGGGATTTAGATAAAGCAAGCGAGATTAGAAGGATGCCCGTGACTACTCCAAAAGGAAAACCTTTGAATTATGGAAGAGAGTAGTAGACATTAGACAACCATGTTTTTCACAATCCAAAAAGGACACATTCGTCAAACTTCCCGCCAAGTACGGGTGGAAACTATTAGAACCTGTTCGGTCCCTTTTAATGGAGCGAGAGAGAATATCTATATATATAGAATTAAAGTAAGAGAATATTTTTATTTTTGAAAGCACATTTATTATTTATCCACTTACTAAAAATAACAAAATCCAAAAAATATATAAGGAAGATTCCTTGATACGTGTATATCTTATATACAGGAGTGATTAGTATGAAATTAATTTTGATCAATTAATCAATATAATATCGACATGCAGGTCGGAAGGTGAGTTTTCTCTTTGTGTGTCAGACTGTATTAGTCAATTGACCAACTTATCATGAAGTTAACTTCATGATAATCGGATCATTCATATACACGCATATATGTCATATATGTATACCATAATTTAAAAACTATTTGTGAAAATTAATAGACCTATTAAATATTATTTATCATTTTAAAATTTATCTATACATATATATAAATATCTCTGTATAATATATAAATTTAAAAAATATAAATTTTATAAAGACCCTGCCAGTACGAGAGTACCAATCTAATTAGAACTCCTTTCATCCATTAATATAAGTCGTTTTACAGAAGTGTTTTTGTCTCTTAATATATGTCGATTGAAAATTTCAAGTAAGTATTAATTGATTAGTTTTCAATAATACTCCAAGTATGAAATATAATTTTGGTTCTCTCAATTTTTTTGTCCAATAAATAACACTCTATTTTTTTAATATAAAGACAATATAGACAATAAATATTATACTTCATATTATACAATTATTTTCTAAATATTAATACTTATGTATAATTCTAAAAAAAAGGGACGGGGGAGTATTATAAGTCTTGAATAATGAAAAGTAGGCACGTAAAAGGTGGAAATACAGGCTATCAGACTAGACCTGACAATTTTAGTTGAAAACTATATAGTTAACCAAAATCACTTCGATCTATTGGATTGGTTAACTAGTTTTTAGGTTATTGATTGATTCAGTTTAAAAACTAATTATTAATTACAAATATGAGTTGGAACTAGTTTAACTAGTTTTGACCCATATTCTATAATACTGTTAGACCAGACCAGTGTTTCTAAAATATGAAAACTTTAACATATTTGTGTAGATACATCACATTTATTTGTGTAGTATATGTGACGAACGAGAATTTTGTAATTTAATTTTAATATTTATTGAATTAAATAAATATTTTTGATGATTTAATTATTGGATTAAATAATTATTTGATGCAATTGTGGTAGATTAATTTAATTATGTGTTACATTTATTACATTAATGTAGAGAATATTTATTATTCAAGTATGTATTTATGTGAGCTTATTGAATTAAATGAAATATTTAATTAAGCATGATGTTATTTTAATTAATTTAATTATTAATTAGAGAGTTAATAATTTGACATTAATTATTAATGAGAAATTTAATTATGTGACTATGTGAAATTATGAGAAATTATTATATTTTATTTAAAATAAATTAAATAAGATATTGATTTATTTTATGAAGGAGTGTGACATTAATTAAACCATAGGATAAAGCTTTATTAAATTAAATGATTTTGAAATCTATTAAGCCTAGCCAAACATGACCTTAATGGGAGTTACTAGCAGTTGCCCATGACTGGGTTAACTGACCACTCAGTGCGTCAGTTCCTTTAATATATCAGACGTCTTCTTTTCTTTTCTTCATTATTGCTAAGTCTAGAGAGCTTTCACAGAGAGAGATACAGAATATTAGTTGAGAAGTCAGAGAGAAATTGATATTCATCTCTTATTTAAATCCACACTACGCTTTGGGTAATATCCTCCTTCCCAATTTCTACTTTACGTATTTTAGTTTTCATGAAAATGGCTTTTAAAGTTTTTGGTTTAACCTCTGTAATTGGGTTAGGAGTAATGATTATGGGTTGTATGTGTGTTATGACATATCAAATCGTGTTTAATTATATATATTATGTAAACGATATCATCAAATTCATGAAAACATGTCGTATATGATTTCTACAAAATTACAGAGTATGGGTTTTGGCCTTATACGTGATATTTTATGTATTGATCGTATATTATCCCTAAATTTTACATTTGTATGTTGTTATGCATGTTGATACGAAGAGACCAAAGTTTAAATGAACGGATTCAGTGTTATAACGAATCTGTAGTGACAATTTTTATGTTTTATTTTCAAAACCTCCAAGAACATCAAAGTCAGTGAAATTCACATGCTTTAAATCTGTTATTAAGTGTTTAAATTGGTTAATGTCAGTATATAAATGTTGGGTTATGATTATACATGAATTATATCATGTGGGTATGATTAAATTCGAGTAGTAATAATTTTATTGGAGTTCCTTGGCCATGTTCTGCAATTTTCGTGAATTGCATAATCGAAATCGGAGCCTCATGGCCATGGCCATGGACTCGAACCTTGAGACTCGTCATTGGCCATTAAAGACCACGCCACAGCGCCATCGCGCCACAACGCCGAGAACGATCTACAGCAGTAAAGAAATGGCATATACCACTCTCCAGAATGTTTAGAATGAGATTTTTTTAAAATGTTTAAGTCTAACAATGTGTTAGTAAATTAATTTAATGAACATGTAAACATGTTAGAAGTATAATGTGAAGATAAAATAAATGTTTATCATGTAAATAACATAATTGCATGTGAGTTGAATTATTGAATACATAATTAATTCATTATTCATGAGGTGATATTATATGTTAATAAATGTGACAATTTGACTAAGTATAGTCATAACCAAGGTTTAGACAAAAGAATGATCATTGATGATTAGTTAAGTTATAATTAATCGGTATTGTGAATGTGAATGGTATGTAGGATTAAATTCAAAGAAGCGTGCTTAGTTAAAGTGTAATCTACGCATTGAGGCAAGTTTTCTAACCCTGCTTGTCATTATTGTTCAAGTTTATTATTTACCTCGAGTAATTATCATTACTATTATTCAAGTTCGAATTATTATATTAAAGATTGATTATCTTTTCAAAGTATGATTTTGTTATACAATAATCGTTCTATTGTATACTCCTTAAGATTATTATTCAATTTGAATATTATTATTATTGAACCTTATTAGGCTAGCGAACCCTTATTGATTCGATTAGTCCATAGTTGATAAAGCGTTCTAAATTTGAGAAACCTCGATGAATTATCCAAACCAAACTTCC
The DNA here is from genome assembly GCA_020205615.1 of Panax quinquefolius. Lineage (NCBI taxonomy): Eukaryota > Viridiplantae > Streptophyta > Magnoliopsida > Apiales > Araliaceae > Panax > Panax quinquefolius. The sequence goes on from CM035166.1 coordinate 7,111,656, forward strand.
TTTGTGCGGACTCGAATGTCAAACCGAGATGAACAACCCCGCAAAGGGATTTACTTATGCGTTAACGTTAAGATATTGTGCGATGATGATACTAAGGGTTGATCCCCTAAGCACAGTAGAAAGGTCCATAGTCTTATGACTGTTAAAGGTTTCAAGTATGACCCTTGATAACCTAGGACATAGTTCAAGGTCTTATGACCCTCGGAATTCTTTTGATTCTTGTTATTCATTCTTGATTCAAAAGTTGAGCTTTTATTCAGATGTCTTTGATTTACTCGCATGTTATTATACTGTTATTTCATTATTATACTTGTGGGCATTAGTGCTCTCACTCTTGCTTGATAATAACATTGCGCTTAAGAAAGAAAGAAATCGATGAACCTTCCACTAGTAAAGGCAAGGGCAAAGTTAGCAAATGATGAAGACTTGTTATTTTATTTGATGATGTATTTATGTTTAAGACTTGAGTTAATGATGTTGTTTAAGACTTATTTGTTTATGATTCCGCACAGATGTTTAAGGTTAGTTTAACCTGGGATTGTATTTTATTATTCGGATGTTGTAACCCTTAAGGGGAAGATTTTATTTCTATCTATTGCATGGTTTACATTTATTATGGGTAGATAGATAGATAATATTTGTACAGTGAACACCAAATCCCGTGGAATCGAAGTACCCGGATTTGGGGGTGTCACAGTATATATAATTTCATTATGAACATATCTTAATCAACATTTTATCTAAAGTAATTAAACTACCTCCCACCCGTCTGTCCGCCCCTACCCCCCCCCCCCACCCCCCCACCCCCAAAAAAATAAAAATAAATAATATTTATTGATTATATATACAACCCCACCACACCACACCCGCACTCCAAAAAAACACTCTCTCTGTCCGATGATAAAAATCTTTATTACTATTTTAGGTAGTCTCATGTTAAATGTTCACTTTTCTTTAATAACTAAATTTTTACACTTTTTTTCTATTATACACGTAGCATTAAATATCTCATACTTTTATTATTTTAATTCTCTCTCCATAATTAATAAATATAATTAGTTATGTGCTAAAAATATTTTGAATTGAAAAGCTAGAAAGTCACTCTCTCACTTACATTAAAAATAATTAATGATATTAGTATGAGTAATTTTGTCATTTTATTCCTCTTCTTAATATGCGTAAAAAATCCATCCGGACTTTTATCCTAGGACGAATGAATAATATTTAGTGATTATGTATACACCACTCACCCCAAAAAAAATAAAATTTAATGATTATTTATACACCCCCCACTCCCACTCCCACTCCCCCCCCCACCCCCGCCAAGCACTCTTATCCCAAAAAAATAATATTTAGTGATTATGTATGCACCCCCACCCTCATTCTCTAAAAAAAATAATATTAAGTGATTATGTACCCCCCCTCAAAAAAAATAAAATATTTACTTATTATGAAAACCCCACCCAACAAAACTAATATTTAGTTAATCTAATATAATAATGTTTTATTAATCTATTTTAGAGATAATTAATTAAAGGAAGATGAGAATTGGGAAGAGAGAAAGTACATAAATTTCAAAAAAAATAAAATATGAATCGACCTATATTAAAATAATAACCATTTGAGTTAAACTCATACAAATCATATTAAAATGGATAATATAATTTTAGTTCTTATTTGGACCCATAACCATTTTATATAAATCAAAATAAAACCAAATCCATATTTTACCAGATTCATACTAGACAAAAACATAGTTGGCAGCACTAATTCCAAGTCTAAATCACTACTCCTAGTAGCTAGTATGGCTACCTAAATTGTGAGCATCAAGATACCCAAGTTTGTTTGGGATCCATTTATGATAATGTATATAATTTTTTGATTCATTATTTATAAAAAAAATGTTAATATAACATTTTCAATCAAAAAATTATAGACACTTACTGTGAAGTTGATTTCAACTTTATCATAGTCGGATCCGTGTGTTTGGGGACTTTTACTAATAGAATAGAATTGTGAAAAAAAAAAAATACTTAAATGAAGAAGAAGAGTGATTTGATGTATAATAAATTTTGACAGAAATATATAGATTTGGTTATCATAAAATTAACTTTATGGTAAGTTGGTCAATTGGTTAATACAGTGTTGACACGTAGAGAAAAAACAATAAGTCTACAATCACATGAAAACCGCTCACATACTGCTCACACACTCACATGCATATTGGTATGACCCACGTGCAGATCAAGTCATGTGGACCATACTAATATGTATGTGATCAGTGTATGTGAGTAATTTTATGTGATAATAACATTATTCGAGAGAAAACATCTCTCGACCAGCAAGTCGACATTATATTGATCAATTGACCAAAATTAATTTCATACTAAGTACCACTCTTGAAATATAACTTCAAAAGCACCAAATTTTAGTTTCTCCCAAGAGTATCAACACTCGTAATTTCTATTATTAAAAGCATTTGGGATATGTTTGTTTATATTTAGTTTTTTACTTTTTCTTCTTAGAGTTTAAAGTAATTTTATCACAAAAGAGAGTAATTTTAAGACTTTTACATTGGTTTTTATGGATAGATAACTAGATTTCGTTAGAAAACTAAGAGGGGAGCTGCCTTTTAAATGTTAAAATCTACTTTTAGAATTTAAAAAAAAAACTAATATAATATCAATTCGAATTGAATCCAAACAAATTAACTTGAAAAACAAAATTATTTTTTCCTAATTAAACTTTATAACTTATCTGGTAGAGCGGTGTTCTAGTACTGAAATGTCTTCTACGGTACAATTTAGGGGGTGTTTAATAAAATTGTATGAAATAGTTCTGAATGTTTAAATAATTTGAATGAGTTGAATAAAGTATAATTTTGAATATTGAATGAAAAAAATGATTTGATAATTAACATGTATGAAACATCTGAATAACATTTTTTATTATTTTATCCCTCTGAAAAAAAATCAAAATTATTGTAAATTTATTTAATATTACTTAATATAATAGTTAATATTGTAAAAAAAATTAAATATAAAATACTTCATTTAGCCATTCCGCCAAAAAAATTATACTTGGTCATTCATCCCAAAAATTTGACCGATACAACCATTAAGACGATTTTTATTCAAAATAAACGTACTGAAAGACTGACCGATTCAGTCATTCAACCATTTAACTCTATTCAGCTATAAACAAACACCCATTTACTTGTATCCAATTATATTGTTTAACTTAAATATGTTTTAAGCAACTTACTACATATAAGTTGATAATATATTATTTGGTGCAATTTCCTTTAATAAGCTATATATTATTAGGCTATAAGTTTAATTAAAACGTTATAAACTAGTATTAGAAGATGATTATTTGATTATAAATTAACTTTGCAGACATTAATTTATTTAATTTTGAAAGAGTACCTTGAATACATGTGTAATTATATTTTTGAATTTTGATTTTCAATAATGTGAGTATCATTATTGATTGAGATAATCTGTAGTTACATACGAAATTGTAGACTTACCAAAATATTTATATAAAACGCTTTCAAATTATTTATGATTGAATTGAATTCTCAATATATTGCCATTTTCTTTATGTACCAAGAAAATTTGTTTTTTAAACTACAACAATGCTAAGCTTAATTTAATTAACCAATTAATGCATTTTAAACAATTATCACTTTTTTAAGAAATACTTTTAAAACTATTTATGAGTAGAATGGAATTCTCAATATATCGTATTTTCTAATTTCTATACTAATCTATCTATATACATACTATATAATAAGGCAAAACTAAGTTTTTAGTCTTTCCTCTTTGGTATGAGACTATAATTTAACTACTACTAAAATACTTTATAAAGTTTTTGATTTTATTTTACTAACTAATATTAAAACACTTTTTTAACCAAGAGTTTAACTAGAACCAAAATATTATCTATGATATTGAAAAACTTTAGAGTAACTTATTATTTTATAACAATTTTATTTTTTTTATAGAAGTCCTACTAATATTGATTTTTATGAGCCTAAATTAAAACACCTACGGATAATTGTTAATATATTTAATAACTATATATCATATAGTAGCAAATTATTCTACTATTATATCATAATTATCCACAAACTAAAATATCGAATAACTCTTAAAAGCATAATTTTGTTAAACAACATAATTTTATTTAAATGCCTTACTTTTAATTTCTCTATATGATTCAAAATCTATTTTAAATTCTTGGGACTCTGAAAAGTGGGTAGCTATTAAAAGCAAAATATATGGGTATTATGAATTATGATATATCCTTTACTGACTTACTTTTTCCTAAATTTTCAAAACACTTAAAAGGTTTATTTTTTAGAATAGATCAAACCAAGAGTTATATATCCGTGATATTCTCTTGATTATTTTGTAACGTAAATTATTTTGGGAGATACATAGTCGGTTCTCTTATTGTTATGCTAATAGATACTTAATTAACGGGAAGAAATAGGATTTGTTTCTATAAATTTAATTGGGTTATCTCAGTTTAGAGATACGAATTACATCCTGCACAAAATCAGAAACAAGAAGTTATTCTATTATATTTGGTGCGATCATAACAGCTGTTGTGAAATAAAACTATGCACTTTAACAAAATTATGTTCTTTAAGAGTTATGCTCTCCTCAAATTTATTTATTTATTTTAAATAGGTCTACAGTTTAACTACAATTAAAACACTTTTTAATGTGCAAGAAAGAAGAAGAAAATAAAGGAGAAAACTACATAATATATATTAAGTATCTCTAATACTCTTTCCGTTTGAAGAGGGTCTTATGTTTTTTATTTAAATAATTAAATTTCTAATGAACATATATAGTCACCCATTTGATACATAATTTCCTTAACTATATATATATGATCAATATTAAAAAAGATTATGCTTAAACTAAAAATCAATATAATAATAAAATTCTATAAATTGAAGTTAAATAAAAGTTAATATACTCTCATTTATCATTTTATCATTAAATTGCTAAGTCATAAATCAACACATACACTTCATTATATATCTCTTTTGGTAACTATTCTTTAGTTACTATAATATTATTTATTTTAAAGTTAAAAGTCATTATACTAATTTATTATTCTACAATAATTTTATTTTTAAATAACTATATACTAAAAATATAAAGAAAATAGTATGAGAAAATAATAACTAATATTAAAAAGCGTAGCGTATATTACAATATATATATATATATATATATATATATATATATATATATATCAATGACTAAACTTTATTTACCAAATTTGTTTCAGTTGGGAGATCTTAAAGTTATTAATGTTAAAATAAATTCCTCACTTATATTATAGTTACTAAAATTTAGTTACCTTTTAAAACTAAAAATTATGACGATAATTTATTATTGTACAATAATTTATTTAATTTCATATAGAATTTCTTAAACATCAATTAAGTTTAGACTTTTAGGTTCTACTCATTTTGAACTCAAAAAAATTATACATAAGTTTGAAGATTGAAAATAGCAATTAAATATTAAATTTAAAAACTGAATATTAAAATAAAATTAACAATAAAAACAATACATTACTAATACTCAATTGTGAGTTTTTGATACAAATGTATTGTAGCCATTTTAATACTAATAGTAATTTAATTTGAAATTCAAAAAAAATTCATAATCATTATGTATATAATAAGTACATAAAAAATTAAAAATAATTTTATTAAAAAATAAACTCGCAATTCGAAGCTAGTTAACATAAGGATAATACATAAATATCTCATTAAAATCCAAGATCCACCGAACGGGCATTTGATAGCAATTGAGAGATCAATATGACGCCATCTAGGATTGGATAGCATGCAATGGATAATATTTTCAATTATTGTGTATATTTTACAAGATATAAAGAGTTTATATATTGTATCAATTTTTTTTTAAAATTTTGAATGAAATTATAAAATTATTTTGATCAATTTTTTTAATGCCTTGTTGTTATATATAGTTTTTAATTATTGATTTTCAGCATTTAATTGATTAAAATCTTGAGTTTACAATGAGTAATGATGCTCATATATATACCTGATTTCCTTGTGGGTCTTGGCATATAATTTGTAGTTCCATATTCCTTATTAGCAATGACCAATAAGGTCTTATCCTAGTGGTTAAGATTGAGATAGTTGAGTTTATTTATTCTATTATGAATTTTTTTTTTCTTTTTTATAAGAGGCTACAATTTTAAAATTATATTGTATTCTTTTTAAGAAGTGGAACTTTCCAAAAAAAAAAAAAACATTCCTTAACAAAGAGTGTTTTTTACTTGGAAAACCAAAATCCCACATCAACAAACTTCTCACATGAACTATTTCTATTCTAGTCAAGTTACAATTTTGTTTTTCAAATAAGGAAAATATGATCTTTTTCTAATAAAAAAAATAAAAATAAAAGGGAGGATATAAATTTTATTATTTAATAAATAGAAATGCAAGTAATTAAGCCAAAAATAACAAAAGGGTCCTCCTGAATGGTACTAGTGGCCTTGGCAATTAATGAAAGACAATTGGAAAGCATATTTGCTTCCTATATATATAGTACACAACATAATATTACTGCTTTGGTAGTCTAACACGATCTAAGCAGGATTTATTGTCAAGCTGGTTGCTTTGCTGTAGCTGCACAAACTCCTTGTATTTCATTGGCATGTAGGCTGGTGGGTTGTTTTCACTGTCAACCAACGCCGGTGCTGGTCTAACAATTGTGTCGAGCGATGGTCCATTGGCCATGGCTATAGATATTCTTTTAGTTTTGTTGTTCACAACTGCTCGATGCACAACACTCCTATACCTTCCATTGCTCAATATCTAGCACAAAAATTATAGAAAGAGAGAGAGATGTTTACAAAATATGCATGATTTTGTTGTGGATATATTTTTCCCTATTGAGAATGAAATATGAATAGAGAGTTTTTAAGTTAATTAATTACCTAGCTACTACTAGTAAAAGTTTGTTGTAATTTGATTGCAAAATCAAGTAGAATATGTGAGTGTGTAACTTATGAAATCATGACTAGAATTAATCATGGAGTTGATATATATGGACTAATTAATTTCCAGATTTTTATCACATGTATGTAACATTGCTGATTTTCAATTACCAGTCCTAAGATCAAACCACGATATCTTCTACTTTGTTTGTTCTAAAATTAGAAATTTATTTTATGCTTTAATATATTCTAAAATTAGAGATACCTTATATTTTTATTTTTAAACTATTAAATCACACAAAATCCATGACATGTGATTACTTAAAAATAATATATATGTATTTTTTGGGGGCATGACTTGATTGAATTTTTCATACACAAAATTATAATACCCAAGTCTCGCATCGAAAAATGTGGGATAGACTAACGTATATTATTAAGGTCTTTTAGAAAATAAATTTATTTAAAAAAAAAAAAAAGTTTACCTCAAGGTGATCCCCGGTGTTGACCAAGAAAGAGTTAGGAGGGGCATTGACATCAACCCATTTTCCATTGTGCTGCAGCTGAAGTCCCCCTACTCCATTCTGTATGAGGAGTGTCAAGAGGCCATGGTCTGAATGTGGCGGCATTCCCAATGCAAGTTCAGGCTGTGGGCAAGGCGGGTAGAGATTGGCAGTGAAGATTTGTAAGCTGGATTCTAAATCCAAGAATTTGTCAATGTAGGATTCTTCCAGTCCTAGGCTCACTGATATCCCTCTTAGCAATTGCCTTGCCGTTTCTCCAGTTCTTTTGCAATACTCTAACGAAAGCTCGCTGCCATAGTATCATATCATATCAACTAGAATTAGTAAGTGGGCTGGCTAGCTACTTAGTAAGTAATTATTTGAGATTACATTTGTTTGTTTGTAAAAATGATACTCCAGAATTTATTATCAGTTAATTTTGTGGCTTATAACGTTATTCTTTACGTTATGACCAACTCAAAATAATAATAATTCTCCTTGTGTTTAATGATAGTGTGAGACTGGGAATTTTTATTTATTCTTTTTCCTTTTTCTGCTATTTTGTTAAAAATACAGTTTTTCTTATACTCTATCAGTTAGGTTTACTTTTTTGGATGTATGGCTGTAGATGCTTAAAGAAGACCACACATATAAAGTTCCAAAAGATTAATTCAACTTTTGTGATGAATGAAATGTTCCTAGCTACAAGTTCAACTTGCTTTCTAATCCTTATCAGTATGTTTTCTTGTATATTAAAGATTCAAGCAAGAAAACAGAGACGTGCAGCATCAATACAAAATATCTTATCTATATAGCTAGAGCTTATGATAAAAAAAATTTATAAAAAAATTGTGTCTTTTCAATTACAATAAGTCTACTATCACATACAACATACCGCTCACATACACTCACATACATATTGATATAGCCCTGAGCGGTTGTATGTGATAGTAGACTTATTCTTTCAATTAAATAACAATTAATGTTATAAATTGACTTAAATATTGAGTCTGAATTAAGGAGTTGTTCTTGTATTATATGTAACGACTCGAGTCAAATTATAAATTTAAATAATATATCATATTAAGTTTGCATTTAAAAGTATATCTTAAATTAAATTTAAAAAATAAACATTGGTCAAATATTAAAATATGATTTATATGTCAATTAATATTACGACTAACCTAAACTCCCAAGCATAAGATATAATAATAACATGGTGATCACTTCTTTATTATCTAGTGTCACATACATTTCTCGTATTTAATATTGACATAAATATCTGGCCACATGTAACAATACTCTTTTATAACAGGATGAAATAGTCCCTCCATCTCCAAAAGAATAACTAAAAGTAATTTTATTTTCAAATGAGATTTAAATATGTTATTTAATGAAATTCATTAATTAATATAAAAAAATAAAAATACTTATGTGTTAATATAATCTTGTGGGTGGGGCGATAGGATAAATTTGGAAAAAATTTACCCTCTTTACTCTATTTTTCGCGTGTAAATTATATACTTTGCTAATTTATTGGGATCATAGAGAGTATTGTTTTTTGTGCTTACCTAGGTTTTTTGGGAGAATGAAACTTCGGATGCACAAAAACCTTAAGAAAATCCCTCCAAAAGAAGATTTTCTCCTTTGATGTATTGAAGCTAGTACCACACCTGATCGGATCAAGCACATCCTTCCCTTCATACTCCTGCTTCTCCTCCTCCGTTAGATTGAAAAATCCATTACACCAATCTATAACACCCTCCATGAGTGTTTCTGGCACGCCATGATTAACTACCTGATCAATTTATACACAACAAATCAATATAAAGTAAGGTTGAGAAATTTGTGTAATTCTTCTAAATCATGAGTTTTACAACAGAAAAGGATCATATTTCCGCTCCAAAATTTTCCATTTGCGGTCCACTGTAATTGTAACCTTGCAGTGGAGCACGAATGGAGAAGTTTTATAACGTAAAAACCATTTTCCTTTATGATTTACCAAGAAGAAGCCCCAGTCTTGACAAGCTCTACCGAGGTCCTGGATCTCTTTGGATCGTTGATCATGATTCGCGGAAGTTAACAAGGAAAAATCAATGATGGGAATTGAATCTTCAAGCTCAGATGCTATGAATTCGTCGGGGTTAATGGAGTGGGCATAATTGGAAGGAATGGAGTTGAGATTATTGGATGATTCAGCTAGAAGTTTGATGCATGTCATCTTCAGTGTTTCCATAGGAGGAGTTCCCACTAGTGTGGTTTGGTGTGATATAGACATAAGGGGCAGGAAGGAGTTTGTATATATGCCTAAAGTGATTGAGCTTGAACTGTGGTTTGGTTTATGTATAAGGAGGAAAGTGTGTTGTTACCGTTGAGAGAATAACAAACAAAACAACATTAACAGCACAACGGAACAATTTAATCCTCCACTCATGTAAACTCAATAAGAAAAATAATCCAAGTAATTAATAATTGAAAACAAGAACACAAACAAATTTTTACCTGAAAACCTCCCTCGATGTGAGGTGTAAAAACTATAGGACCATAGTCCACCAAATCTTCTACTATCAACAATAATGGGCAATGCAAAGTTCTCTCTAGCAACAATTAGAGGCATAAACCATCAACAACCATCACGAATAACATATTCTTGGCATACATCTTCAGCAAGAAGAATAACAAAAGAAAACTTAAAACTCCACCAACTCTCGTAAAAAATGTATCAACAATATAAATTAAACCCTGATACTAGGAGACTCAGACACTCAATCTCACCGTTCAGATTGAAGACCAACAAGTTACGGCATCACCAACCAAAAATCAGTCCAATCGGACTACGAATGATCTTTCGATCGCTGAGTTGAAAAATACTGCACTATTTTCTGCGGGAATCAATTTTTCCTTTTTCTTTCTTCCGTTTTGTTACTAGTTTCTTCTATTTTTCCTAAAACCTATGTTATATCATCCATATGGGTCAATAGACCATATGGGCTACTAATTGGACCTACCCACATGTGAGTGAATAACCTAACAAATCCCCCTTCAAGAGACTATGTGGAGGGGTTCATCATCCCGGTGCTCAATCTGCAATACTTAATTAAGTTTTCCCATTGACAATATATCTTTGTCATCATATCAGAACCATTATCTTTAGTATGAATTTTCTAAAGTTCTAGCAACTTTTCATCAAGAACATCTCTAATTCAATGATATCTCACATCAATATGTTTTGATTCGTAAAGAAATGACGAATTCTTATCAAGGTGCATATCACTCTGATTGTCACAAAACAATATATACAAAACAATATATACGTACTCTTCTGTTTTAATTAATCCCAACTCGTTCAAAAAATTCTTCAACCATAACTCCTTATTACTCGCTTTAATAATACTCTAATAAACTCTGCCTCTATTGTAAAAAGTGCAACACACTTTTACAGTTTAGACTTTCATGACACACAACCCCATCAACAAAAGAACTCATATAACATGAATTATATTTCTGAGTATTGAGAATTATATTTCCGAATCATATAACATGAATTATATTTCTAAATGTCAAAAGGAATTCTATGTACACACCATGACATAGATTAAACTTCCTACAGTACTTGAGGTATATGAAACTTGTTCCATATCTTTTTTCTCTTCATCAGTTGAAGGATATGATATTGTGTTGTGCTTAACTTAAAATGGGAAGCAATAGGAGTGTTGTGACGCCCCCAAATCCGGGTATTTTGAATCTCAAATTCGGTGTTCACGATACAACATACACATCTCATTCGTGATGAAGAATTATGAATGAAACTAGATCTGTTCTGCTTTCCAACTTAGCAATCACTGCATTTTTTCAACTGTGTACGTTACAACCCAGATAGACTATTATTCTTGGCCAACAGTTTCAATTCATTTTCACTTATGTGAAGTCTCTTTATGCCACAACCCTGCTTAACTATTATAACCACAATTATATAGAACCTTTAGTAAGTTTCTACTGTCTATCACCAAAGACGTTGCAAAATACATCATCATCAGGTGACTATCATCATGTATTTAGATTTAGTGAATTTATGTGTGAATAAACCATTTATCTATTCAATAATCTCGTTCATTTTTTTTTAAAATTAAATCGCAGGTGGTCAATGCAACTAGGGGTTACACACATGAAGACGTTTGCTATTAATTTGACCAATTTATGGTCAATGTATCCTTAACGTCACTGAAATAGGATCATCCCATTGTCCATATATAAAAAGACGGGGGCACCTAATGGAAGGGAACATGCATGGTTTTCAAACAGTTAATTATGGACTTGGTCACTTAGGTTATATATATATTTAATTAGCTCTAATTAACACATCTTAATTAATTCCATCGTCATCATAATAACGTGAAGGTCCAAAAACAGTACCCAATAATTTTGCTAATTATATATGTCGAAAATCATGAAGACAAATTAATAAATCAAACATCAGAATGAATGTATCAATTCCTTCCCGATTGAATTAAGCTACCCATGATCACAAATTGTGCCTTAACATTTACTTCTCCCCTTCAACAATGAATGATACAATACATACCTTGACGTGGATTACATAAAAGTAAAATCCATGCATGCATGCATGCATGGGAAAAAAACACAAACATAATTAACCCACGTAAATCAACAACCAAAACTACAGAAGATCCTCCAACGTTGTAACTTGTTTAACAAGCACTTTCGAACCCTTACATCCAGCAGAAATCGAAGCCGATTTTCTAAACGTAGGCGCCTTCAAAAACTTAAGCTTAGAGGCCGTCGATACCGACCTTTGAAATGTCATAATTTCCGATAAGCTCTGAGTCGGAGCCGGAAGAGGTTCCGCTACATCAATGCTCCACAATACTTTTTCTTCCAATCTAGACCGAGGAATATCATGCGTTATCGTGTTCCTCCACGGCGGTAGGCCCCCGTTCGGCCGTAAAAGGCTGCCGGATCGGGTCCTTAGCCGGACTTGGAATCCGTCTCGTAATGGTTCCCAATCGGTCATTGACATATTGGTTGGTTCGGGTAGGAATTGTTTCACCACCATTTTTCCGGCCACCCATGGGACAAATATAGTGTTTGTGGCAGCTAGGTATGTTCCGTAACAACTTTTGAAGCGTACAAAATTGTCTTCGCCACCGATTTCGACCGTCCATACCGATTTATTGGACGATCCGTCACGGTCTTGGGAGACGGTTTCTTGATCATTTTCTGCCACTAGGTATCGGTCTTTGACTGATCTGAGGCGGACCGTTTTGGCATTTTGAAAAAGTTCCATTATTTTAATCTGTACTCAAACCTTAAGCTAATTAATTCTGAAGAAGTTGTTCTTTAACAAATGTAATAGAAAATTGAATAAAAGAATTGTGGGGGATCATTTAATTCTAGACACGTACCTGAATCAATTAAGTATGCGTTTGGATATTCAAAAATACCAAGAATAATGCAAATGTTCAAATGAACAATACGTACGAAAATTTATAGGTTGAAAAAGTGGTATGTGATCATCAGAATAACGAAATCTTAAACAAGCTGTTTAAGATTTCATCATTCTGATCTTTAATTAATCAAGATCTAGAGAGGCCGAAAGGAAAGAACGAAATATAAAGAAATACAAGCCAAGAAGTAGCCTTAATAAATTTTACTTATTACTCCATATATATATATATATATATAGAAAGAGATGCTATCCTTTTGGCAGGAAACCGAAATAATAGAGTTTTAATAATTAATATCCATATAAATATTTAGAAATAAATATAAGAATGAAGTAATTTTGTCCATATATCTATTTATTCATTTATTAACTCTCATCCGTCTTCCATTAACACTTTCATTCTCACCACCATCTCTCTCTCTTAATTAATATCGACACTATCCAGATTGACTTTTTGAAATTAAAAGTATCATGAGAATTTTATATTGACTTGAAATTGTGCTACCATTAACCCCAATTCCCTTTTCTTAGTAAACAAATCAAGTTCTCAAATAGAGCACAACTCAAACTTGTAGCAAAATTGATGCATCAAGTTCTATAATATGTATCTTTGTATAAATTTGTATTCCAATTAATAGTGTTGCAACATGTGCCATAAGAAAAGGTTCCAGTTATCATGAAATTAAATTTATGATAAGTTAGTTAATTGACCAATACAATATTTACACTCAAAAGAAAAGATCACCTCTCGTCTGCGTATCAACACTGTATTAGTGGTCAATTGACCAAAATTAACTTCATGCTAACCATATCATAATGATACAAGTACAAAATTTACCAACAGTTTCTTTTCTCTTTAGAAACCTGAAACTGTGCAAAAACAACAAAACAAAACAATTCCCTGTGAGCCTATATCCACTTTTGGATTGCGCCTCACTTCTACATAACTTAGTATATACTCCCTCCCTCCTACCATTTTCAATCGAAATTACAAAGAAAGTAGGTTTCCTTTTTTCGGACCGAGGGATACCATTACATAACTCGATGTAAACTTGATTAATATCTAACTATAACCTATTAAAAATCCCAACTTGATGAGATTTTTTGAGACATCACAGTTTTGAGGATAACTGTAATACCGGAAAAAAAATAAAAAAAATAAAAAATAAATATTGCTTTGTTTTAAAACATATTTATTGCACTTTGTCTTTTATTTGGGTCAAACTAGTTATTTACTTTTGGGCTAATATGTATTAATAAGGGACAATTACATATTCTATTACATTTTTAAAAATAATTACATAAAAAGAGTACAAACAAAATAATTAAAAAAGAGTGATATGCAATATTTAATTCAAAAAAAAGTGCAATCTTTATCCCTTTAATTATCACACAATTGATTCTCTCTCCCACACACAATTTTCTCCCATCTCTCCCACGATTTTCTCTCATTCCATTTATATTTCCCTTCTTCTTATCCTCCCTCCACCTCCGCCTCCTCTTCCTCCTCCTCCTCTTGTCCCACCCTCGCCTCCGCCTCCCCCTCCTCCGCCCTACCTCCTCCCTCCTCCCGCCTCCCCTCCCCTCCCTCCCTCCCTTCCTCCCCATCTCCCTCCTCCGCCCCCTCCTCCCGCCTCCTCCTCCCCGCCTCCCCCCTCCTCCTCCCTCCCCCCTCCTCCCGCCTCCCGCCTCCTCGCCTCCCCTTCCATCCGCCTTTTCCTCCCCTCCTCCCGCTTCCTTCTCCTCCCTCCGTCGCCCACTTCCATAGGTTCATTCTCCACCTCACACCGGTAACCAAACACATCATACGTTAGTAGCAGAAACCATGTAGTTGGTAGTCAAACATTAGATAAGGTAACCAATTCAATTTTATTTGATTACCTATTTATTTTGAATGTGATGCGATTGATAACCAAACTTCATACAGTTGGTTACCAAACTTTTCGATAAAGTAACTAATTCAATTTTATTTGATTACCATTTTATTTTAAATGTGATGCATTGGTAGCCAAACTTCGTATAAAGGTAAACATTTTAATTTTTTGTTGGTAACCAAAATCAAAAAATTCGAATAAAAAATTGAATAAGCGTGGTGGCAATGGCGGCGATAATATTGGCAGTTAATGATTTACAATGACGATATATATAATACGGCGGGAGGGGGGGAGAGATGATGTACAATAACTCCTTCATAATTTTTTTAATTTCCTCATTTTGATTTGAATTTTGAATTATGGATTTGAAATTGTTGTTAGAGACAAGATTTGAATTTAAATTTGAATTATTAGTTATCCTTGATTTTAGGTTTCCTTATTAATGTGAATTGTCACTATTTTTGTAATAATTACATTCTTTTGTAATTATTTAGTTGATGCACTTTTCTTGTAATTACTTTCTATTTGTTGTATACTTATGTAAAGGACCCTATTAATAAATGATGAATAATTAAGTTAATAAATTGGGCCATAAAATTTATTTGATTTAATTTATATGTGGGTTAAATTAACATTCTATCAAAATTAGGAGAGTTAGTAAATATATAAAAAAAGGGAGTAATTAATAAATAAATATCTAAAACCTAACCCTATATTAATTAGTTCTGTTCGGATTAAAATTGATTGTGCGTGAGGCGGAAAAGAGCAGAAGGACTACGACGTCAACGTAAGAGGAGGAAGAGGAATATACGTAAGTCTGCTTCTATTTTGTTATCAGAACTATTGGGAGTAGCTATCAATCATTATAAATATATTTGTACTGCTTTAGAATACTTGATTCGGGTAATAATTTAGATTATATATATATATATATATATATATATATATATATATATATATATATATATATATTGCGCCCCTCATCTTCTAACATGAAAGATCAGTAGCTTACAAGGTTAGCAACGTGTAAAGTAATAATAATAATAATAATCATAGGCAATGAACTTGGAATGTTACCAATCTGCTAGAATAAGGAATATTAGTATATATATAATATTTTAGTAGGTAATTAACTGTAATGTTAATCTAGTAAATTGTATTGAGATTTTGTATATTAATTCAAACTAAATCATTTTGTCGTTAAATTTATAAATTTTTTTAATAATAAATTTAATTGTAATATGTTATTAATGATTGGATTGTAATAAAATTTTATTAAATTATTTAGATTGAACGGAGAGAGTATAAACGAGTTAAATTTGGAGTATAAACTTTGGGTATTACATTGCTTAATCCAGGTACGGATTCCGTACTCTTTCAGCGAAACTCTTTTGTTTTTGATTTGTTCGTTTCGTTATTCGTTTCGAAATTTAGTATTGTCTCTCATAATTGTCCTTGTCAATTTATTGTGATAAATTTATTTTGGCGTTGTATTAGAATTCATATTTGTATTCTTTGACTAGGCATCATGTCTAAATTTTATTTTGATATTCATAGTGATGTACATGTTATTATTTAGAGGCGTGTGTTGATGATTGATTCGATTTAATATGTATACGTTAGAACCCATTGTGTTGATATTTTGTCGCACGTGTTGTGACATTATATTTTGTTAGAATACCATAGGGTATACCGAGCTATAACCACACGTAGGGGTACCACAGCGACGTCCTCTCTGCACCGAGGCATGATACCTTCCCGTGGCGGTGTGATCGATCCACGGCGTCTCAGATTTTGTCTTTCCGATGGGAGTTGGCCATTTGGTGTTTTTGTTGTGGGGCGTATGGGTCAACCACAGTTTTCGTTTACGATACATTATGCGGATTGGTGATGTTTGTGCCAAACACGCCCGATTTTACACGCATTGGATTCGCGGTCCAATGTGTGTGACTTATCTGTGTGGCATTATGTGATTTGCTGTGTGGCATTATTTGACTTTACTGTGTGGCAAGGTATATTCTATTTTGTTTCGTTTCGGTATGAAATAACACCCACCATTTGATTGATTTTTTATTATTTCGTTGTGTTAGTTTTGTTCGTTTCGTTTGATTCATTTCATCTCATTTCATTTAAATTGAGTTAGTTATTTGGTTCATTATTTGTATTCTATATCCGCATGCTAGGACATTTGGTTCGTCTTTGTGTTTTTCTTCCGGCGGTGAATCGGGGAATCGAAGACAAAGTGTGATGAGAGTTCCATTCATTCCAATGATTTAGAAATATTCATTTTAGACTTGATGTGTTAGTTCACTTGGAATTGTAATAATTATTTTAAACATGGTTGAGAGCAGGTTTGAAATTATTATGGTTGGCAGCATGGTATTTATCGGTTATTAAGACTAATCTTTTGTGGGCTTTTGGCGCTTGTTATTAAATTCATCAGTGTTGTTATGTTTTGAGTAACCTCTCTTTCTATTTTGGGAAGGGGGTGTTACAATAACTCACTTGAAAATTGATACCAAATGAAAGAAAAGGCCTCAAGGTGGAAGAGAGTTCTTGCTGTGCCTTGAAAACACGGCCTTCCCACTGTAAGAAAATGATCTTTTCATCAAAACAGGCTCTTTTTGCAGTGAATTTCCTGATGAGGAATCAATCATCTTTGGAACAAAACCCTTATTCAAATCAGTAGCTTTAACCATTCTTCTATCCCAAATTCGAGCAGAATGTATTGGATTAGCATTTATTTCAACAGGACTTGCTGATACAAAGTCCATTGAAACTGATCTTCTTATTTGTTGAACCTCATTCACCTCAATATTCCCCAATTCTTCCTTGTCAATTTCATTACTCTTGATTCCATTTTCGCTTCCTGATGTACCTTCTTCCTCAATACAAACCCTCAATTCGGAAGCCCCCTCTTCAATTTCCCTTCCATTTTCACCATTATTCACCAAAATTCCAACTTGGGTATCCTCCAAACCATTAGAATTATCAATACTCTGTTCCGGAAAAGGCAATCCGCCTACATTACTCATAATTCCGACCCGGCAAAACGGACAATTACTGTGTGATCCAAGCCAAGTATCAATACAAGGTATATGAAAGGCATGATTACATTTTGGCAATAATCTAAGAGTTTCATCTTCTTGAAATTCATTCAAACAAACAGAGCACTCTGTTCCTTCCACAAGACCTTCACCTCTTTTATACTTACAAATTGTGATGGCACTGATGACTGATGGCTGAAGCCCAATAGTTCTGATGTACCAAATCGGATGATCCAATACAGGTCCATGATCTTCATCAAGAAATTCATCATGTGTTTCTTCTGATTCTGGATGTGGACTTGATCTTTGCCTTGATCTGCATCTGTAACAAGCTATAAAACACTTGTAAATGGTGAAACAGAGGAAAAGAGAAAAAAGGGTGAGCAAAATGAAAAGAAAGATAATTAGAGGGGCTGTGATTTTGCTGTGGTGGTGTGGAGGATCCACCGGAGGAGTGATTAATTCAGGCGGCGGCGGCAGCGGTGGGATGTGGGATAAGATTTTATTGTAACAATTTGAAATGCAAATTGAGAAGCAAGAAAAGGGACATAAACCATGTGGGTTTTTTATTGGGTCGCAATATGGTTTACAGAATAATTTTCTATGAGAAAAGGCCATGGATTATTAGGAGGAATGGAGAGAGATGGGGGGTGGCCTTAGTTTTGAGGAGAGAGAAAACATGTTATTTTGTTACAGGAAATTTGATGGGGTTAACGATGAAGGAGATGCAATAGTTTTGTTCTTTCTCTAAGGGGATATATATGCTGTTTTGACTTTTCCTTGTGCTCGCATTTTCATGGCGGCTGGTGGTTACTGGTTGCAGGCCTGGGGTCGTCTTGTGTTCAAAGCCAAATGTCCGTATTAAAAGCATATTATAATTTTAAAGAATTGTAATTTGATTGAAATTTCATTGTTTTGTGATATTTTCAAGCTAATTAATTGTGGCAAACATAATTTTTTTTTTTTTTTACCATACACTCTTTTCTAAAATAAAAAGGGGAGTTGTTACCATGAAATTAACTTTGATCAATTAACCAATATAATATCGACAAGCAGGCCGCAAGAGGTGATTTCTCCCTGCGTGTTAATTGACCAACTTACCATAAAATTAATTTCATGATAATCGTAAACAACAAAAAGCATCGCATTTGATTTTTTTCTAATTAATTTGTAAAATTTTAAAATTAAATTTAAAGTGTACTACTGTCTATCACCTCCAGATACTAGTTATCAAGTTGAAGTTGGTTTGTTATATTTTAGTGTGAATCGATTTTATTTTTGAATTATTTTATGTTTCAAGCTGGGGAAGTATAAGGAAAAGATTTGGTCAAAAAATAAATAATGTAGATTTGATTTATGGTCTTTCATTATTTTGTCTAATTGTCACTCTCAGTCTGTGTACTGAATTAATTCACCACCGGTCTAGAAATTGACCAATTGAGCCAAATGATATGATTGGTTCAAAAATTGACATTATATTGGTCAATTGACTAAATTTAATTTTATATTAATCACTTTTTTTTGAATAAAGAATACCGTATAAAACGGAAGTGATTAATATGAAATTAAATTTGATCAATTGACCAATATAATATCGATTTCTAGACCGGTCATATCATTTGGCTCAATTGGTCAATTTCTAGACCGGTGGTGCATTATAAATAAATATTTGCGGCGTTACCCTTTCTTAAAACTGGAACCCTCCAATTATTGGTATTTGGGCTTATAGTATGATAGAGAGAAGAACTAACATGGACTGGATCACTCACTTCCCAGATTTACTTCAGGTCCTCAAGATTTATATTTTTACAAGACGTTATTCACACATGAATGTGATCTCATTTATTATTATTTGGAAACACAAAGAAAAATATCCTCCTACATTACAAATATAAGTCATTTTAATTTTCTAAAATTAACTTAAAGAGTAATGCTAAGTACACAAACGATACACAAAAATTGTGCTCAAACAGTAATAAAAAGTGAGACCTACGATTATATATTTTACAGGTTTTCATTAGTAAGCCATACATGAGTCATAATACAACATTCTTGCCATCCATGTCTACGTACGAACTATTAAGATTCTTTTATATATATTTACTATAATACAAGAAAATTTTAATTTTTAAAATTTTCAGAAAATTTGGATAGAAAATAAAAATATGTTTAAGATTTTCTAAATAAAAATAAAATGAAAACCTAAAGGAGTAGTTAAAGTTATGTACTCTCCACCAAGTAATGATGATAGTTATAGCTTGCAAGGAATAGGTGACTTGCTTAGCTATTTATGTTGGGTTTTCGCTTAAAGTGATGAAACATAATAATACATGATCAAATCCAACATCATATATACCTTGGCGTGTTTACAACATTCACTATTTTTAACGGCTGCCAACTTGCTTTTTTGAGCCTTTTCTACACACAAAAAGCCATTAAAAGATGGAGGAAAATTTATCAAACATGCCTGCCCACAAGAAGTTCTTATAAGTAGAGCATCATTTAGACGACTATCACAAAATTACAATAATATATATATATATATATATATATATATATATATATATCAAATTGGTTTTATAATTACTCAAAAATTGTTCATTATGCCTTCAAGAAATCCTTGGGCTACTTACAAACTTGGTAGTTTGGTTGCATTTTTGTATCGTTATAGAATTTGCAGCTCGAGTCATGATCTGTCTCTGGGATACAACCATGGCTTGTGGATTTCAAGGCCGCTTGGTTATGGTAGCTCCATGCATCAAGGACGTAGGTTGTTCAGCGCCAGTAGCGTGGTGTACAGAAAATATGATGAGATTGATATGTGATTAATTCTCCATCCTTCACTCTTCTTTACATCACAATTTTTCTAGGGAAATCTGAATTATCTTCGTAATTTGTATTCCTTGTAGGTTAAAGGAGGATAACGAGAAGGTTCAAGTTCAAACATCTGTGCCGGTTCCCCCCCACCCTAACTTTTCCTTTTCAACTTGGTATGAACATCTAAATCTACTGTCTCACTTGTTATCTCATATATATTAAATTTAGAGTTTTATTTAACTTTTGGACTATTATTTAAGGCATATTAAGGTTCGTATGAAACTCTGTTTGTATTAGTTGAAAACAGTTTGTTTTATGCAAATCTGAATATAACTAGGAACAGGTGCGGATCCAGCACAAAAGTTTAGTAGAGTCAAATTTGAATTTTTTTGTTAAGAATAAAAATTATAACTATATATATACTTTTCTAAATCCAATATAATTTCTCAACATTTAAGTCGTTAAGTTTTAATATATATATATATATATATATATTTATATATATTCATAATTTTCTTATAAGGAAAATATTAGAATGATTTTTTTAATCAACAATTCTTTTTATTAAAAATTCAATATAGTACAAATATGACAATCCAAAAGAGTTGGATAAGGCCACACGGGATAAAGAAAATTAAGTAAATATTCTTAGAGTTTTAACACTTTGTTTTTGTCTTTGAATTTTAACTTGGTGATAAAAGAAAAGGAACCGAATGAAAACAAAAAGAGATAATGTCAGTTTTGTAATAGAAGAGAATTTTTTTTAAAGAAAAGTGGTGTTTTTGAGTTTTAATTAGAAAAAAAATATATAAAAAAATAAATGTATTTCGAGTCAAAAAAATTCTTCTCATTTTTTTTCTACAACAAAAAAACTTTATAGGATATTAGTTAAAAAAGAAAAGAAAGTAGAAGAGAGTACTTATTTTTTGAGCCAAATATTATACATGGGGAGAGAAATAAGGGAATTAGTACAAAATTATCATTACTTAAAAAAGTCATTTATACAAAAAGAGGGTGGTGGTGGTACTATGAAAAAAGCCAAAGAAGACACAAATTAACACATGGACTGAAAATTCAGTGGGGCAGGTGCCCCTTCCCCTAGGGTAGAACCGCCCCTGACTAGGAAAAAACACATGGAAGTCTAGCTCATTTGGGAAAAGAATTAATGATGTGAGTATATAATTATGAACTATATATATATATATGTGTGTATATTTCCCACGTAAAATATCATCTGTTAACTTTTTCAGGAAGTCAGTTATATAGAAACTCACTTTTTCAATAATTGATTTATAACACGGTCTTATCAAATTTGCAGGGGAAAATGGTTTGTAGGATCTATATTGTCCCTGCTGCTGCCTTTTTTGAAGAAAAAATGGGATAACTTGCTAAAGTTGGAAGGTATATTATGTTAGAATTTAAAAACGAATAATAGCAAACACATAAATTATATGAAGAATGAAAAAAATAAAAATACGTGTTATACTCAGATTCATCAATTTGGTTAGTCTTGTTTGTCTAATGTATTCATCACACACTCTGCAATGATATACACACCAAACAATGTTTTATAGTAGCAAAAAAATCTAGTTGCTATGACATAAGTTTAAACCCAATACATTAGTAAAATTCAAGACTGTACTACTAATAAATTCTCAAGTCCAATTGCACCTTGCGCTTGGCTTCCAAGGGACACTGTCCACTTGCAACATCTGTCATGCTCACCAGCGAGTTAGGCAGTCTCTCCCTCATCGGGGAGCAAAACCCCTGTTATATATATCCTCACATAATGACCATTAGTCGAACTCGCAGAACAACGGTATATATTCACCCGATTCATTTTGAGTGAGTTCAAATGTGTAAGTATTTACTTTGAAGAGTTTATATACATTCTATGCACTAGCAATGTAATTAATAAAACTAATTTAAACACATAAAGTACTAGTTCTATAATTGTTTAATTTATATATGACTAGATAAAATATATATAGAAACGTACTGAATTTAAGAATGATCATTTGGAAATTATGATGACAATTTTCCAGATGATTAATTACTCTACTAAAATGGAATAAATATATTTTTCAATTAGTATTTATGAGTTATGCTGATTGAAACAAATTAAGGTAAGCCAGAGATATATTTCAAACTATTGGCATATCATAATTACAGGGAAGTTGGAAAAGGCTGCTGAAGAGGTGGTATATGTGGCCGAGGTGGTAGAGAAGGTGGCGACTACAACGGAGAAAGTATCAGCAGAGGTGGCGGATAAGCTTCCGGGGGATGGCAAACTTAAGCAAACAGCTTTGATGGTAGAACATATATCCAATACGGCAGCTGCTGATGCTCAACTAACTGAACATTTTATTGATAAGGTATATTCTTTCTTTTCTATTCTTTATTTTATTTTATATTTTATATTTTATATTTTATTTTATATATATATATATATATATATATATAGTTGTTATAGCTTTTCATTAAATTGATTATAGAAAGTGTTGCATTAACCAATGCATTATAGAATTTAATTATTAAATTGTAACATTTTATTTATAACCAATGCAATAACAAGCTATAGAACTGAGTATTCCCCTCTTACTTCTTATCTTTTCCAAAGGTTTTTGTAATTTTTTCTACAAAAAAATAATACTTTTTCTTATTTTTTCGTTTGACTTTAAATGGAATTTCAGGTTGCTAATTTGAAGCAAGACTTTGAAGAGTTGGAGAAAATGGTTGAGCCTGTTATTGATCGGATCCCAGAAGTAAAACATGGTTGATTTTAGAATACAAAAAATCTTTTCCCATGCCAGCCCATTTTACCAAGTGTATATATTGTCCCCCACAAGGAAAAGAAAAAGGAAAAGGAAAAGAAAAATAACACATGAACTTTTATATATATACTAGTCGGGTTCTGTGACTCCAGCCTTATATGGACGGTGAAATTTATCTTAAACTTTGAACTGCCCAGATAATTTATTGAGTGAGTGAGAAATTCAAAATCATTTGTATTTTATTAGATAGATAGATATATATATATGGAAAAATATATATATATATATATATATATATATATATATATATCATTTTTTAAAGGCACAACTTATTGAAAGCTCACTTTAGAAGCTCACCCCGCATTTTTAATATATAAAAAACATAACTAATAAAAATGTATAATAATTTTTGGAATTGAGTTTTTTGTAGAATAAAAAAAGTGTTTTGGGTGTGATTTGAGTGCATATAAAAAAAGTGTTAACTGCATAACACTGCTTTTATATTTGATACTCAAATCACACTCCAAAACACTTTTTTTAAAAAACTTTCAATTCCAAAAATTATTATACATTTTTTATTAGTTATTTAAAAAAAAAAGCGAGGATGAGCTGGGATGAAATTTCAATAAGGATGAAATTTTAAGATCCTCGCTTTCTATATATATATATATAACCACATCAACCTAGCTATATAAATATCCTTGTGGGCCGAATTGAAACTGAATGGTTAATTTTTTTCCCACGTACAAAGGTATAATTCCATGATATAAATACATGTCGATCTATTACTTTTGATCAGCATTCAATAACTTCTGCTGAGAGTTTTGAATTTTAATCATCTTTATATATTAAATTCAAGAAAAATGTAAGGGAGACGATTTCCTTTCTCATAGTTGGGAGGTTTTGAAATAAGGGAGGAAAGGAAGGATGCATTTCTCTTTAGAGGATATTTGGATAATGAAAAATTATTTATAAAAATTCCCCTATTTCCTCCAAATTAATTGGAGGGACATAATTGGGTTTGAGTATTAATTAATGAAAGTAATTAAGAAGTATAGTTTTAAGCAACTTGTTATTCCTATATTCGTCCTTTATGTGATTCAATTAATCTAAGAAACAAATGGTACACCCTTGTTGCGTAAGTAAATGCATACGAGCTAAAGATTCAATTCCTCTAGCTAAGCAAAATATATCCACTTGTTGAATTTTCAATTAATGCATCATTTTAATGTATAGTATTTATTCAAACTGAAATTTTATAAAATTCAATAATTTATGTGTAATTCATTTTAATGTATAATATTTTTTATACAATTTTTTGACTATTGGATTTGAATATTTTTAATGGGTAAGATTAAAGTTGATTTTTAATTAATAACTAAAAATTAAATAAAGATTATGGTAACATACTTAGAGATAGGTGAGAGTTGGATGATACATGTTGGGATTCCTCTATCTGACAGTTTGAGAGGGTATGAGTCATATGCGGTTAAAATTTGATTGACAAAACATAATTAAACATAAAAGTATTTTTATTTTTAAAATAAAGCATACATATTATAAATAATATAATATTAATTTTTATTAATATTATTCATATTATAAATATTTAGGTAAAGAAAAAGAAAAAAAATTAAACAAAAAAATATTTTTAAAACCACAGTGGGCCAATTGTATTTTTTTAAACTATAGTGGCTCAATAGTATTAAGAATTTGGATGACTGGCTTGCCACGTAGGAAATAACTTATTTTATTTTATTTTTTCAAAAGCCACGTAGGAAAATCAGTCCAATTTTTTGACGTCCGTCTGCAAAAATGGACGGAATGGGTTGATTGAATATTTGTAAAAAGTACAGTGGGCTAATTGAATATTTTAAAAGCACAGTAACTAATTGCTTAAAACACTACAACTACAGTGGTAAAAAAGTATTTTTTGCCAAAAAAAAATCAAAAGAATCAGCCCCCTTGATGCATCCGTCCATGAGCACATGAGCGATAGTATTAAAGTATCCCACAAAACTTAAAATACTCCTCTACTTTTTGACTTCGTTTCTGATGCCTGCACACTTTGTTGTACTTGGTAAGTAATTTTGTGTCCTGTCTCACTATTTGCTTCAATGTTGTTTTGGATGACATGAAGTTAATTTTAATTAATTAATTAATATAATATAGATATTTAAATTGAAAAATGATCTCTTTGCATGTCAGTATTGTATTAGTTAATTAATTAACATATTATAAAATTAACTTCATAATAACAAGATCCGTTATTTTCACTACCCATCAAACATGCGCTCTCTCTTCTCACCAGCCATTGAAATTTTTTTATATTACTGCATAAAATTAAAGTCCACATTTCCAATAATGTGCCCTACCCATAATATATATCTTTGAATCTGACAAAATTACAAGTAAAAAAAAACGTGGGTACAAGTTTTTTATGGCAAGTGCAAGTGGAAGACGTATTATTAAAGGAGGATAAAGAGGGCAATTATCTATAACTAAGTGACGAGCAACCTTCGACCTTTTTGTTAGGGCGCTCACACGTTTTTCTATAATATTATAAATGAGAATTAAATGGATAGCATTAATTTTGTCACCCCATGTGATACTCTTACGTATTTAATTATTTGACGTTTTAAAAATGTACATAAGAATTAAGATAATAATTAAAAAATATATTAAATATAATACTCAATTATTTATAATATCCTTAAATCATCATTTATCATAGTTAAGGCTGTAAATGAGCCAAACAGTTCGGGCACGACTCGAAAAAATACAAGCGAGACCCGGATTCGTTAATAATATGATCCAAATCTGAGTATTAAAAATAGTTTGAATAAAAATATGAGTAGAATCTGAGCAACATTATACTCGACTCGTTTAATATTCAAACTACTCGAATTCTTTATTGTGATTCGATACATACTTGATTAATACATATTCGATTAGATGTTCGATACATTCTCTTATAATATATACAAATTTAAATCAAATTATGATAATTAGTTATTATTTTGTTTTTTTTTAATTTTAATTGTGATTTTATATTTGTAAAGTGTAATAATAAATATATTTTCTCATTTCTAAGTAAAATAATAAATTCAATTTCTAATTATATTTATTATAAAACTAGTTATTATGTGGAGACTCGAATTCAAGCTTGAATTTAAAGCTCGCGAGTAGTTTGAATAAATATTTGAGTCGAGTCGGATCGAATTCAAGTATATAAATATTCGAGTCGAGTCGAATCTGAGTAGAATTTTTCAAATATAATTCGAATTCGAGTACGAATTTATCATTTCGAGTCGAATTATTAGTAACTTTACATTATTTCTGGTTCAATTTCGCTTACATCCTTAATCATATTTATTTATACTATCTCTCACACATTTTTTCATAATTATCTCTTAAAAAAACTCTCATGCCTCATTTACCCATTGGTCTCTCTCTCCATCCATCCCCATAAAAAACGTATCCAATTCTTTAGAAATTATCTACACTCTCTCTCCCTCATAATATAGAGAATTGTTTTGTTATGATAAGAAAAGAAAAAGAGTTAAAAGTATCAAAAAAATAGGCGGAGTAATGAGGGGTATTTTTTGAAAAATTGTCATTAATTCTCTCTTAGATTTAAACAAACGTCAAACAATTAGAGACAAATGAAAAACTCTAAAACATCAAATAATTATGAACGGAGGGAGTAGTAAGTACGGGGCTACATTTGATTAGCATGTGATTGGACAATAATTTGTGTGACCA
This sequence comes from Panax quinquefolius, assembly GCA_020205615.1. Lineage (NCBI taxonomy): Eukaryota > Viridiplantae > Streptophyta > Magnoliopsida > Apiales > Araliaceae > Panax > Panax quinquefolius. The sequence continues at coordinate 7,138,902 of CM035166.1, forward strand.
CAAAGTCAATATGCATTATTACACAATAGCTAGACTGCAACGCACACTTGTGTAGACTGATCCAATAAATATATTGGAGCACCTCTTTACCTAAGAAGATTAACCTATTAGGTTGAGGTTCCACCATACTTATTAACTCATCTATACTCTTGAATTTATCTGATGTAGAATTCATGTGAAATATTTTAACAATATTCACCTTTCAGTTGAATACCCATCACAAGTATCATAATAAAGTAGTCACCATTAAGCATACCTTCTTTGAGACCTTTAAGAGCTTTGCTCTCCACCACGCATGAGGCAAACGTGGGAGTACAACCTTCTTACTTGTGAACCCTTCACCCTGAGTAACTTTTTCAGAGGCTTCACCCGACTCAAATCATACTTCATTGCGTGGTGCCAAACGCATAAGTGATATGTGAGAATCCCAAAATAGGTCCATTCCATCCAACCCATTCTGAGTCGCCAAATACATGGTACAGAAAACAACTATAACTTTATTACAATAATTGTCGTGCAAAATACAACAACTCATGTGTTGTGAGTTTTGATACAAATATATATATCAACTGTGACTCTTGACACCAACTTGAGTAGCACGTCACCATGACATCTTACATAAAGGTATAGTCAAAAACTGTTTTAGAAATTAAAATCTTTGGAAAGTGTTCAAGGAAACCTTCGTATATGGGAGGCCATGCTTTCAGGTTATGATAGATATCATATATTACGCAGAATTATCCTTTGTTGAATTAATAGACCCTAAAAGAAAAACGAGAAGATTACTATCATCTTCTTTCCAATGGTGAGTCTTCTCTTGACATATAAATATCTCTGTTGTCTCCAAGTGAAAATTATATTTCACATAAACCCCAAGATCATATAAGTAGTGCCCATTGATATACTCAGCAAGTGGATGTGCACAACCCTGTTTTATGATGACACGAGGTTATATATGTTAGGTTTGTAATATTCATGGGCGCAATCAAATTGCAAAAATTAGCGGAAGCGTGTAAAAAAATCAGAGTTTAAAAAATTTACAAACCATATACCCGGATCACCCTTTATGCACAATTATTAATTAAACGAAAAGATCAAGAATAAATCATACCCTTGAAGATCGAGCTTCCTCAGGTACAAGTTCACCTCCAAATCCTTTCGCGTTCAATCTTGAATCCACCGGGTTTGGTTCCTTCCTTTGATCAACGTTAGCCACCCAAATGTTTGGCCTCTAGAGGTGATCCACCAAGGAAGAAGAAAATTCAAGAAGAAGGGTGGTTGGCTAAACCCTAGTTTTTCTATCTCTATAGAAAAGGTGTACTCCCAACAACTTGGAATTATTTCGTATGTTAAAAAAGTCAACAACCCATATCACCTATAATAAGACTCCTCTTATTAATAGATGTGGGCAACCCACCTTAACAATTAAGGAATTGGGATTTATTTAATTAATTAAATTCTTTTAATTAATTAAGCTCCCTAATCTTATTAGGGATAATTAATTAAACTCTTTTAACTAATTTTCCTTCCTAATCCAATTAGGAAGAAATGAGAGTACTTATATTAAATTAATTCCTAAACTCTTTTAGAAATTAAAATAATAATAATTATAATAATATTAATAAGACTCCTCTTATTAATTTATATTTAATATTTCTAAAATATTAAATAATAAATATTAAGCTATTTAATTTATTCTATCACCATAGATTAAATTAAATATACATACATATTATATTATTACGATTATGCCATTAACTTCTTAAATAATTATTCTTTCTTTTATGGTGTGACCCTTTAGGTTCTCCATATTAAACCGGTTGTGAATAAATCAATTAGAACAATTCTAATCTTATTTAAATAAATAAATTAAACAATTAATTTATTTAAATAATATTTATTCTACAATAGGGATAAGCCTCCCTAGCGATCAACGACTTTCCAGATAATATAGATTTCAACATTAATCATAAAAGAACCTTTGAGTAAATAGTTACCGTACAATTCAATCCTTCCACCATACAATGTCCCAATTAAATATAAGACATGGAATTTCTGTCAAGTCTTATTTTATTTAATTATATGCATTTCGATCCTTAAATGCACAACTCCAAATAATGCAAATTAGAAACTCCTTTCTAATTTCATTTCGCTTTGCCAAGGACTCTTTGGGTTGTCATTTATCGAATCACATAGGACATTTCTTCTTTTATTAGAAGTGGTAGATTCTTTATTGATCATACATTATCTCCATATACAACTTATTATACCCAAGCATACCCTTTGATATACCCTAAGGGTCTTAAGGAATAAGTCAAAGTATAACTCATCATACACAAGATACTATGATGATCTCAAGTCCAAGGATCACTAGACTACTATCACTCTGAGAATTCTATTGACAGCAAATAAAACTCCATTAGGTATTCCTTAGCGAGTCACGTTCGGTGAACTTATTCTCTAATAAGCACCTACATACTTGCTTTTAGTGTCTTCACACAAATGATCATGAGATCAATCATTCTCATCCAATGAAGCAAGCAACGTATGTACCAATCTATCCGGATTCACTAATCCCCAATTTAGTAATCCAATGATTGGGAACTATTTTAGTTTTAAGCTTTCTAAGAATTTAGATCTCATTAGAATGATCATCATCATTATTCTAAAAGCATTGCTTAAAACTATGGGTTTATCACATATTATAAAAAAGATCATGTAGATAATTAAAAGCCTTTAATAAATTAATACTTTTATTAATAAATGAATAAGATTGTTACAAAGTATATGCTTTATCATCAAACATGATTGGCTTTGTGTGCATACTACTTTCAATCTCCCACTTGCACTAAAGCCAATCGTCATGGTATCTTATACTCTTCTTCTCTAAGTGGCGATTATCCTGGCATTTGTTGGATAAGCTTTAGTTAATGGATATGTAATGTTGTTCTTGAGAGTCCACCATCTCTATAGTGATTTTCCATCTTCAATGATTCTTATAATCAAATGAAAGTGCCACAACACATGTTTAGATCCAAGATGAGACTTGGGAACTATTCCTAGTTCACGTAATGAACTTTTAATCCAAACAATCATCTTGCGACTTCATTTATAGCTATATACTTTTTCTTTATCACTAAACCAAAGCAACTCTTTCTTTGTTTGGAACCTTTTCAATTCATCGCACTAATTTATTCAAGGTAACACTTTACCTTAAAGTTGATTTTTCGTCGTCTTGGTGCATTCGAAAAACTTGAGTCTGTTAAGCCCTCTTGTTTTAATTCGGACCCATCATAAATATGATCACATCCTTAGTGCTGGGTTAAGCACTTTAAGATGTTTTTCACCGACTCACGATGAACTTCTCCGAATATGGTCGATCAACATCAAGTCTCGTACATTTCATTGCATACATGATTGTCACTCATGCGACCTCTCTTTTCGAGAGTGCGTGGGGACTATAAAAGAGATACACTCCATAGCTCATCAACATGAGACATCTCTTGAGTTTGCCATGCTAAACGACTTTAGCATCAAATGAATATACGTTCCTGGGTTAAGTTGAGCATCCTTTTAAATCTATCTATATAGATTTGCATCCCCAATTAAGATACTCTTCCAAAACCATTCATGGAGGAGTGTTTAGACAACTTTATCTTCTTGATTGTAGCATTGGTATGTCATTCCTTATCCGTAGTATATCAACATATAATACTAAAAATTTTACGACGCTCCCATGACCCTTTTGTACACGCTAGAACTCTTTACCTCATCGATATATATAGCTGGATCATCATCTCCTATGATGTGTACCTCATCATCATCATCCATGATGAATCCATACCTCCCAGGTATCTTTGGTACTATTCGGACTTACGATTTGGTTGTGGTACAATAGGTCTACATCTCTGAGTTCCTCTTATTTGACTTATAGTGTTTTGTGGTTCTTGAACTCTTCAAGATCTATTATCCTCCCACTAGCCCTTTTAATGATAAACACCTTTATCTTAGAAGGCGTGTGTTTCGTAAATAAACACCTTTTGCTAAGTAGGATGATAGAACATATACCCTAAACTTACTTTAGGATGTCCCACAATCATACATATCAAATCTTGTCCCAAGCTTATCCTTTGAAACCGTTTCATAAAGTGGACAACCCCTTATCTTAACATACTTAAGATTAGGAATCCTCCTTGTCCATAACTTTTATGGAGTCTTGGAAATAGGATTTTGAGGTTACCATTTTCGTAGATATGTCACGACCATTTCTAGGACGTGACCCTAGAAGGATCTTTGGAATGTCGGTAAAATCATTATGGACCGCACCATGTCCAACAAGGTACGATTTTTCCTTTCGGATACATCAATCAATTATTGCGTATCGGGAGGTGTCCATTATGAGAAAACCATTTGAGATGATCTAGAAACTTATTGCACAAGTATTTATTCCTGATCTAATCAAAGAATCTTAATACTTTGCCAATTTGTTTCACTTCAATTCTTTGAACCTTTCAAATAATTCACACTTGTATTCAACAAATACATACATTCAACTCTTTGAATGATCATCTCCTTTTCTTATACTAATTTGTTCAATATGCAAAATTATTTTCATGTAAGTCAAGTATACAAAATTTATTAAGTAATATTCCAGATTTATGCAAAACATTATTATTATAAATAGAACAACAATTGTTCTTAATTATAATACCAAAAATTTTATTGTCCAACAATAAAACGGAAATAATGTTTCTAACAAGAATTGGAATACAATAACAACTTATTGACTTAATAGATTTGCTCAGTGGCGATCTTAAACTATAAGTTTCTATAGCTAATGCAGCAACCTTTGCTTCATTTTCCGCACATAGGATTACTTATATTTGTTTAGCTTTCTACTTCTGCTTGGTCCCTTCATAAATCTATATTTATGATAACCAAAGTCGGTATCCAATACCCAAGTAGAACCTTGACTTAAAGAAAAATTTATTTCAATCATGAACAAAAGCGTATTATAATCAAACTTCACTAAGCTTCTTTGGTTAGCCTCTCGCAAGATGCTTCTCGCAGATTTCTTTCCGGTGTCCGAGCTTATTGCGGTGGAAGCAAACTCCTTTGCTATCCGTGATCGTTTTTGTTCTTATTATCCTTTGTTTATGCCTTTCTATTTACCTTCTTTGAATCGTTCTTCTTTTCGGAAGATCCTTTGGCCCCTACCAAGAAGACATGGTCTTTCTTGGTTGGAAAGTGACTCTCAACATTTTCAATATGTTAAGCAAATCAATGAGAGGCGATATCTAGCTTGTTTATATGAAAATTCACAACAATTGTGAAAGGAGTCCAGGGAGTGAGTGCAAGATCAAATCTTGGCTCAACTCTCCATCCATGACAAAACCGGTTGTTCTAATTGATCAATCAAATTGATCATGTTAAGAACCTTTTTGTCTGCATCTTTATAGTGTTATTGGCCATTCTAGATCGGAAGAGCTCCTTAGATATCTCGATATCTATCGGTCCTACTTTTTTTTACCATCAACTACTTGATGTGCAGGGAATATAGTAGGAGCATCCATAGTTTTCGTCTTGATTTGAAGCTCATTTACTCATGGATGCGAGCATGATGCATTGAGCCAATGTGCATCATCTTGCCACTTTCTAAAAGTAGCAATGTCTTCCTCAGAGGCATTATGCGCAACCATTGAGGATAGGCGTATTAAGGACATAAGATAGCTTTTCAAATGATGAGAACTATTCTCAAATTCCTTAACCAATCTCTTTAATTGGTTTGGTTAATTTAGCATTTAATATGCTTCGCAGTGATGATAGTAATTTTAGACATTGTAAAATTTCGTAAATGAATTTGTAATTAACAACATTTTAACATACATTCTTTTATTAATTACCAAAATAATTTAGGTCTTGTTTTAAATTGGTATCTCCTACTATTTTCTTCAAACTATATTACCTCACTTATATAGTTCTAAGCAAAATCTAATTAAAGATTTCTTTAGTGAGAATAAGGATCCCATTCAAAATGTATATAGCCTTGTGGTGACACAACAAACTATATATAAATAAATAGGTAGACAACTTTTGTCAATTACATCAACTATGCAACTCCTTGTATTTTGCCTCTTAGATTATTTTGATCAAGTGGTGGCACATCCGAATCAAAATTATCCAAGTTAAGTCCGACCTAGCACTCCATATATTCAAAAGAAAAATATCATCCTTGTGGTGACACAACAAAACAATATTGTTCAATTTTCTTTATAAGCATCAAATGTGATAAATTAACATCTTAAATACTTAATACTTGCCTTGTGGTTGACAACAAACTCATATTAAATATTTAATACTCTATTAATTTTATCATGTTAGAAAGCTGACGTTCGATATTCCAAATATCTTTGAACGCTTAGGACTTAATATATAAAAAAATTGAGGGTTTGTTATTAATTTGTCTCATCTTGTTTAAGCGCAAGTATTTGCATATATATATATAAAATACGCGTCATATTAATGAACATGCGAAACATGTTTGCATAATATATAATATATATAGTATAAGCATGCACATATAGAATACTATATTCTACTTTCCGGATTGATTATGGACTTTTATTCTAGTTTGGGTTCACTAGAGCCACCAAGTGAACCAAAAGGTCAAACCCTGGGGGTGCAAGAATTAATATTTAAATATAACTATTACATTTAAACCCGGGGCTCCATTATAAACGGGTCTTCTAAGCGCTTCTTGTTCCTTGATCTCTAATTCTTCAAAATTAATTCTAAATATTCCTATTACAAAACTATTTTAAAATAAATTGAAACCTTGATCGTGATCGAGGGAAGTACATAGGAGGAGTTAGAATTTACATTAAGAAAAATTAGAGAATATTTAGTGCACGCAGTAACCCCATTTAATAAAACTCATACATTCATGCATCCAACTAAAATAAAATCCAATCACATGGTCGATAGTCCATAATCAATCCCATTTATTATCATACACATCATCATATGCATCAATAAATAACATTCATCCTATGAATGATAAACATTTAATATATATATTGATATCATTTAATGGGCAAATTTAGTTAGTATAAAATCTAATTTTGAATCAAAATAAACTCCTTTATTTTAATCCAAATTTAAATAAAAATAAAACTATTTTATTTTAATTTATCCAATTTTGAATAAAATAAACTATTTTATTTTAATCAAAAAATTTTAATCAAAATAAACTCCTTTATTTTAATTAATTATGGAATCCAATTTCATGTAAAAAAAAATCTTTAATTAAAATAAACTCTTTTATTTTAATTAATTATGGAATCCAATTCCATGTAGCAAAAAAAATCTTTAATTAAAATAAACTCTCTTTTATTTTAATTAATTATGGAATCCAATTCCATGTAAAAAAATTTATTAAATGAAACACGGATTATCTTTCCTATTCACAAATAAACTCCTTTATTTTGAATAATATGAAATCTTATTTCATATTTAAATAAACTCTTTTATTTAAGGAAACACGGATTTTCTTTCCTATTCACAAATAAACTCTTTTATTTTAAATAATATGAAATCTTATTTCATATCTAAACAAACTCCTTTATTTAAAGAAAGATGGATTTACTTCCCTATTCACAAATAAACTCCTTTATTTTAGGAAAAATAAAATCCAATTTCAACTCCAATTAGTTATCATGGAATCCAATTCCAACTCTAATTAGTTAGCATGAAATTCTAATTTTTTAAAATTAAAATAAACTTTTTATTTTAAAATTAAAATAAACCTTTTATTTTAAAATTAAAATAAACTTTTATTTTAAGATTAAAATAATTATATATATATATATAATATTTAATTTTAAAATTAAAATAAACTCTTTTTTTTTTAATATTAAAATAAACTTTTATTTTAAAATTAAAATAAACATTTTATTTTAATTTTAATTAAGAATAAAATATATATATATATATATATATATATATATATATATATATATATTATATATATAATATAATAATAGTATATTATATATATATATATATATATATATAAAAAAAAAAAAAAAATTTTAGTCAGTCAGTTGATTTTACGTCGTTAAGCGATTTTAGAAGCTTGATTCCAATTTTTTTTTTTTTTTTTAAATGAGGCATGGCCACCAGCCACGTTAAAAAAAAAAAAATCAAGTATTAAAAATCTGGTTAATCATCATATGACCACTACATCTTCAATTCCGTATAGTAATATCAAAAAAAAAAGCATAATACCACGTTAACTAACTAATCAAAGCGCAATAATTCAATTTTTTTTTTTTTTTTTTTTTAAATAAATTTTATATAATGTAATTATACCCAATTAAATTGTTCTTAACACATATCAATATACATATCAATCGAACAATTAATAATTCGCATAAAGGTTTGGCTCTCGATGCCAATGTTAGGTTTATAATATTCAGAAGCGCAATCAAATTGCAAAAATTAGCGAAGTGTTTGTAAAAAATCGAGTTTAAAAATTTACAAACCATATACCCGGATCACCCTTTACGCACAATTATTAATTAAACGAAAAGATAAAGAATAAATCATGGACGCCCCAAAATAGGTATACATCACCCATTACGAGAGTTATCAATACATGTATGTAAACAACTACAACTTTATTATTACAACAAGAAAGCTGTGAGTTTGAATACAAATATTATCTTCTGACAATATCTATACTCAAATAAATCCTCATCACATTTATTGATACATTATTTTACAAAATGGTGAGGACTACTAAACAATCCTTTCTAAAACCTTCATTCCATACCCCGAGCTTCATACTCGCTTATATTCTCGCCTCCCGAGAAAAAATGGAACAAAAAGGAAAAGGGTGAGCTCAACTAGCTCATAAAGAATATTATGACTAAGATAATATACAACAAATTATCGTTAGTCTTCAACAGGAAAATCTAATAGAATCTGATAGACAACAAATTTTAAATCAATATTCGCAATGAAATAATAATTCATTAGAAGAGTTAAGTAGAGAATGCAAACTACTATCTTCTATGTATGAATTTAAAAGTTCATCGCTCTATCTTTTATCCCCCGTAACATCAATCAATATACATACGAATCAAATATTCATCTTTGCACTACTGAGCCAAAGATATTCATCACTGGGTCATGTTCATTTAAACACTGCTCATCTTTGCACTACTGGCCAAAGATATTCTTCAGAAATCATTCATCTTTTACACTGTGCCAAAGATATTCTTAAGAAATCATTCATCTTTGCACTACGGGCCAAAGATATTCCATAATATCATCATTTAAGACCGAGGATGATGAAAATATTTTTTAAAGAAACGAATCCAAAGTGAAACAAAATGACAAGGATTAAGGATTAAGGATTCGTACTTGGTTTTATCCACGCCCAAAAATACCTCAAAAATAATCATAGTGGTGTAAAATTCAAGAATGATCAAAACATGGATACAATCGAAAGTTAGTATCCGAATAGATATTTTGGACGAAAAGAAGAAATTTTATTTTTCTATTGAATAGTATCAGATACGTGAATAGTGTCAGATATCGTGAATAGTCTTGATATCGTGAATAGTAACTCAGACACCAAAAGATAAAAATTCCACAAAAACATCTTCACGCTTCCATGAATAGTACTCGTGAATAGTAACTTCGTGAATAAGAACTCTTCATGAATAGTAACTCGTGAATAGTAACTCATGAATAGTAACTCATGAATAGTAACCCGACATGAAAAAGTTCCAAATTTGATAAAAACTTCAGATCAACATTTCAAAGATAATGATATTGAAGAAATAATATCATTTGAGAAGAAAATAACATCCCTTACCTCGAAAGATCAATACTTCTAGCTAGAATACCGGGTATAGTGCTGAAGGGAACTTGCACCGTCTAGCAATACTCAAAGTATACTCAAAATACTCACAAGAATAATACCGATAATATAGAGAGAAAACTTTGATTTTTGGTGTGATTTTCAATTCTAACCCAAGACCCTATTTATAGAAAATTGCTTAGAACACCAAAGCAGAAAATTTAATAAAATATTAATATATAATTATTAAATTCCTACGCACCCAAAATCTGATTCAAACCATCAGCCACCAAGAGTGACTCACCTTGCCTAACTCAAAAAAACGTTTTTCTTATTAAAAATATTTAAAACTTCAAAATTAATTATTTTTGAGCTTGAACTTCAATAATTCATAATAAATAGCCCTTTCATCGAAAAATTGAATCTCATGAATTTTTATAGGAATTTCAATTCTCTACAACTTTGCAGAAGAAAGTTTTTCCAAATTCCAAATAGAAATTGACCGAAATCCACAAACGGGTGATTTTACAGGCTATAATCAAATTTCAGTCAATAAATGGGGTCCACCGACATGTTTAACATGTTTTAAACATTTATTGCAACAAAAATACTCTTCCTCCTCGTATACTCATATATCCCACATTCGTTGTAAAAATATCACCATTATTATATTATTAAAATATAATAATATATTTAAATGAATTATTTTATCAGAAAAAGATAAAATTTTAATTTTCAACAATTGTCACATTAAACTTTTTCTCCATCTATATCCACATAAAATCAATATTTTCCTCATCATATAAATCAATAATTAATTATTCACAAATAATATTACAGAATCACAATATTGACAACTGTGCAGTTCCCAAGAAAGAGGGGCTTTCAATAAGAATTTCTCCTTACTGGCGCGCAATTAGGTGACCAAACCTCTCCTTAGACAGAACTTTCTAGACATTGCCAATAATGTTATCTAATAATATTATTCAGATAATATGAATTATTGCTTCGATAATGAAAAATATTGTGTAATGACAATTATTGAAACAACAGCAATATAAAATATCAACGCAACAATTATTAACTCAATAAAATAAAATACTTGAGCGAAGAATTATCGTAACCATTATTGAGTAGTACCTTTAATAATTGGTGCAATAATGGTGTCTTCTTGTGCAACAACGGCGTATTCTATGTTTTTAACCACCGGTATTCCAATAAGATTAATTCAGTATAACTACGCCGTTATTTAAAAACAACTTATATTTGTCGCTTTTTCATCCAATCGCTTTTCGTTATGGGGCCCACACATGGTCATTTGCTTCGTCGCAAACGAATATTCCCCAAAGCGATGCGAATATTCCACGACCAAACGAATATTCCCGACGATAATGAATATTTTATAACCACTTGCTTATTTTGAAATATTTGCGTATTTAACCCTTAACTATCCACATTAATCAAATCAACCCTTACTATTTCAAAATAATAAATAAAGGAAATTCCTTTTATTTAAAAATTTGGGGTCTTACAACCTCCCTCCTTATGAAATTTCGTCCTCGAAATTGACGTCGTACTGGTGTTTTGAAAAGGTGAGGATACCTCGCTTTCATTTCCGTTTCCAATTCCCGGTCATTTCCTCTATAGCATGATTCCTCCACAAAACTTTAACTTGTGGTATGACCTTTCTTGCGCGTGGGACATGCTCCTTCCTATCCAAGATCTTGACAGTACCTCCTCATACGTTAAGTCTTAATTTATCTCGTCCGGTTCTAACTCAATAACGTGGTTGGTCTTTCACATATTTACTGAAATACGATATATGAAACACATTATGAACACGAGACATACTTGGAGGTAACGCAAGTCTATAGGCTACATTTCCTACTAAATTCAAGAATTTGAAATGGACCAATAAATCGTTGATTGAGCTTTCCTCTCTTCCCAAATCTTGTAACTCCCTTCCATGAGCAAGCAACTCGCAACAATACATGATCCCCTACACATTAAATTCCACGTCCTTTCGATGAAGATCCGCATAACTCTTTTGTCGATCTTGTGCCGTTTGTATACGTTGTCGAATCATTTGGATCTTTTCGGTAGTCATACGTATTTAACTTTCGGGTCCCAACAATGTTGCTTCACCCACCTCATCCCAACATATTGGAGAAACGACATTTTCGTCCATATAATGCTTGAATGGAGCCACACCTATACTTGCTCGATAACTTGTTGTTGTAGGAGAATTCCACCAATGGTAAATACTTATCCCAACTGCCCTTGAAGTCTCAGGACACGAGTCTTAATAGATCTTCAAGAGTTTGAATAGTCCTCTCCGATTGTCCGTCTGGTTTGGGGATGGTATGCGAACTAAATCGCAAATCCGTGCCCATAGCTTTTTGCAAGCTAACCCAAAATCTTGAAGTGAATCTTGGGTCACGATCCGAAACTATGGATACAGGCATTCCATGCAACCTCACAATCTCATTCACGTACATACTAGCAAGACGTTCAAGGAATAAGTCTCCGTATCGGCAAGAAATGAGCGAGACTTGGTTAATCTATCAACAATAACCCAAATAGCATTGATGCCTTGAGAAACCGTAGGAAGACCCAAGAACGAAATCCATGGTAATGTGTTTCCACTTCCATTAGGAATCTCAAGTGGTTGCAACGGACCCTTAGGTACAAGATGCTCGCCTTTACACGTTGGCAAGTTAAACACATCGAGATAAACTTTGCAATCTCTCTCTTCATATTGTTCCACCAAAATGTATGTCGAAGATCACGATACATTTTAGTACTTCAGGATGGATTGCAAATGGTGTATTGTGTGCCTCCATCATAATCTTGTACTTCAAATCGAGTCGTTAGGAACACAAAGTCAGAGTGGACTCAAGTATTCCTTCTTCATCAATTCTCGCTTAGAAATAGCTCCTTCTTGTACTTTCTTCTTCATACGCATCGCATCCGGCCTGGGTGGCTGGGTGGAGCAACCTTAACTTTTTCTATTAAAGTTGGCTCTGTCGCATTATACTTGACATCATCACTCGCTTTTCGTTCCGCATATGATCTTCTACTCAATGCGTCGTCACTACCACGTTCGCTTTACGGGATGGTATTGAATAGTGTGGTCGTAGTCTTTCAATAGCTCGAGCCAACGTCATTGCCGCGATGTTGAGTTCTTTTGAGTGAAGAAATATTTAAGGCTTTTTATGGTCTGAATATATCTCCACTTTCTCCCCATATAGATAGTGCCTCCATATTTTTAGCAGCATGAACGCATTGCTGCTGCTAACTCTAGATCATGAGTAGGATAATTCCTCTCATACTCTTTAAGTTGTCGCGAGGCATAAAGGCTATGACTTTCCCACGTTGCATGAGAACACATCCTAACCCTTTGCACGAAGCATCATTTGTAGATAACAAATCCATCCGAACCAGATGGTATTGTTAGACAGTCTTGAAATAAGTCTCCTCTTAAGCTCTTGGAAACTTTTCTCGCATTCTTCGCTCCAAACGAATTTTGTATCCTTCCGAAGTTAGTTGAGTTAATGGAGTAGCGATTCGAGAAAACCCTTCCACGAATCTCCGATAATAACCGACTAAGCCCAAAAGCTACGTGCTTGATCCATGAACTTTGGTTGCTCCAACTTTGTATTGCTTCAATCTTCGCGGATCAACAGATACTCCATGTTTCGACACCACGTGCCCAAGGAATGCTACTTCCTCAAGCGAACTCGCATTTCTTCAATTTGGCATATAGTTGGTTTTCACGAAGCCTTTGGAGTACCAAACTTCAAATGGTGCTCATGATCTTCACGACTTTTGGAATATATGAGGATGTCATCAATAAAGACAACAACGAATTGATCCAAATATTCCTTGAATACTCGGTTCATCATATCCATGAAAGCCGCAGGAGCATTAGTTAGTCCGAAAGACATGACTAAGAATTCATAATGCCCATCCAGAGAGTTAAAGGCGTCTTTGGAATATCCTCGATTCTAATCTTCAATTGATGATATCGAGCGAAGATCGATTTTTGAAAAGAATTATGCCCCTTGCAATCGGGTCAAACAAGTCATCAATACGAGGTAGAGGATACCTATTCTTGATGGTGACATGGTTCAATTCCCGATAGTCAATACAAAGTCGCATACTCCCCGTCTTTCTTCTTTACAAATAAAACAGGAGCACCCAAGGAGATGTACTGGGACGAATGAAACCGATGTCCAACAATTTCGTAGTTGGACCTTTAACTCCTCGAAGTTCAATAGGAGCCATTCGATATGGGGTTTTAGAAATGGGCTTTGTACAAAGTTCAAGATCAATAAAGAATTCAACTTCACGTTACGGGGTAGGCCAGGAAGTTCTTCAGAAATACATCGGGAAAGTCAATAACAACAGAATATTATTCAAATTTGACGTGTCTTTATTCAAATCCATAACATGGGCTAAGAAAGCTTGACATCCGTTTTCAATAAACGAATAGCTTTATGATTAGATATGATAGTGATTGATTTTAATGGTTTAGTTGCTTGAATTCGCATAACAGGTTGGTTAGGAATATGAAAACTAACAACCTTACGAAAATAATCAATTTTGGCATGATGAGTAGTTAACCAATCAATCCCTAAAATCACATCAAAAGCAAGTATCTTTAAAGAGATAAGGTCGGCGAGTAAAAGGTAATGGTGCCAACTTGAATCAAACAAGATTTATAAGCGGTGGATGTGATGAAAGTTTCTCCTAACGGAGTTTCCATGAGATAGGTCAAAGTCTAATTTTTCCGGAGTCAAGTTTAAACGTTGAGCACATGCAGGAGAGATAAATGAATGGGTACCAGTATCAAATAAGGTATAAACTTCGCAAGAATTTATAAATAGCTTACCCGTGATCACCTCGTTTGGGTTCTCGCATTATGACCAAATACAACAAACGCTCTTCCGGAATCGTTGACTTTGACTTTTACTGGGACGATCTTTTGAGTCACCGTCCTCATTGAACTAGGTTTATTCATCGCACAATCTCGAGCGATATGTCCTTCCTTTCCACAAACTATAGCATACCTTGAGCTGTTGTGGGCGGTTTGACTAATATGTCCCTCTTTTCCGCATTTGTAGCATATAATGGGTGGTCGTTCTCCTCCCTTAGAACCGATTCTTCACTGCAACCTTTGTCGTCTTCACATAGTCGTTGTTAAATCTCCTCTTTTAAAATCTCCTCCCGACTCGCTTCTTACATTTTCATGGCCATGATTACCACCGGAGTGGTAACCATTTTGTCCGTCTGTTTCTTTCTCCATTTGGTTATCATTATTACATTGATCGCTATCTCTCGGTACGACGATGGTTATGGTCCTCGGTTGACCGTACTCGTTATCTCGCTCTAATAATTGAGCCTCATTTACAACATATGAATAAAGAGAAAATTTATGGGAAATGAGATCTTGGCGTATCTTGGGTTTCAAACCTCTAAGAAACATCCGCGTCATCGTTCCTCATTCTCCACCAAATGAGGTGTAAACACTGGATAACTCTATGCAAACTTTGCCTCGTCTTTGAGACAATCGTCATGTTGTTTTGTTCAATCGATGAACTCCACTTCCTTCATATGACGAACACTTTCGTGAAAGTATTTGTCATTAAATAGCTTCAAACGTCTCCCAAGACATCTTTGAGCGTACCGGATGGGTACGCCTTCTGAGACTCACCGAAGAGTCTGCCGCCACGGAACATAAAGGTGGCGAATGGAACCTTCTGTTCCTCCGTGCATCCCAAGACATCGAATATCTTGGTAATTTGTTTGACCCATGTTTCCGCTTATGATCGGATCGCTTTCCTTAAATTTCGTGGTCCCAACTCTTTGAATCGCTTGTTGTGACAACCCGTGAATTGCTATCATTTCCTCCTCAGTATTTTGAACACGAGTCTCCTCGTCGATTTTGCATGAATCGCAAAAAACTTCTAAACATCCCCTCGTTCATCATCTCGCTTCAATGGTGTTGTTCACAGGAGGAACATTGCCACTGACTGTTGACGTTCTCCTCGTTGGTGAGTACTGAGCATCTCCACGGTCTCATTTCCATTGTTAATATTCTCGGTCGACATTCTCAAATCATGTCATAAAACAAGGGTTAATTAAGGAAATCAATATATCACATAATATCCCTATATCTTGACCAACTAACAAATAAGCTTAGGTAGGACACACCTTAGCGAAGGATTTACTCGCTCTCTCCCTCCTAGTTCTATTCCCCGATCTCGCCGGAGATCATATCCTAAGCTCGATACCAACTGTGACGCCCCCAAAATAGGGTATACATCACCTATTACGAGTTGTCAATATACATAGTGCGAAGTAAACAACTACAACTTTATTATTACAACAAGAAAGCTGTGAGTTTGAATACAAATATTATCTTCAGACAATATCTATATATACTCAAATAAATCCTCATCACATTTATTGATACATTATTTTACAAAATGGTGAGGACTACTAAACAATCCTTTCTAAAACCTTCATTCCATACCAGACTCGTACTCGCTATATTCTCGCCTCCACGAGAAAAATGGAACAAAAAGGAAAAGGGTGAGCTCAACTAGCTCAAGAAAGAATATTATGACTAAGATAATATACAACAAATTATCGTTAGTCTTCAACAGGGAAAAATCTAATAGAATACTGATAGACAACAAATTTTAAATCAATATTCGCAATGAAATAATAATTCATTAGAAGAGTTAAGTAGAGAATGCAAACTACTATCTTACATGTAAGAATTTAAAAGTTCATCGTCATCTTTTATCCTGTAACATCAATCAATATACATCGGAATCAAATATTCATCTTTGCACTCTGTGCCAAAGATATTCATCGATTGGTCATGTTCATTTAAACACATTTCATCTTTGCACTACGGGCCAAAGATATTCTTCAGAAAATCATTCATCTTTGCACTACTAAAGCCAAAGATATTCTTAAGAAATCATTCATCTTTGCACTACTGAGCCAAAGATATTCCATAATATCATCATTTAAGGCGAGGATGATGAAAATATATTTTTTTAAAGAAGCGAATCCAAATTGAAACAAAATGACAAGGATTAAGGATTAAGGATTCGTACTTTGGTTTTATCCACGTCAAAAATACCTCAAAAATAATCATAGTGGTGTAAAATTCAAGAATGATCAAAACATGGATACAATCAAAGTTAGTATCCGAATAGATATTTTTAGACGAAAAGAAGAAATTTTATTTTTCTATTGAATAAGTCAGAGTATCGTGAATAGTGTCGATATCGTGAATAAAGGCCAGTACACGTGAATAAGTAACCGACACCAAAAGATAGAAATTCCACAAAAAACATCTTCACGCTTCAGTGAATAGTACTCGTGAATAAGAACTTCGTGAATAATAACTCATGAATAGTAACTTCGTGAATAGTAACTCATGAATAGTAACTCATGAATAGTAACCCCGACATGAAAAAGTTCCAAATTTGATAAAACTTCAGATCAACATTTCAAGATAATGATATTGAAGAAATAATATCATTTGAGAAGAAAATAACATCCTTACCTCGAAAGATCAATACTTAAAGCTAGAATCTAGGGATATAGTCTTTGAAGGAACTTGCAGACCGTCTAAGCAATACTCAAAGTATACTCAAAATACTCACAAGAATACGCTCGATAATATAGAGAGAAAACTTGATTTCGGTGTGATTTTCAATTCTAACCTAAGCACCATTATTTATAGAAAATCGCTTAGAACACCAAAGCGAGTAAAATTTAATAAAATATTAATATATAATTATTAAATTCTACGCATCCAAAATCTGATTCAAACCATCACCACCAAGAGTGACTCACCTTGCCTAACTCAAAAAAACGTTTTTCTTATTAAAAATATTTAAAACTTCAAAAATTAATTATTTTTGAGCTTGTAACTTCAATAATTCATAATAAATAGCCCTTTCATCAGAAAATTGAATCTCGCGAATTTTTATAGGAAATTCAATTCTCTACAACTTTGCAGAAGAAAGTTTTCCAAATTCCAAATAGAAATTGGCCAAATCCACAAACGGTGATGATTTTTACAGTTATAATCAAATTTCGATCAATAAATGGGGTCCACCGACATGTTTAACATGTTTTAAACATTTATTGCAACAAAAATACTCTTCCTCCTCGTATACTCATATATCCCACATTCGTTGTAAAAATATCACCATTATTATATTATTAAAATATAATAATATATTTAAATGAATTATTTTATCGGAAAAAGATAAAATTTCAATTTTCAACAATTGTCACATTAAACTTTTCTCCATCTATATCCACATAAAATCAATATTTTCCTCATCATATAAATCAATAATTAATTATTCACAAATAATATTACTGAGAATCACAATATCGACAACCAGCAGCTCCTTCAGAAAGAGGGGCTTTCAATAAAATTTCTCTTCTTCTTGGCGCCGCAATTAGGTGACCAAACCTCTCCTTGTATGTAACTTTCTAGACATTGCCAATAATGTTATCTAATAATATTATTCAGATAATATGAATTATTGCTTCGATAATGAAAAATACCGTGTAATGACAATTATTGAAACAACAAAGAATATAAAATATAAACGCAAAGCAATTATTAACTCAATAAAATAAAATCTTTCGAGCAAAGAATTATCGTAACCATTATTGAGTAGTACCTTTAATAAATTGGTGCAATATGGTATAACTCTTGTCGGCAACAACGCCAGATTCTTATGTTTTAACCAACGGGTATTCCAATAAGATAGTAATCTTGATAATAACTACGTAGTTATTTTAAAATAACTTATATTTGTCGCTTTCTTCATCCAATCGCTTTTAGTTATGGGCTCCACACATGGTCATGGCCTGTCGCATTTAATATTCCCGACAAGATTTAATATTCCACGACCAAACTAATATTCCCTAACGATAATGAATATTTTATAACCACTTGCTTATTTTGAAATATTTGCGTATTTAACCCTTAACTATCCACATTAATCAAATCAACCCTTACTATTTCAAAATAATAAATAAAGGAAATTCCTTTTTATTTAAAAATTTCGGGGTCTTACAAATCATACCCTTGAAGATCGAGCTTCCTCAGGTACAAGTTCACCTCCAAATCCTTTCGCGTTCAATCTTGAATCCACCGGGTTTGGTTCCTTCCTTTGATCAACGTTAGCCACCCAAATGTTTGGCCTCTAGAGGTGATCCACCAAGGAAGAAGAAAATTCAAGAAGAAGGGTGGTTGGCTAAACCCTAGTTTTTCTATCTCTATAGAAAAGGTGTACTCCCAACAACTTGAAATTATTTCGTATGTTGAAAAAGTCAACAACCCATATCACCCATAATAAGACTCCTCTTATTAATAGATGTGGGCAACCCACCTTAACAATTAAGGAATTGGGATTTATTTAATTAATTAAATTCTTTTAATTAATTAAGCTCCCTAATCTTATTAGGGATAATTAATTAAACTCCTTTAACTAATTTTCCTTCCTAATCCAATTGGAAGAAATGAGAGTACTTATATTAAATTAATTCCTAAACTCTTTTAGAAATTAAAATAATAATAATTATAATAATATTAATAAGACTCCTCTTATTAATTTATATTTAATATTTCTAAAATATTAAATAATAAATATTAAGCTATTTAATTTATTCTATCACCATAGATTAAATATAATATACATAACATATTATTACGATTATGCCATTAACTTCTTAAATAATTATTCTTCCTTTTATGGGTGTGACCCTTTAGGTTCTCCGTATTAAACGGTTGTGAATAAATCAATTAGAACAATTCTAATCTTATTTAAATAAATAAATTAAACAATTAATTTATTTAAATAATATTTAATAAGGATAAGCCTCCTAAATGATCAACGACTTTCCGGATAATATAGATTTCAACATTAATCATAAAAAGAACCTTTGAGTAAATAATTAATTCAATCCTTCCACCATACAATGTCCCAATTAAATATAAGACATGGAATTTCCCCTCAAGTCTTATTTTATTTAATTATATGCATTTCGATCCTTAAATGCATAACTCCAAATAATACAAATTAGAAACTCCTTTCTAATTTCATTCGCTTATGCGAGGACTCACTGGGTTGTCATTTATCGAATCACATAGGACATTCTCTTCTTTTATTAGAAGTTGTAGATTCTTTATTGATCATTACATTATCTCCATGTACAACTTATTATACTCAAGCATACCCTTTGATATAAGGGTCTTAAGGAATAAGTCAAAGTATAACTCATCATACACAAGATACTTGATGATCTCTTGAAGTCCAAGGATCACTTCAGACTACTATCACTACAGAATTCCTGATGACAGCAAATAAAACTCCATTAGGTATTCCTTAGCGAGTCACGATTCGATGAAGGAACTTATTCTCTAATAAGCATTTACATACTTGCTTTAGTGTCTTCACAAATGATCATGAGATCAATCATTCTCATCAATGAAAGCAAGAACAGCGTATACTCAATCTATCCGGATTCACTAATCCCCAATTTAGTAATCAATGATTGGGGAACTATTTTAGTTTTAAGCTTTCTAAAATTTAGATCTCATTAGAATGATCATCATCATTATTCTAAAAGCATTGCTTAAAACTATGGGTTTATCACATATTATAAAACAAAGATCGTGTAGATAATTAAAAGCCTTTAATAAATTAATACTTTTTATTAATAAATGAATAAGATTGTTACAAAGTATATGCTTTATCATCAAACACGTATGATTGGCTTGTGCATACTACTTTCAATATATCTTTAGACATCTTGTATGATGAGTGGCAAAACCCTTCCGTTGGGTTCACATCACCCTATTTGATTCACCAAATATAACTACTAAATGATGATCACCGTTTCATTCCTGTTACCTCCCCGCTCGATTACACTTCGCGATTTAATTGACCCCAAAATAGGTCCATTCCATCCAACCCATTCTCGAGTCGCCAAATACATGGTACAAAAACAACTACAACTTTATTATTACAGCGGTAAAGAAACATGAGTTTGAATACAAATATTATCTTACAGACAATATCTATATGCTCAAATAAATCCTCACCACATTTATTGATACATTATTTTACAAAATGGTGAGGACTACTAAACAATTCTTTCTAAAACCTTCATTCCATACCCATTGCCAGTACATTTATATTCTCGCCTCCACCCGAGAGAAAAATGGAACAAAAGGAAAAGGTGAGCTCAACTAGCCCAAGATAAAGAATATTATGACTAAGATAATATACAACAAATTACCGTTAGTCTTCAACAGGGAAAATCTAATAGAATACAATAGACAACAAATTTTAAATCAATATTCGCAATGAAAATAATAATTCATTAGAAGAGTTAAGTAGAGAATGCAAACTATCTATCTTCTATGTATGAATTTAAAAGTTCATCGCTCTATCTTTTATTGTAACATCAATCAATATACATGGAATCAAATATTCATCTTTGCACTATGTGCCAAAGATATTCATCGGTGGTCATGTTCATCTAAACACTGTTCATCTGCACTACTGCCAAAGATATTCTTCAGAAAATCATTCATCTGCCTATGGCAAAGATATTCAATAATATCATCATTTAAGACCGAGGATGATGAAAAATATTTTTAAAGAAGCGAATCCAGGTGAAACAAAATGACAAGGATTAAGGATTAAGGATTCAGTACTTTGTTTTATCCATGTTCAAACATACCTCCAAAAATAATCATAGTGGTGTAAAATTCAAGAATGAACAAAACATGGATACAATCAAAGCTAGTATCCGAATAGATATTTTGGACAAAAGAAGAAATTTTATTTTTGATTGAATAGTGTGGAGTATCGTGAAATAGTGTAAATTATCGTGAATAGTAACTCAAACACCAAAAGATAGAAATCCCACAAAAAACATCTTCACGACTTCATTAATAGTACTCGTGAATAGTAACTCGTGAATAAGAACTTCATGAATAGTAACTCGTTAATAGTAACTCATGAATAATAACTAATATGAATAAGTAACCCGAACATGGAAAAGTTCCAAATTTGATAAAAAGTTTCAACTAATATTTGAGATAATGATATTGAAGAAATAATATCATTTGAGAAGAAAATAACATCCCACCTCGAAAGATCAAGATTTCTAATTGAAACACTTGATATAAAGTTATGACTTGGACTTCATACCGTATAGCAATACTCAAAGTATACTCAAAAAATACTCACAAGAATACGCCGATAATATAGAGAGAGAAAACTTCAAGGTTCGGGTGTGATTTTCAATTCTAACCCTAAGACCCTATTTATAGGAAAATGCTAGAAGACTCAAAAGGCAGAAAATTTAATAAAATATTAATATATATTAAATTTTCCTATGCCAACCTTCCAAGAACTAAATTCAGCTCATTCAACACACATGTTTAACACACCATAATGAAAAAAACGTTTTTCTAATTTTAAATATTTTTAAACTTCCAAAAATCAATTATTTTGAACTTATAACTTCAATAATTCATAATAAATAGCCCTTCTATCAGAAAATTCGAATCTCAATGAGTTTTTATAGGAAATTCAATTCTCTACAACTTTGCGTCATATGAAAGAAAGAAAGTTTTCCAAATTCCAAACAAAAATTGACCGAAATAAATGGGGTACGTAATTTGCATATCACATAAAATCAATATTTTTCATCATACTGAATCAATAATTAATTATTCACAAATAATATTACAGAATCACAATATTTGACGGTTCATCGCAATTAGGTGACCAAACCTCTCCTTAGAGCGAACTTTCTAGACATTGCCAATAATGTTATCTAATAATATTATTAGGATAATATGAATTATTGTTCGATATTGAAAAATACTTACACAATATATGGTCTACATTGATAAGTAATTCACGTAACCATTATTGAGTAGTTTATCTCTTACGTAAGAATCAATAATTGGTGTGTCAACAATCTTCTTGTGTTTTAATATTCGATTGATGCTTGATAATCAACTACCAAACTTATATTTGCCGTTTTAATATTCCAATACAACACAATGATGCGAATATATATTTATAACCACAATGAATATTTTATATATATTTTTATTTGCGTATCTTACCCCTAACTATCCACATTAATCAAATCAACCCTTACTATTTCAAAATAATAAATAGAAAATTAAATTTCATTAATAATAAGTTGGGGTCTTTTATACACTCTTATTACACCGAAAGGAATTGGAAATGAAGGATGATGAGTAAAACTAGGTCAAAAATAATATCACGACTATAAGTTCATCTTCACCTTTACACAAGCCAACGATATTCAATAATGATCATCTTTGCACTACGGGCCAAAGATATTCATCAACAGTTCATCTTTGCAATACATGCCAAAGATATTCATCAACAGTTCATATTTGCACTACATGCCAAATATATTAATATCTCAAAGAAATATATAATCATTTCAAAATCTATATAAACCATAATTATAACCATGTTGATCAATTCACCTTTGCACTTAAGCTAAAAATATTCAATTGTAAATTCAATGGTCATGATCATACTAGTCACAATTCATCATTACACTACTGGCCAAAGAGAACCCATAGTCACGATCATACCAATAATCTACCCATCTTTACACTCAAGTGAAAGAGAAATTCAACATCAAGGTTATAAAAATGTTATATATGATAATAAAAATAATATGATCAACAACTGCATTTATTTTCAAGAGCAACAATCATAAATCAACGATAATTTGGTCAGAAAAAGAAACCAATTTTTCTGTGAATAGTACTCATAAATAGTAACTCGTGAATAGTTACTCATGAATAGTAACTCATGAATAATACTCCGTATTCGCACATAGTATCGTATATATAAATAATATCATATACGTAAATAGTGTCATATACATGAATAGTGCCGTATACGTGAATAGTGTCGTATACGTGAAAAGTAACCCCGACACAAAAAGGTAGAAATTCTACAATAAAATCCATACCAATATTTTGGTATAATGATATTGAAAGAATAACATCATTAGGAAGAAAATAACATCTCTTACAATCTCTTACTATAATAATGAAAATATCCCTTACTATCCCTTACCTCAAAAGAGCAGCACTTCTGACTGGATATCGGATATGACGATGAAGGAAACTTGCGATGAATAGCAACTCACCAAGTATCTAAATACTCACAAAATACACTCAATAATCTAGAGAAAAAGAGAAAACTTATGAATTAGTGTGTGATTTTCAATTCTAACTTAGCCTCTATTTATAGAAAAATGTTAGACAGCCAAGCGGACTTGACCTGCACCGATGGATGGCTTTACGCTATTATTCCACCCACAAAAATCGGTCATCTTCCCCAACAACCAAAAGTGGAGCCCACCCATTTCTAAAATTTTTCACCAAAATCATTTATAAACCTAATTTCGAATCGGTCATCTCTTAAAATTCATAACAAATCATTCGTACATTTTTTAACGGTTCAAAATTTTGAACATATACTCAACTTATATATGTATAACATATCCAAAATCACAACGATCCAACTACGATTAAAAATTATAACTCACACAATAAAGTTGTAAAGAACAATCGATTTGATCTTTTAATACCTCCAATCAGATAAAAATCGATAAAATACCTCAACATTAATTCCTTCATTTATAACCACATAAATAAATCCATCATTTATATCCATATCAAATAAATATTTCATTATCATATAAATCAATAATTAATTATTCACAAATAATATTACGAGAATCACAATAATGACAACCTTATGGTTCCAGAAAGAGGGGTTTTCCGATAAGGATTTCTCCATCGCGCCGCAATTAGGTGACCAAACCTCTCCTTGACAAAACTTTCTAGACATTGCCAATAATGCTATCTAATAATATTATACAAATAATATGAATTATTGATCTGATAATGGAGATACTGTGTAGTGACAATTATTGAAACAACAATAATATAAAATATCAACGCAACAATTATTGAATCAATAAAATAAAATATTGAACAGTAATTACTGTAACAATTATTGAGTAGTGCCTTCTTACGTAAGAATCAATAATTAAAAAAATATCGCGGTAATACCGTAGTGTCTTTCTTTGTGCAACAACGCGAATTACTTTACTTTACCAACCGGGTATTCCAACAAGTGTTAATTGATAGAATTCTACGCAGAATTATTTATAAAAACTTAATTTTGTCGTTTTCTTCATCCAACGGTTATTTACATTATGGTGCCCATAAATGGTTGGCATGAGTCAAATGCGAATATTCTCCGACAGAAAGAATATTCCACGACCAAACGAATATTTCCTGACAAAAATGAATATTTTATAACCACTTGCGTATTTTAAAAAATTTGCACATTTCACCCATAACCAAAGCATTATATCAAATTAACACATTATTATTCACAATAATAAATAGAGGAAATTCGATTTTATTCATTAAAAAGTTGGGGTCTTAGATGATAATCTTATGCTCCACCTAACTCAACTCTATTTGTTCCACCGCGCGGATTGAGTAAAAGTGACTGCGATGCTCCCCTCAAGTGTTAGCTTCGATATTTGGGCGCATTTTACCGTTCTAACCATGAGCTTTGATATATACCACTTGTAGGGAAATTGAATGTGATCCATCCCACATCAATTCATCACCAATGCAGCGCACACTTGTGTAGACTGACACAATAAATTATGTTGGATCATTTCCTTATCTAAAAGGTTAACCTATTAGGTTAAGATTCCACCATACTTATTAATTCATATATACTCTTGAATTTATTTGATATAAAATTCATGTGAAATATACCAACATATATGCACTTATAAAATATGTTTCCAACACTCATATATGTTACTTTACAAGAGGAACATGATTTGAAATATATAAAATTTGTTTTCACTTATATGTGAAAAATTAAAATTATTTAAAATTCTTCCACTATATATATGAAAACAGAATTACATTTTTTTCATTGCCAAAAGGAGTAGAAAGCAAAAACTTAATTAAAGCGTAATGAAAGTTCATATTCTATCTAAAGTGCTTGTAAAACCCTCAACTCCAACCCCTTCAAACCTTCGAAACTACAAGATATCCTTCATTGATGAACTTGCTCCAACCGTCAATATTGCGAACATTCTCTATTACCAATCCCATCACACTGATGGCGCTTCAAGGTGTAACATGCTCAAAAATTCACTCGAACAAGCCCTAACCCTATTTTACCCATTTGCAGGAAGATATGACAAAAACAATCGATTAATCGATTGTAACGACCAAGGAGTTGATTTTGTGACAGCACAAGCAGATTGTCAGCTTACTGAACTTCTGGGGCAAGGGAAAAGATTAGAGACTCAACTGATGAATCAGTTAATTCCATCTGATGTTCAGGCAGCTGATGAAATCACGAATCCTTTGCTTGCTGTCCAAACCACTGTTTTCGAGTGTGGTGGTATAGCTCTTGGTGTGTGCTTTTCACACAGAATCGGAAATGCATCCACTATCAGCGCGCTCATTACTGGACCTCACATATACACATAAAAAAAGAGTCTGCAAAATTAGAGTACTGCTACAGACACAAACTATTTTACAAACATTTTACAAACTACTGATGTGGCATATTCCATCTCAGTATATTAATCAACAAATTGTTTCAATGTATTCTTCGGCCCCACACAATATGCTGAAGTGGAGTATGTCATATCAACAGTTTGTAAAATATTTGTAGAATAGTTTGTGTATTTAACATTATTCGCAAAATTAATACTCACATATACACATATGCATACTATGGACCTCTGTCTGACATGTTGGGTCCGCAGTATGGATGTGTGTGTATGTGAGTATTATGTGGTCCTTTTTTATGTGATAGTAATATTATTTAAAAAAATGTGTAATTTGATACAAAATACCTTGATATATGTAAATATTGGATTAGATTAGTCAAAACTAATGGAATACCCACTGTAGTTGACACGTTTTACTGATTACATCCTTGAACTTTTAATTTTTAAATTATCTCATTAAACTAATTATTATTTTAAAATTGGATCATTCCGTTAAAAAAATAAACGGACATTAATTTTTTATCGACAAAACTAATGACTTACCCACTGTAGTTATAACACGTTTTACTGATTACACCATTAAACTTTTAATTTTTCAAATTACCTCATAAAACTAATTAATATTTTGAAATTTGGTCATTCTATTAAAAAAAATTAAGAAGACATTAATTTTTATATATGTGGCTCTGGAAAAAAAATTCAAAAATAAAAAATAATACTTATGTGAAAAAAAATAATAAAAAACTTGAAAGTGAAAGGAAAAAATCAAAATATTTTTGGTACTCTAATCTCAGATGTTTATCATTAGAATAAACTTCCTCGTGAATGGAAAGTAATGCATCAGCATTAGAAATGAAAACGCGATAATTGACAACAACAACATTTTGCATCTGCCTCTGAATTATCTTTGCATCCATCCGTAAAAACTCAGGCTCCTATCAAATTATAAATGCAATCCCAACAAAATCATTTTAATCAAATATTACTACCATGTGTGTATACACACACACACACACACACACACACACACACACACACATATATATATATATATATATATATATATATATATATATATATAGAAAGCGATTGGGGGGAGTGGACCTTGTGGAGACGATCGAGAGTGAATGAGAGAAGTTCGGAGACATAAGACTGTTAATAGTTAAAGGTGAGAGGGAGGAAACCTACTGTAACACCATTTACTTCATTTGTTGTTGTTTTTGGAGATTCAGACTCCATTGTTATATCTAATGTTGAACTTTGAAGCTCAATTCAATATTTTGGGTATTCGGATATAGGAATTTTCATAGATTTTAGAGAGAAAATACGCAGATCTATTTGATCTGGAAGAAGGAGGAGAAGAGAAGGATAAAAGGAAAGAAGAGAGAGAATAAATCAAATTTGTTTTTTTTATATTTTTTTCTTTTTCACGTACGCGTAGGATAAAAACTGAAACGATGTAACACTCGTGAGGCTAAGATAACAGAATGACCAAATTTCAAAATATTAATTAGTTTAATGAGTTAATTTGAAAATTTAAAAGTCCAATGGTGTAATCAGTAAAACATATCAACTACAATGAGTAATTCATTAGTTTTTTCGATAAAAGGTTAATGTCCGTTTTTTTTAACGGAATGAATCAACTTCAAAATAATAATTAGTTTAGTGTGGTAATTTGAAAAATTAAAAGTTTAATGGTGTAATCAGTAAAACGTGCCAACTACAGTGTATATTCATTAGTTTTTCCGATTAAATTATAATGGTGATCCACCATGTTATATATTTCTTTACAAAAATTACAATTAATACTTTTTTATGTAACTGATAACAAAAAAAATTATACATAAACTCGCAATATATATCGCTTCTCAAATATATTAAGAGCTCTTATATATTAAACTAGAATTAAAAAAAAATAGCACATCAATAATAATATATTATAAATAATTATCTTGATCGGGAGTATGGTACATTCAAGAATCTGAATCAGAGTATGCAAAAAATTAAGAAAAAAATGTGTATATATATATATAGGGTTCCCTATCGATGGCAACCGGTTGCTACATACACTATTCCAACAACCACATCATACACTGTCGGCACTATCCAAAGAATGTGATTAAATTGAATTTGGACCCTGCCACTAGAAGTAGTAGTGGTAGACATACTCTTTTTAGCGACCCGAGAAATTACCTAAATATCATCTCCGTAATCCGATCTCTGTCGCTAGAAGGAGTAGCGACGTGTTGTTTAATTACATCATTATAATATTTGTAATCATATATATAAGCTTGAATCTCTTATAATACGTACCGGACTCAAATTTGTAGAACTGTCTCCATGTACTGGACATGCACAAAGAGAGCATATGATGCCAACAATACCCTCGTCGTCGTGATCGTTTCTGGGGTTAGTTAACTTATAGTAAATGATCTACAACAGAGCTCAATAAAGTCAGGATCCGATTCAGGGGAAGTTAAAGTTGGAAGCCCTAAAGACATGCATCTCATTCGATAGAGGGGTCTTAACACTAATTGCTTTTGAGATTCAATATTTACTTAACGATGAAATAGCTTTCGATAGATTAAGGATGAAATAATTAATAAATTATTGACTTAACGATAGTATGACTTAGATCGTAGAGCAATATATTAATGATCATAAAGTACTGGACTTTAATATTTTAATATTTTAGAGAACTGACTTAACGATTATAAAGTTATCGTAAAGTATTAACTTAACGATCATAAAATAATGACTCTACGATCGTAGCAACCGGTTGTCATAGGAACCCATATATATATATATATATATATATATATATATATATATATATATATAGTAAGATCGAAGCATTCTCTTAAATAGCATTCGCTTAAATAGCATTCTTTTATCAAAACGACGTAGTTTTTGGAGGACGCGGTGGTTTTTTGTAAACGCGGTGGCATTGTATTTACAAAATGTCATGCGTCCCTCCAAAACTATGTCGTTTGAGAAAAGAATGTTATTTAAGCTGGAATGCTATTTAAGGAGAATGTTCTCGATCCTAACTATATATATATATATATATATATATATATATATATATATATATGTGTGTGTGTGTGTGTGTGTGTGTGTGTGTGTGTGTGTGTGTGTGTGTCTGGCCATCTCCCAATCAACTCATTTGTGGCAATTAATTGCAATCTTCAATGGCTAAGATTAGAAGTGTCATATTACTATTCTCAAGAAGGTCTTGCGGATAGTTAGTATCCACATAAACTTCTTGTAGATACTTCCTGCGAATATTTTAATTTTAACGTTAAAAAATTTAGGAAAAAGTCAGAAACTCTCTCTCTCTTAACCTAATTTTTTCTCTTTCTTCAATCAAGTTTTAAAATTCAATAACTTTTTCTTTACAAATATAAAATATTGTTAATCTATATATTGTTAAAAAATTCTCGTTAACGTCTTTAAAATAAAATACATTGTTGATATCTTTTTATTTAGTTAAAATAACCAAAATTAGAATTAAAATTTTATATTTTGAAATACACCATTATTACCTTTGGTTGCAACTTTTGACCTTTTAAATACATCAAAACATATCAATAATGCCTCTTATTTTGAAGAGTTTTTGAGACCTTTCCAACTATATATATATATATATATATATGGGAGTGATTTAGACGTGGCAATATACTTCGTTAACTGTTGGGTCAACTCATAATAACTGGAACCAAATGGGTTGGTTAACTATTTTTATTTATTTAAGTTGGTTAAGTTTGGAACTATATTTTTAAAAAGAAATATAGGTTCAAATTGATTAACCATTTTTTGACCCATATTTCATTCCAAATCCAAATCAAAAGTTCTTTTCACTCATATTTACATATTCAAGAAGCTCAATTTCTCATGGTTTTATTTCTCTAGTTAATCTTAATTTACTAATATAAATTAATAATTATTTAATTTATTATCTAATAATTATTTATTTAATTGGATCATAATAATGGTAAGTTTGAAATTTAAAATATGGGTCGATCTATATTTGAACCATAACTATATATATGGTTCCAATCCACAGAACCCATATTAAAAATAGTTAATATGGATTTAATCTTAAATGGAATCATAACCAAATTATATAAACCTAAACCAACTCATAACCATATTTTACCCGACATAGGGTGATAAATAGCCAAAGTAGGATGGGAGTCACATCCATTCAACTCAGATCTCACCATTCATTTATGTAATCTAAAAGTTCAAATTATTGTCATCCGCATAACTGTTATGCGGATGGTCGACCTATTTGCACAACAGTTGTACGGATAATCATATATCTCATTCGTGCAATAGTTGTGAGAATGGGATACTATTTCTAGATTCTCATCCGCATAATAGTTGTTCGGATGTGATATTCCATCCATACATTTATTGTGCGAACGAGGTAAATCTTAAGCCATTTGGAATATAATTTATGGGCTCTCGTTCGCATAATAATTGTGTGAATGAGATATTTCATCCGCAGCACCGGCCCTAGGCTAAAGCCCAAGGTACCCGGGCTTTAGGCCCAAAATTTTTTAGGGCCCCTTTTTCTTATATCATACAAATCAGTGCATGGCTAGTTTTATTCTAATGGATGAGTATAATTGATTATGTAGACTCATTCTCTAAAATATTTAAAATTTTGACAAATAAAATTATTACATAAATAAAACTAGATCCAACACTATTAAAAATTCTAATATGTACATTTTAAAAAAATACCAAACCAGTTCACATAAATTAAAAATAATTACTTCAATATGTCTCAATTAATTTTAACCTTTGTTAGTCTATGCATTTGTCCATCATAATTATGTCTTTACTCATTCTTGTGTTTCTTTGCAAATATGTATAATCCCATTTTTTTTTCTCTTAATACGGCTAGTCACGGACTTTACGATTATCTCTATTAATAGACTATGGGTCATGCGTACTTTACTTATTGGTATTAAAATTTGTGAGTTAAAGACTGAGGTCATAATATAGCCAATATAATACAAAAGAAAATAGGTAAACTCTTGCTGGGAAGATTTTGAGTTTTACACTATTTACCATGGGTACTATTTGAAGAATAACCAAACAAGTTAACTCTTGTCATAGTTTGGATATGTCACCCCCTGATTGATCTCAGTGAAACTATTTGAAATTTGATGAGTTATATTCCATTACGAACTATAAAATTTTATGCTTCTTTATTTATAATTTGCCCATTATAAGTGAGTGTTATTCAAGAGGAGCTGTTGATGATATCATCCACCCCTCTGTTGATGATATTATGTCTTTGAACTGATTACTTTTTTAAATTAGTGATAATGTGATATCTGAATGATGCTTTAAAAATACTGAAATAGTCGGTTATTATATTTGGTATTCTTTTGTATTTATGCTCTTTTGTTCAAAGAAAGTTCTTAATTTTTTTTTATACTTATCTTAATAGCAATTCGCAAAGGGCCAAATTTTTATTTTTTTTTCGCTTTAGGCCCCGAAAAACTCAGGGCCGGCCCTGTTCATCCGCACAACTATTGTGCAGACGAGGTGAATCTTAAATCATTCAATCTTTTTTTAAACGACCAGAGATGAGTTAGATAATAGGGAAAATTACATATTCTATTACATTTTTAAAAATAATTACATAAAAAGAGTACAAACAAAATAATTACAAAAAGAGTGATATGCAATATTTAATTACAAAAAAAAGTGCAATCTTATCCCTTTAATTATGTACACAATTACCATCTCTCCCACAATTTTCTCCCCATCTCTCCCACGATTTTCTCCCACTCCATTTCTGTTTCCCTTTTTCTTATCCTCCCTCCCTCCACCTCCGCCTCCTCCTCCTCCTCCTCCTCCTCCTCCTCCTCCTGTTGTCCCACCCTCCGCCTCCGCCTCCCTCCTCCCGCCTCACCCTCCTCCCTCCTCCCGCCTCCACCTCCTCCCTCCACTCCCTCCCCCCCCTCCTCCTCCCCTCCTCCTCCTCCCCCTCCCCCTCCTCCCCTCCCCCCCTCCTCCTCCCGCCCCCTCCTCTCCTCCTTCCATTCAGATATTATGTCTTTGAACTGATTACTTTTTTAAATTAGTGATAATGTGATATCTGAATGATGCTTTAAAAATTTGAAATAGTCGGTTATTATATTTGGTATTCTTTTGTATTTATGCTCTTTTGTTCAAAGAAAGTTCTTAATTTTTTTTATACTTATCTTAATAGCATTCATGCAAAGGGCCAAATTTTTATTTTTTTTTTTCGCTTTAGGCCCAAAAAAACTCGGTGGTTTACTGCTCATCGCAGACAACTATTGTAAGGCGAGGTGAATCTTAAATCATTCAATCTTTTTTAAACGACGGAGATGAGTTAGATAATAGGAAAATTACATATTCTATTACATTTTAAAAATAATTACATAAAAAGAGTACAAATAAAATAATTACAAAAAAGAGTGATATGCAATATTTAATTACAAAAAAAATGCAATCTTATCCCTTTAATTAAGCACACAATTACCATCTCTCCCACAATTTTCTCCCCATCTCTCCCACGATTTTCTCCTCTCCATTTTGCATTTCCTTTTCTTATCCTCCCTCCTCCACCTCCTCCTCCTCCTCCTCCTCCTCCTCCCCTGTCCCACCCCTCCGCCTCCGCCTCCCCTCCTCCCCCCCCTCCTCCTCCCTCCTCCGCCTCCACCTCCTCCCTCCCACCTCCCTCCCCTCCTCCCTCCTCCTCCTCCTCCCCTCCTCCCTCCCTCCCTCCCCCTCCCCTCCTCCCCTCCTCCCCTCCCCCTCCCCTCCCCCCGCCTCCCTCCTCCCGCCCCCACCGCCTCCCCTTCCATCCGCCCCTTTCTCCTCCCCTCCTCCTCCCCCCCCTTTCCTCCCTCCGTCACCCACTTCCACCGGTTCATTCTCCACCTCACCAGGTAACAAACAATCATACGTTAGTAAGCAAAACAGTCATGTAGTTGGTAGCCAAACATTCCGATAAGGTAACCAATTCAATTTTATTTGATTACCTATTTATTTTGAATGTGATGCGGTTAGTAACCAAACTTCATACGATTGGTTACCAAACTTTTCGATAAAGTAACTAATTCAATTTTATTTGATTACCATTTTTATTTTAAATGTGATGCAGTTGGTAGCCAAACTTCGTATAAAGGTAAACATTTTAATTTTGTTGGTAACCAAATCGTCAAAAAAATTAGAATAAGAACTCTCGTGCCATGCGTGGCGATATAAGCAATGGCAATGACAATGACGACAATATAGCGGCTAATGGCGGGGGAGGGGGGAGGAGGATGATGTACAATAACTCCTTCATAATTTTTTTTTAATTTCCTCATTTTGATTTGAATTTTGAATTATGGATTTGAAATTGTTGTTAGAGACAAGATTTGAATTTGAATTTGAATTATTAGTTATCCTTGATTTTAGGTTTCCTTATTAATGTGAATTGTACTATTTTTGTAATAATTACATTCTTTTTGTAATTATTTAGTTGATGCACTTTTCTTATAATTATTTTCTATTTGTTGTATACTTATGTAAAGGACCCTAGATAATAAGATAATGATCCGTATACAAAATTGAATTAAGAACTATAATCCAACTCTGACCGTTTAAAAACAGGTGTAAAGTTAAGCCTGGAATGATCTACATGAGCCCAACCCAAAATGTCACAATTGATATTTCTAGCGGTAAACTTGAGCTTTATACATACAAAACAGTAACATGGGTCACCTTAGCATACTGTAAATCCATATAAAAAGTTAATACACTATTTATAGTTAATGTTAAATTATTGAATATTTATAGTTAATGTTAAATTATTTCGTCTAGTACATCTCCTTTCATTTAGGCATCCAACGGCCCAGATATGTAAACTTACTGGCATGTTTGGGTGAGCATTACAAACTGTGATGTGAACTCGTACTACATAAATTCTTAGGAGTCTGCTTCAAATCTTCAAATGGTAATTAACTACCTACCTATTTTTCTAAAATTTACAGATAATTTTTTTGTTGGTTTTTCCTCAAGAAAAATGAAAAAGAAGCTCAATATATATATATATATATATATATATATATATATATATATATATATATTGTTTAGAGCTCCAATCTGCTCATTGAAGAGCATCTGATGTGTTGGAAAATTAGGCATGGTATGTCAATAAATCATCACATATACAACTAAGATAATAGGTTAAGGACGGAGGCCACCCTCATTCCCATTTCTCTCAAACTGAGGATTCATTCAATTCATTTAAATCTAATTTTATTTAATGAATATTATTTTAAAATATGGTTTAAAGGTTTCCTCATAAACCTTAATATGCATTGGGTAAAAGGTCAAACGAAAGAGTAGCAAATGCTTGGGGTAAATCATCCGTATAATCAGTAAAACTAAGGTTACAAGATTGATAAACGCCTCCTTAATATTTCACCTCTCATAAATTTTAACAGAGCTCAAGAGAGTATAACAAGTACAACTGTAAATTCTAAGATAAATGGAATTCCATGTATGAACCCCTTGGGGTAAAAAGAATGATGCAACATTGTACTAACTTTATTAATTCTATCATAAATTTATTTCCTCAAGAATTTAATCTCATCTTTGAATTCAAATAATGCAATTGATAATGTTACCTTTCTAACGAATCTTTCAGTTAAATCCATCTAAATTTCTCACTAGTCATTTGCCCCCAATGAGGCAAGCACATTATGACTCGGATCAATTGGATGGCTCCTTAGAGCTCGGTT
This sequence comes from Panax quinquefolius, assembly GCA_020205615.1. NCBI lineage: Eukaryota > Viridiplantae > Streptophyta > Magnoliopsida > Apiales > Araliaceae > Panax > Panax quinquefolius. The sequence continues at coordinate 7,174,239 of CM035166.1, forward strand.
CACCATTTTCACTGCTGCTCGGATTGCCATTGAATCCTAGGCCGTATACGTGACCCATTTTTGCACGTTTTGTTTCAAGATATCTCTTGTTCTCCTTTGTAATAAGGGTCACAAGGGGGACTCTGCCCGCAACTGCCAAACCATAACCCTTGAGCCCAACATATTTTGCAGGGTTATTTGTCATCAGTTTCATTGTTCGAACCCCAAGATCTCTTAGTATCTGCAATGATCACAGAGGTAAATTTGGTTAACCAATGCACTTGTTAGGAAGGAAGATATTAAAGTTCAACTCAACTACTGAAGATGAAAACTTCCCATTAAAACTGTTAGTATCGCACTTTTCCCCATGTGGAAATGGGAGTCTAAGGTTAGCCTAGAACACACTTGTACCTTTTTCCTGATAATATTTTTTTTCAATAGTGAAAACTAGGAATAAATTTGTTGTATGTTTAAGTGTGTTCTGGGCAAACATTAATGTGTAGAAAAATGTAAAAAGTCAAATGACCCATTTTTGCACGTTTTGATATTGAGAATGTCTTTTTTATTTTTATTTTTGTGTCTTGTAATATCATTATTGTGTTATGATAGTGTAAGATACTAGGCAGTACCTGTGCACCAATACCATACTCTCTTGAATCAACAGGCAACCCCAGCTCCTCATTGGCTTCAACAGTGTCACGCCCATCGTCTTGCAGATTATAGGCACGGAGCTTGTGGCCCAAACCAATGCCCCTTCCTTCATGACCACGAAGGTATACCAATACACCCCTTCTCGCATCCTCGATTTGTTGCATTGCCAGCCCCAGCTGGTTCCCACAATCGCATCTTGCTGACCCAAATATATCTCCTGTAAGGCATTCCGAGTGAACCCTGACAAGAATATCTTGACCATCTCCTATGTCACCCTGTTTACAGCACAAATATTATTAACATCACTGCTAAGTACCTAGTAGGAAAAAAAATTAAGCTAAATTTGCTACTTCACATTTCCCTGTCCAATGTCTTATGCTGGCGTACCAAGGGAAAAATAAAAAGTGTTGAAACTGAATTTATAAATCTGTGCTCTGTGGTTTGTGAACCCCAAATGTAAATAGAGATTATTTGTCTCCAATAGAAAGTTGTACAATTGGAGCAGGATGAGAGAGTCCCAAGGTAATACCAAATGGTCTTTGAAGAAGACAATATTGGGCCAAGACGAAGGAAAATATGGAAAAACCGAGAAAGTTTAGGACCAAACAAAAACTGAAATAGATGGCTCGTAATTGTTCTATCTAACTGTACCTTCAATTTACATAGCTGAAATTGCATTGCAGTCGACCAAAACTTAATTGAAAGAACTTATAATGAAAATATTAACATCAGAGCCAGTGTTGAATGGTAACTGTGGCTGTGTGTATACCATAATCCGGAATTTTATTTTTTTTGTAATTGAACAAGAAAATTACTTTAAATTTTGGAAATTTCTCACCTTGACCATCGCAATATGCTCGATCCCATCTATAACTGATCGATAACAGTAGGCAGTAAATGGTCCCCACATGGTAGGTATCCTTGCAGCAGAAGAACGTTCCACCAAATGATCCCTTTTCCTCCTATATCTGGCATTTAAAATCCATATTAGAACATTATTCATTTTAATATGATTTCAACAACTTGCAATTATAATTAACCAAAAGTAATAAATTAAGAAAGAGATAAAACTTTGCTTTAGGGAAGAGAGGAAGAACAAGAAATCAAGAAACCAAGTGATAAGTGCTTTCATACAAAGTTAATTGTGGTGCATGTATGATTTGCTCATAATAATGCACTATGACATAATGGACAATCAGAAGGACATGCTATCCCACTAAAACTAACGGATACAACGGATAGACGCAACTATGCAAGTACTAACACAACCAAAAACGAGATACAACAATGTAAAACCAGTCTTCCGACCAAATAGCGAACTTATGAATTTCACGATCATTCTCATAAAAACCAATATTTCATTGTTGAGAAATATCACGCTAGAAAGTGTGTAGGCTGAAGAAGGAAAGTATGAGTTAAAACAATCTCTTAGAAAACAGTAGGGAAAATTCAGTCAAGTAGAAGTACCATATGCGTTTTAAGAGACTAATTTCAGAACATTCAGCATTTATCAAGCAAAGTGTTCTTCATGATCTGATCTGTGGTGTATATTTCTATCTATCTATTTCTTTTTCACGCTCACTCATATTAACAAATCAACTCCGGTAGGTATAAATAAGATGCACAAAAGATTCTTGGAAAAACACAAATAAGTTGACCTCCCTAGTATTGTCAGGAGTCCTAATTTGTTAACATATGGAATGAAGTCAATACCATATATTAAAGAGTAAAGACCTATGTATGACCAATTTGTTTGATACTATATAGCAAAGCATTTTCTAAAATTGCACATAAAGGTTTTGATTCAAAAGATAACTTCGTACATAGAGTATGTTTTGGGATTGCTTAAAAAATGTGATTATTGACTCAGATTACTGCTTTTGCTTATAATTAGTTTTAAAAAAGTAGATTGTGTTTAGTAAATAAAAAGCACTTAAACTAGTAAAAAATGAGAAGTGTTTGGTATAAAAAAATGTTTTAATCACTTACTTCAAGTGTAAATTACTAAAAAGGAATGTTTTGTGAAGTAAAGATGGTAATGAATGAAATTACTAAAATAAATAGAGTTGGTCAAACCTAACTATTAGATTTGGCAAATAATAAGAAGCTCTAAATTAGAGTTTTTACTTTCATAAGGGAAATGATATACATATGGACAAATATGTGACGAAGTTGAATTGCAACCAACGTAGAAGTCTATACGATAAGATAGAATAAATTAAGGTGGGGGCATTCTTAATTCATACATATCTCATGTATACACATACGTCGCAATTATAATTCGGCTAAAAACTTTTGCAATACATACCAGGACTCTTTCCATAAAAAGGATTGTAAGCAGTTTTAAAATCAGGTTACCAAACACTTTTTTCTTCTTAAAAATTGATAATAACCTATCTCAATCACCCTCTTAGTTTTGCATATATCAACATACACACCCTAGAGCAAACACGTTAACAAATACTCCACCAACAATAAATTTTAGAAAATGAAAAGGAAGCTACAACATGAAGTTGTGAGAATGAATATTTTACACATGCAACTGAGTTTTATAGGTAAATTAGGATATCAAATCAATTCGTTTTTCTTCTTTTCTTTTTGAAATCCCAAACTGCAGTTTCAATGGTTAAAATGAAGAAACATTAAATTCTACATATAAATGGCTGCCTTTCTAATTAGAGGAGGCAGTTAGATCAAGTCTTAAGCAACATTTCAGCAAGTAGATTATAATATGACTCGTGAGAAAATTATTAATCAAGTGCCATAAAAAAACTGCAACATCAATGGAAAATTAATGTATTTTTTTATGTTGTGGTTAATAAAAATGTCTCAAAGGTTGATGTCTTTGCCTACCTGATTAGATCGGCAATAGATACAATCTTCAAGTTCTCCTTTTTTGCGAATTCCCTAAGCTTTGGTAGTCTAGCCATGGAACCATCATCATCCACAATCTCACATAAAACAGAAACAGGTTCAAACCCAGCTAGCATAGTAAGATCAACAGAAGCTTCTGTATGACCAGCTCTTTTTAAAACCCCACCTTCCCTGTATTTCAATGGAAATATATGGCCTGGGCGGTTGAAATCCTCTGGTTTTGAATCTTTGGATGCAAGAGTCAATATTGTTGTCGCCCTATCACGTGCTGACACCCCTGTAGTTGTACCGTGTTTTGCATCCTACATAACCATATAAAAAATACAAGTATAAATAAGTTCAATCAAAATAAATGTCCAGAAATCTGTTGAGCTCTCCAAATAAATTTGTTACCATTACGATCATCTGATATTCAAAAAATGCATTTGTCCTTGAACATAATTTATGAATTAATAATAAAATTATTTTAAGCAAGCTCCAAAAATGAAGATGGAAATTTAATTGATTTTAATATGACAAATGACTTATCAAAAAGAAAGACAATCAAGTAAAATTACATACCACAGACACTGTGAATGCAGTAGAAAGTTTCTCCTCATTATCTTTATGGTTTACCATCAGAGGAAGCTGCAACCTCTCCAAGTCCCCCTCTTTCATGCTCACACAGACAATTCCAGTTCCATGCTTCACAATAAAAGCCATAGCCTCTGGTGTAGCCTTTGATGCCGCCATTATTAGATCTCCTTCATTTTCTCTGTCCTCGTCATCTACAACCACTACCATCTGCAATATGGATAAAGTGGAGATAAAGATTAAAACTTTTAAGTAAAATTTGAAACTTCAAAGTTTCACAACAGGACAATAAGAATAAGAGACAACCAACCTTTCCTTGACGAATATCTTCAATGGCCTCTGGAATGGATGAAAAACCAACCGACGGACGGTCCAAATCAAATTCATCACTGTCAGTAGGGAAACCACTAGATGTAGTAGTGGTCTCCGATGCGAGCGTTCCCAGAGCTATTGCATCAGGCTGTATCTCAATCCCAGCTGAGAGGGAACTGAATAGAGAATCTTTCCCGCTATTTTGACGAGACAATAGGTCACCTTCTCCAGATAAAAGAGTGGATTTGACTTTTCCATCAACCTTAATAGAGAAGCCTGATCTGCTACCCATCCGGATAAAAGCCTCTGACGTGAATCCATTTGCAGTGAACAAATTTACACAGTGCAGTCCATTGAATAATGTGAATTTTTTCAATGCCCTATATAACAGAGAGAAGGTCAGCAAATTATCAGAACATATGATAATATAAAGCCGTCGTCAAGCACATCAGAAAGAGCTGTAAACCGTTATTGGTAGTGATGAATTCTAAACATCGCAAAAGATGAGCATGGTGGATATAACCACGCAAGCTAAGATTTTTAAAACAATATTATACCACATCCAACAAGATGAAAACAGTTCTTATTATATTTCCTAAACAGTAATGATAAAGAACTAGTTCCACTAGGTCAAAACCAATCATAAACCTTGGATCATAATAAGCATGAAACCAAAGATTTCAACCATTTAAAATGTCAATTTATATAAGTAACATCAACCTCATTTACATGACCAAAAACAAAAATTAAGCGATTGTATTCTCGCCACAATTTAGTAACCTACCCTTTCCCGGTTTTCCTCAAGTTAAGTGTATAGATTAGACACTCATCCTGTTATCCATGCCACAACATAGATGAAGCTTATATATGTAAAGTTTATCATTCCGAGATTCTCTTAATATATATATATATATATATATATATATATATATATATATATATATATATACATGTTTAGGTATTTAAGTCTCGCCTTTTCAAGCTTTCTTCATTAATGACTCGAAGTGACCTTCCACTACAGGATAAGTGCTTAACAGCATATCAGAACACAGAAACGAATTATTTTTAAAACAACCTTGTCAACTCAGGGAAATCCAAAAACTAAAATGTCTGTTACGGTCCACAAAATCAAAACTTTTAATCCCTTAAACACTCATCCCGTTCTTCATATCTTTTATTATGCACAGCACAATGGAAAAGTAGTAATTTTGAGCTTGTAGAACTTTGAATCTACAAGTCAGATAAAAACCCATTTCCCTGCTCTCAATCACAAATATAGCTGATCTAAATCATATCAACCAATTAAACAAAAATCAACATGGAATACTTAAATAAAAAATAAATAAAATAAAATAAAAAACAAAATTCATGGATTCAGACAAACCCAATACAGCCAAGTATTCTACGCAAAAGTTGCAAATAAAATTTCCAGACAAAAATCAATAAAAATTGGTTTACAACAAAAACTTAGATGCATTTGTTGAGATTATGATAATAACAGAATAGAGATTGAGATAGAAAATGAAAGGGAACTTACTGTGATCTGGGCAAACGTGTTGAGGGGCATGACATATTGATGGAAGCCATTTGTTTGAAGCTTCTTAAGGGTTAAATTGTTTGAAAAAATTCCAAATTTTTGGCAAATAATAATTATACCCAATTGGGACTTTGGTCTTTTGCCTTTTATCGGGAAGAAGAAGAAGGAAGAAACAACTGGGAAACGGCCGAACCAACTCCTGGGTCAGCTACGCACAAACCAATCATTCATCGTCTATCTAATTACGTGGGAGAAATAAATATTGATAGATACCAATCATTTTAATTAGCAAGGGAAAACTATATTCTCTTTCAATAATTTTTAAATATCAATGGTGAATTTCATACAATTCATTATCAATTTTATATTTTAATTTTTGTTCTCCTGGATGTAAGGTATAAACGGTTGTATTTTATACAAAATAATATATTATAAAATTAAATAAAAATATATATATTAATTTATTTTGTGATGTTACCCTTATGTGTAAATTGAATGAGACAAAATTAATTTACCAATGAAGATATTGTAACTGTTCTAAAAGGTCTACTCTTGGGAAATGTGTTTTTTATGACGCTTTTACAAAATTGTGATATCATCATCCATTTTGATCGCCACTTATACGTAGATGCGAAATTTAAATACAACTTATTAACATAAGCTGTCAGTATGCAATATGACATAAAGCGTGAGTTTAAATACAAATATCGTCTACTAGATATTATACAAACTCAAACAAAAAGTCCTCATTATGATTATTATCACACTATTTTACGAATAGTGAGGACTACTAATCTTATCTTCGAGGATATCACTCGTTCCCCAGACTCGTCGTCAAATTTATATTCTCATTTCTGAAGAAAACGGTTGAAAAAAGGAAAGCTCAACTAGCCCGGTAAGAAATATTATGACTAAGATAATGCGAGAATAAATTATCAATAGTCTTCAACAATATTAAAGCGATAAAATACAATACACAATGGGTTTAAGCTGCTGGTGGAATATGCAATCCATTAAAAAAAGTCAGTAGAAAATAAAATCTACTATCTTTTAGGTTTTAAAGGTTTTCATCACTTTGTTATAAATTTGAGACTCGAACTTTAATAAATATTCCACATCATCGAATCACCCACACTACTACTGGCGAGGATATTCTTTAGTATCACGACCACAATTATTCATGCACTACTGGCCAAGAATATTTGTGTATTCATTAATGGTCATGATCATGCCAACAACTCGCCCATCCACGCACTACTGACCCATGAGGATTTTTATCACATCATTTGTAACATTACGATTAATGATTACACCGAATAGTCTCTGGTCATAATCATACCAAGTCCATCTATGCACTACAGCCACGAGATGACTTTCAACATAATATAAACATGAGGATGATGACAATGATATAAGAATTCAATAAAACAAGTTCAAGAATTATTTTATCCAGAATTATTAACGTCCAAATTAGTAAAATTCAAGAATGATTAGAAGAATATTTCCATGAAAGATCTTTGGATGAAGCTTGAATATCGAGGATATTCTACTAATTTCATGGAGTATAGAAGTCAAAGTTTTAACCATTTGGGTATAATAAAGAATGGAATAACAAAAGAAATCACCGTAAATGCGGTGCTTGGCGTAGACGAGTTATTCAGCGAGAATAATAATAACGGAACGGGTCGGTCGGTGAAATTCACTTGCAAGCGAGGATGTTCAACGAGAGAATAATAAAGATGGAACCGGATCCGGTGTAAAACACACAAATAGGATATTCCAGCGAAGAATGATAAAAGATGGAACCGAAGTCCGGTGTAAAACACACAGACGAGGATGTTCAACAGAATAATAATAAAGAGCGGAACCGGTAAAAGTGTGTAAAACACACGCAGGATGTTCCAACAGAATAATAGAAGAATGTCACCAAGTATAGGGTAAACCGCGTATCTGAGTTATTCCAACAGAATAATAAGCGATGGAATAACAACAGTTCTCTTCATGAATAAGAAAGAATAACACCCTTACTTTTGGTAGGAGATTGAATCTGCTGGTAACAGTAGTAACAAAATACTCTTCTTCTTCTTTCTCTTATTCTTTCTATACTTTCTCTCTATAAGCTTGAATGAATTTCGTGAAAATAATGAAGCCCTAGGCCTCTATTTATAGAAGATTTCTGAAGCTTAAGCACTGTCGTGTATGTGAAAAGACAAGTGGGCGACGACTAATGATGAAAAGAAAAGTGGTTTGGCCTTTTGTAATGTGAAGCGACAAGTGGTTGAAGCTGAAAAATGAAACGACAAGTGGTTCGACGTCGGTAAAGATAATTACTATTAACGAAGGTAAATACTATTGATGAAGGTAAATACTATTCACAAGGTAATTACTTATTGGACGAAGGTAAATACTATTGCGAAGGTAATTACTATTGATTAAGCAGAACTCTTAGATGATGACATATAGGCCCCCATAAAATAATCAAACTTACCACAAATCATAACACATATTTAATCTTTCAACAATTATTAATCATTTATAACTCTGTCGTCTCAATTATTGATTTAATAATTATAACATATTATCGAGATGATCTTTGTGATGATAATTGAATCAATAATATAAGAGATATGATCGGCAATATTGTAGCAATAATTGAGCATAGGTGAGTGACTTCTCACGTAAGCATCGATAATCAATCTGAGTGTCTTCTTATGCGACCACAGCGTATTCTTTGTACTTTTACCAGGGTAGTTCAGCGCTTTTAACGGTAACACCTCGTAGTTATTTTTATAAAATATTTTTTCGTTTTCTCAATCAAACAATAATTACATTATGGGGTCCACCAATGATTGGTAGTTATGCGAATATTCCCTAAAAGAATATCCCCGACCAAACGAATATTTTATAACAACTTGCATACTTTTGCAAAATTTATAAATATTACCCCAACTATAACATTATATCAAATTTATTCCATAATATTCAAAAATAATATTTATAGAAAAATTCATCTTTATTTATAAAAGTTGGGGTCTTACAACCTCCCTTCTTATGAAATTTAGCCCTCGAAATTAGAATGCGATACTGGTATGTCGAAGAGGTAAGGATACCTTGATTTCATTTTTGATTCTAACTCCCAAGTCATTTCCTCAACATCGTGGTTCCTCCACAAAACTTTGACTTGAGGTATAACCTTTGAGGCGTAGAATATGTTCCTTTTATCCAAGATTTGAAGCAGGAACCTCTTCATACGTCAAATCTTCCGCTATTTTCGTCCGGTTCTAACTTCGATAATGTGGTTCGGGTCTTTCACATATTTACGTAACATGGATATGTGAAAAGCGTTATGAACACGAGACATATTTAGCGGTAAAAGCGAGTCTATAGGCCACAGTTCCTACTCGATCGAGGATTAAAATGGACCAGATGAATCGAGGATTAAGTTTTTCTCTCTTTCCAAATCTTGTAACTCCTTTCCATGGAGCGACTTTTAACAACACATGATCTCTATATCGAATTCCCGTCCTTTCGATGAAGATCGGCGATAACTCTTTTATCGATTTTGTGAGGTTTTTATCGTTGTCGGATCGTTTGAATCTTTTTCCGTAGATCATACGTACCAACTCCGGTCCCAACAACGTTGCTTCACCCACCTCATCCCAAAGACATCTTTGGAAGCGACACTTTCTTCCATACAACGCTTGAATGGAGCCATGCCGATACTTGCTTGATAAGCTGTTGTTGTAGGAAAACTCCACCGATGGTAAGAACTTGTCCCAACTCCCTTGAAATCAAGGACACGAGTCTTAATAGATCTTCAAGAGTTTGAATAGTCCTCTCCATTGTCCGTCAAATCGAGGATGATATCTTGAAGCTAAACCGTAAGTCTGTGCCCATAGCTTTTTGCAAACTAACCCAAAATCGTGAAGTGAATCTTGGGTCTCGATCGAAACTATGGATCTGCGGCATACCATGCGATCTTACAATCTCGTTTATATACATCTGAGCAAGGCGTTCAAGTGTATAAGTTTCTCGTATCGGTAAGAAATGAAGCGGACTTGGTCGATCTATCAACAATGACCCAAATCGCATCAATGCCTTGAGAAACCTTAGGAAGACCGATGTGAAATCCATGGTAATGTGCTCCCACTTCCATTACGGAATTTCAAGTGGTTGCAATGGACCTTTTGGTACTTGATGCTCGCTTTAACTTCGTTGACAAGTTAGACACCTTGAGATAAGCAGTATATCTCTCTCTTCATATTGCTCCACCAAAATGTATGGCGAATATCATGATACATTTTGGTACTCCCGAGATGGATTGCAAATGGTGTGTTGTGCGCCTCCATCATGATATTATACTTTAAATTAGGGTCGTTAGGAACACAAAGTCGGAGTTGACTCGAAGTATTCCTTCTTCATCGATTCTTGCTTGGCATAGCACCTTCTTGGACTTTCTTCTTCATCGCATCGACTCCAGTGCGTAGCTTGAAAGCGACTTTAACTTTATCGATTAAAGTCGGTTCTACTCGTATACTTGCTATCATCACATGCGTCCACAGAGTCTTTAACTCTATCTCCATCCTTTGCAAGTCACACAAAATGGGCCTTTGCGTTGACAATATCGCTTTTCGTACTTGCATATGATTTTCTACTCAATCGTCGGCTACCACGTTCGCTTTTTCAGGATGGTATTGGATGGTATGATCATAATCTTTCAAGCAGTTCAAGCCCAGCGTCGTTGTCGCGTGTTGAGTTCCTTTTGAGTGAAGAAATATTTGAGGCTTTTATGATCCGTAAAGATCTCCACTTTCTCCCCATACAAGTAATGCCTCCAAATTTTAAGTCTGAAAGACAACATTTAACTCTAGATCATGAGTAGGATAATTCCTCTCATATTCTTTGAGTTGTCATGAGGCATAGGCTATATAACTTTCCATGTTGCATAAGAACACATCCCAACCCTTTTGCTCGAAGCATCTTTGTAGATGACAAATCCCTCCGAGGCGGATGGTATTGTCGAGCAGTCTTTGAAATAAGTCTCTCTTGAGTTCTTGAAAACTCTTCTCACATTCTTCGCTCCAAAGCGAACTTTGTATCTTTAAAGTCGGTTGAGTTAATGGAGTAGCGATTCGAGAAAATCCTTCCATGAATCTCGAGATAATAACCAACTAAGCAAGAAAGCTACGTCTTGGTCATTTGATTTAGGTTGTTCCCGACTTTGAATAGCTTGATCTTTCTTTGGGTCAGCGGATATTCCATGACTTGATACCACGTGCCCAAGGAATGCTACTTCTTCAAGCCGAACTCACATTTCTTCAACTTGGCATAAAGCTTATATTCACGAAGCTTTTGGAGTGTCGACCTCAAGTGTTGCTTTCATGATCTTCACGGCTTTTGGAATAAATAAGGATGTCATCAATAAAAAAGCGACCACAAAGTGATCTAAATATTCCTTGAATACTCGGTTCATCATATCCATGAAGGCGGTGAGGAGCATTAGTCGATCAAAGGACATGACTAGGAATTCATAATGCCCGTCTTAGGAGTACGAAGCCGTCTTTGGAATGTCGGTGATTCTAATCTTCAATTGGTGATATCCGGAGCGAAGATCGATCTTTGAAAAGAATTTGGCTCCTTACAATGTTGGTCAAACAGGTCATCAATACGTGGCAATGGATACCTATTTTTGATGGTGACATGATTGACTCCAGATAATCAATACAAAGTCGCATACTCCCATCTTTCTTCTTCACGAATAGAAGCAGGAGCACCCCGAGGAGAAATACTAGGGACGAATAAAGCCGATGTCTAACAATTCTGCGGTTGGGTCTTTAACTCACGAAGTTCAATAGGAGCCATTCGATATGGGGCTTTGGAAATAGGTTTTGTCACAGGGTTCGAGGTCGATACAAAATTCAATTTCACGCTACGGGGGTAGGCGGGGAAGTTCTTGAGAATCGTCGGAAATTTATTAACAATAGAAATATCGTTCAAAAGCGGCGTATTTTTGTTTAAATCTATGACATGAGCTAAGAAAGCTTGACATCCGTTTTTCAATAAGCGAATAGCTTTATGGCTTGAGATGGACCGTGATTGATTTTAATGGTTTGGTCGCTTGAATTCGCATAATAGGTTGGTTAGGAATATGAAAGCTAACAACCTTACGAAAATAATCAATTTTTGCATGATAAGTAGTTAACCGATCAATCCCTAGAATCACGTCAAATCAAGTATTTTTAATGAAATAAGATCGACAGGTAATGTGAAGGTGCGATTTGAACCAAACAAGACTTATAAGCGAGTGGATGTAATGAAGGTTTCTCCCAAGCGGAGTTTCCACAGATAAGTCAAAGTCTAATTTCTCGAGTCAAATTTAATCGATGGCGCAAGTAGGAGAAATAAAGAATGGGTAGAAGCAGGTATCAAATAAAGTATAGACTTCATTAGAGTTTATGATAAGCTTACCGTGATGACCTCATTCGGGTTCCTTGCTCTTTGGGAGGTCACAACAAACGCGCTCTCCCTTACCACTTCTGGTTTTGAATTTTACGGGATGGCCTTTGGTGCCTCCATCCTAGTTGAATTTGTCTTGATGAAAGCGACAAAATCGAGCTAAGTGACCTTCTCTTCCACAATTATAACATGCTTTGGAATGGCATGTGTGATTTGGTGATGTGTCCCTCTCCTCGCATTTGAAGCATATGATAGGTGGTCTTTCTCCTTCCTTAACAATGGGTCTTTGGTCTTGGCGTCTTTCCATCATTGTTGAATCTCCTTTTCTTGAAATGTCCATTCTTATTGTTTTTTGTACGATTACCACAAAGTGGTTACCATTTCTCGGCACATTGATTCCCTCCGCGCTTGTTGTCACCTAGCCCGATGACTACTACATTTGGTATTATAATTTTCTTCAATTTGCTCTTCTCTTTTTAGTTGCGTTGACTCATTATCACGCTCCACTAATGAGCCTATTTACAACATCGAATACAAACACGGTTTATGAGAAATAAGATGTTGGCGTATCTCGACTTCAAACCTCTTAAAAACATTCGCGCCATTTCTCTTCATTATCCACAAAGTGGGATATTGTGGCGCCCCAAAATTAGGTATACTTATTACCCCAACTTATTATTAATGAAATTTAATTTTCTCTATTTATTATTTTGAAATAGTAAGGGTTGATTTGATTAATGTGGATAGTTAGGGGTAAAATCATAAATATTTCAAAATAAGCAAGTGGTTATAAAATATTCATTGTTGTCGGGGAATATTCGTTTGGTCGTGGAATATTAAATCTTTGTCGGGGAATATTAAATGCTGACGGTATTGATGACAATGTATGGCCCCATGTGAGCGATTGGATGAAGAAAGCGATGAATATAAGTTGTTTAAAAATAACGGCGTAGTTATTCACAGATTAATCTTATTAAAATACCGGTGGTTTAAAACACGATGTCTGGCGTTGTTGCATTGTATTTGCAATTATTGATTCTTACGTGAAAGGCACTACTCGATAATGGTTCTGATAATTCTTATTGGTATTTTATTGAGTTAATAATTCTTTGCGTTGATATTTTATATTCTTTGTTGTTTGATAATTGTCATTTACGGTATTTTTCATTATCGAAGCAATAATTCATATTATCTGAATAATATTATTAGATAACATTATTGGCAATGTCTAGAAAGTTACATCTAAGGAGAGGTTTGGTCACTAATTGCTTGGCGCCGATGAAGAAATTCTTATTGGAAAGCCCCCTCTTTCTGAGGAAGCTGCACACGGTTGTCGATATTGTGATTACGTAATATTATTTGTGAATAATTAATTATTGATTCATATGATGAGAAAATATTGATTTTATGTGGATATAGATGGAGAAAATTTTAATGTGACAATTGTTGAAAATTGAAATTTTATCTTTTACGATAAAATAATTCATTTAAATATATTATTATATTTTAATAATATAATAATGGTGATATTTTTTACAACGAATGTGGGATATATGAGTATATCTGAGGAGGAAGAGTATTTTTGTTGCAATAAATGTTTAAAACATGTTAAACATGTCGGTGGACCCCATTTATTGGTGAAATTTGATTATAGCTTTGTAAAATCGCTAGTTTGTGGATTTGGTCAATTTCCATTTGGAATTTGGAAAAACTTTCTTCTGCAAAGTTGTAGAGAATTGAATTTCCTATAAAAACTCATGAGATTCGAATTTTCTGATAAAAAAGGGCTATTTATTATGAATTATTGAAGTTACGAAGCTCAAAATAATTAATTTTGGAAGTTTTAAATATTTTTTTACAAAAAACGTTTTTTGCATGTAAGTTGTGAGGCATGTGTTCAAATTGCTGAAATTCAGATTCAAAGGTGTGCGTGAAGATTTATATATATATATTAATATTTTAATAAATTTTCTACTTTGGTGTTCTAGCATTTTTCTATAAATAGGGTCTTGGGTTAGAATTGAAAAAATCACACGAAGCTGAAGTTTTCTCTCTCTATATTATCGGCGTATTCTTGTGAGTATTTTGAGTATACTTTGAGTATTGTTAGGCGGTCTGCAAGTTCCTTCATGCTTTATATCAAGGTATTTAAATTTAGAAATCTTAATCTTTCGAGGTAAGGGATGTTATTTTCTTCTCGAATGATATTATTTCTTGATATCATTATCTTTGAAATATTAGTTGGAACTTTTTATCAAATTTGGAACTTTTTCATGTCGGGGTTACTATTCATGAGTTCTTATTCACGAGTTCTTATTCACGAGTTCTTATTCACGATTCTTATTCACGATTCTTATTCTTAGTCTTATTAATGAAGCGTGAAGATGTTTTTTGTGGAATTTCTATCTTTTGGTGTCAGATTCTATTATTATTCACGTATCTGGCCTTTATTCACGTATCTGACCTTTATTCATCGAAAAATAAAATTTCTTCTTTTTGTGTCAAAATATCTAATACGGATACTAGCTTTGATTGTATCCGTGTTTTGATCATTCTTGAATTTTACACCACTATGATTATTTTTGAGGTATTTTTGAACATGGATAAAACAAAATCGAATCCTTAATCCTTAATCCTTGTCATTTTGTTTCCTTTGGATTCGTTTCTTTTAAAAATATTTTTCATCATCCTCGGTCTTAAATGATGATGATATTATTGAATATCTTTGGCTTTTGTAGTGCAAAGATGAATGATTTCTGAAGAATATCTTTGGTAGTAGTGCAAAGATGAGCAGTGTTTAGATGAACATGACCCGGTGATGAATATCTTTGGCTGTAGTGCAAAGATGAATATTTGATTCAGATGTATATTGATTGATGTTACGGGGATAAAAGATGAGCGATGAACTTTTAAATTCATACATAGAAGATAGTAGTTTGCATTCTCTACTTAACTCTTCTAATGAATTATTATTTCATTGCGAATATTGATTTAAAATTTGTTGTCTATTGTATTCTATTAGATTTTTCCTGTTGAAGACTAACGATAATTTGTTGTATATTATCTTAGTCATAATATTCTTTCTTTGAGCTAGTTGAGCTCACCCTTTTCCTTTTGTTCCATTTTTTTTCTCGGGGAGGCGAGAATATAGCGAGATCTGAGTCGGGGTATGGAATGAAGGTTTTAGAGAGTTGTTTAGTAGTCCTCACCATTTTTGTAAAATAATGTATCGATAAATGTGATGAGGATTTATTTGAGTATAGATATTATGCAGAAGATAATATTTGTATTTAAACTCACGATTTCTTGTTGTAATAATAAAGTTGTAGTTGTTTACATACCATGTGTATTGACATTTCGAGAATGGGTGATGTATACCTATTTTGGGGGCGTCGCGGTTGGTATCGAGCTTAGGGATATGATCTCTGGCGGAGATCGGGGAATAGAACTAGGAGGGGAGGCGAGTAAATCCTTAGCTAGTGTGTCTACTAAGCTTATTTGTTAGTTGGTCGGTATATAGGGATATTATGTGATATATTGATTTCCTTAATTAACCCTTGTTTTATGGTGTATTTGAGAATGTCGTGAGAATATTAACAATGGAAATGAGGCCAGTAGAGCGCTGTACTCACCAGATGAGGAGAGCGTGCAAGTGGTGGTGATGTTCCTCTGTGAACAACACCATTGAAGCGAGATGATGAGCGAGGGGATGTTTAGAAGTTTTTTGCGTTTCATACAAAATCGAGACGAGGAGACTTCGTGTTCAAAATCTGAGGAGAAATGATAGCAATTCACGGGTTGTCACTGACCCAAGCGATTCGAAAGTTGGGACCACGAATTTAAGGAAAGCGGATCCGATCATGGCGGAAACATGGGTCAAACAAATTACAAGATATTCGATGTCTTGGGATGCGGAGGAGAACGAAGGTTCCATTCGCCACCTTTATGTTAAGTGGCGCGGCGGACTCTCTTGGTGGAGATGCGTGAAGCGTACCCATCGGTACTTTTCGGCATGTCTTGGGAGGCGTTTGAAACTATTTAATGACAAATACTTTCACGAAAGTGTTCGTCGTATGAAGGAAGTGGAGTTCATCAGATTGGAACAAAACAACATGGCGGTGTCTCGATGCGAGGCAAAGTTTTTGCGAGTTATCGAGGTTTGCACCTCATTTGGTGGAGAATGAGGAGCATTATGGCGGATGTTTCTTAGAGGTTTGAAACACGGCGTACGTCGATATCTCATTTCTCATAAATTTTCTCTCTATTAGGATGTTGTAATGAGGGCTCAATTATTAGGCGAGATACTTGAGTATACGGTCGTTGAGGACCTAAACGAGGATCGTGCCGGAGATAGCGATCAGCAGAATAATGATAACCGGCGGAGAAAAAAGAGACGGACAAAAATGGTAACCACTCTGGTGGTAATCATAGCCGTGAAAATAGAAGAAAGCGAGTCGGGAGGAGATTTTAAAAGAGGAGATTTAACAGCGACCATGTGAAGGCAGCGGTCTGCGTGACAAGCTGGTTCTAAGGGGAGAAACGACCACCGGTCGTATATCTTCTAAATCACGGGAAAAGAGGACATATCGGTCAAGCGCCCCTATGATTCAAGGTATGCTATAATTGTGGAAAGGAAGGACATATCGCTCGAGATTATGCGATGGCGAAACCTAGTTCGTGAGACGGTGACTCGAAAAAGTATCCCGAGAAAAGTCGAAAGTCAGCGATTAGGGAAGGCGTTTGTTGTGTGGTGGTCAAATCACGAGAACCAAGCGAGGTGATCACGGGTAAGCTATTTATAAATTCTTGCGAAGTTTATACCTTACTTGATCTGGGGTTTACCCATCATTTTTATCTCTCTGCATGTGCTCAGCGTTTAAACTTGACTCAGGAGAAATTAGACTTTGACTATCTGTGGAAACTCAGTTAGGAGAAACTTTCATCACATCCTTTGTTTATAAATCTTGTTTGATTCAAGTTGGCACCATCACCTTACACATTGACCTTATCTCTTTAAAGATACTTGCTTTTGATGTGATTTTAGGGATTGATTGGTTAACTACTCATCGTACCAAAATTGATTGTTTTTCGTAAGGTTGTTAGTTTTCATATTCTAACTTGACTTTGTTATGCAATTCAACAACTAAACCATTAAAATCAATCAACATCATATCTAATCATAAAGCTATTCGTTTATTAAAAAAGCGGATGTCAAGCTTTCTTAGCCCATGTTATGGATTTGAATAAAAGACACGTCAAATTTGAATAATATTCTGTTGTTATTGACTTTCTGGCGTATTTCTGAAGAACTTCCGGTCTACCCCGAGCGTGAAGTTGAATTCTTTATTGATCTTGAACTGGTACAAAGCCCATTTCTAAAACCCATATCGAATGGCTCTATTGAACTTGAGGAGTTAAGGTCCAACTCGAGGAATTGTTGGACATCGGGTTTCATTAAATCTAGTACATCTCCTTGGGGTGCTCTGTTTTATTTGTAAAGAAGAAAAAAGCGGGAGTATGCGACTTTGTATTGACTATCGGGAATTGAACCATGTCACCATCGAGAATAGGTATCCTCTACCTCGTATTGATGACTTGTTTGACCGATTCTGAGGGCACAATTCTTTTCAAAAATCGATCTTAGATTACGGATATCATCGGTGAAGATTAGGCGAGGATATTCAAAAGCGCCTTTAGAACTTCGGTATGGGCATTATGAATTCTTAGTCGTGTCTTTTCGGATTGACTAATGCTCTGCTGACTTTCATGGATATGATGAGCAAAGTATTCAAGGAATATTTGGATCGGTTTGTTGTTGTCTTTATTGATGACATCCTTATATATTCAAAAGTCGTGAAGATCATGAGCACCATTTGAAATTTGGTACTCGAAAGGCCGTGAAAACAAACTATATGCCAAATTGAAGAAATCGAGTTACGGCTTGAGAAGTAGCATTCCTTGGGCGCGCGTGGTGTCGAAACATGGAGTATCTGTTGATCCGTGAAGATTGAAGCAATACAAAGTTGGGAACAAGCAGAAGTCGGTGGTGAAATCACGTAGCTTTTGGGCTTAAATTTGGTTATTATCGGAGATTCGTGGAAGGGTTTTCTCGAATCGCTACTCCATTAACTTCGGCTAACTTCGGAAGGATACAAAATTCGTTTGGAGCGAAGAATGCGAGAAAAGTTTTCAAGAGCTTAGAGGAGACTTATTTATTTTGTTCTAACAATACCATCTGGTTCGGATGGATTTGTTATCTCTGATGATGCTTGAGGCAAAGGGTTAGGATGTGTTCTCATCATGCAGCGTGGGAAAGTCATAGCCTATGCCTCATGACAACAAAAAAGTATGAGAGGAATTATCCTACTCATGATCTAGAGTTAGCGGCCCGATCGTTTTCTTGCGCTAAAGATATGGAGGCTTATCTATATGGGGAGAAAGTGGAGATATATTAGGACCATAAAAGCCTTAAATATTTCTTCACTCAAAAAAGAACTCGACATCTGGCGGTGACGTTGGCTCGAACTATTGAAGACTACGACCACACTATTGATACCATCTGGAAAAGCGAGCGTGGTAGGTGGCGCGTTGAGTAGAAGATCATATCTTGAGGAGCAGAGTGCGATGATGTCAAGTATCGCGTAGAGAGCCGACTTTAATAGAAAAAGTTAAGGTTGCTCGAGCCCGCAGGCGGGGATGATCGTATGAAGAAGAAAGTACAAGAAGGAGCTATTAGGGCGAGAATTGATGAAGAAGGAATACTTGAGTCCACTCTAGACTTTGTGTTCCTAACGACTACGATTTGAAGTACAAGATTATGATGGAGGCACACTGATACACCATTTGCAATCCATCACGGAAGTACTAAAATGTATCGTGATCTTGACATACATTTTGGTGGAACAATATGAAGAGAGAGATTGCAAAGTTTATCTCGATGTGTTTAACTTGTCAGCGTGTAAAGGCGGAGCATCTAGTACCTAAGGGTCGTTGCAACCACTTGAGATTCGAAATGGAAGTGGGAACACATTACCATGGATTTCGATTCTGGGTCTTCCTACGGTTTCTCAAGGCATCAATCTTATTTGGGTTATTGTTGATAGATTAACCAAATCTGCTCATTTCTTGCCGAAATCGGAGACTTATTCCTTGAGCGTCTTGCTAGTATATGCGTGAATGAGATTGTGAGGTTGCATGGCATACTGTATCCATAGTTTTGGATCGTGACCCAAGATTCACTTCAAGATTTTGGGTTAGCTTGCAAAAAGCTATGAGCGCAGTTTGCGATTTAGTTGACATACCATCCCAAGCAGACGGACGATCGAGAGAGGACTATTCAAACTCTTGAAGATTTATTAAGACTCTGTGTCCTGAGACTTCAAAAGGCGGTTGGGATAAGTATTTACCATTGGTGGAATTCTCTCCTACAACAAGCAGTTATCGAGCAAGTATAGGTGTGGCTCCATTTTGAAGCATTATATGGGCCGAAAATGTCGTTCTCGATATGTTGGGATGAGGTGGGTGAAGCAACATTGTTGGGACCCGAGTTGAAATGCGTATGACTACTAGAAAAGATTCAAATGATTCGACAGCGTATACAAAGCGGCACAAGATCGACAAAAGAGTTATGCGGATCTTCATCGAAAGGGCGTGGAATTTAGTGTGGGGATCATGTATTTTGTTGCGAGTTGCTCCATGGAAGGGAGTTACAAGATTTGGGAAGAGAGAAAGCTCGATCCACGATTTATTGGTCCATTTCAAATTCTTGGTGAGAGTAGGAAATGTAGCCTATAGACTTGCGTTACCTCAGTATGTCTCGTGTTCATAATGTGTTTCACATATCGTACCGTAAATATGTGAAAGACCCGAACCACGTTATAGAGTTAGAAGCAGGACGAGATAGCAGAAGACTTAGCGTATGAGGAGGTACTGTCAAGATCTTGGATAGGAAGGAGCATGTCCTACTGCATGAAAGGTCGTACCACAAGTTAAAGTTTTGTGGAGGAATCATCTTTATAGAGAAATGACACAGGAATTGGAAGCGGAAATGAAAGCGAGGTATCCTCACCTTTTGAAACACCAGAATGCGTCGTCGATTTCGAGGGCGAAATTTCATAAGGAGGGAGGTTGTAAGACCCTGACTTATTATTAATGAAATTTAATTTTCTCTATTTATTATTTTGAAATAGTAAGGGTTGATTTGATTAATGTGGATAGTTAGGGGGTAAAATCATAAATATTCAAAAATAAGCAGTGGTTATAAAATATTCATTGTTGTCGGGGAATATTCGTTTGGTCGTGGAATATTAAATCTTTGTCGGGGAATATTAAATGCAATGGCAGTATGACCATGTGTGGGCCCCCATGTGAAGCGATTGGATGAAGAAAGCGACAAATATAAGTTGTTTAAAAATAGCAGGCGTAGTTATTCACAGATTAATCTTATTAAAATACCGGTGGTTAAAACACGATGTAGCGTTGTTGCGTATTTATTGCACGATTATTGATTCTACGTGAAGGCACTACTCGATAATGGTTACGATAATTCTTTATTCGATTATTTTATTGAGTTAATAATTCTTTGCGTTGATATTTTATATTCTTTGTTGTTTGATAATTGTCATTACGGTATTTTTCATTATCGAAGCAATAATTCATATTATCTGAATAATATTATTAGATAACATTATTGGCAATGTCTAGAAAGTTACATCTAAGGAGAGGTTTGGTCACCTAATTGCGCGCGCGATGAAGAAATTCTTATTGGAAGCCCCCTCTTTCTGAGGCGCACGGTTGTCGATATTGTGATTACGTAATATTATTTGTGAATAATTAATTATTGATTCATATGATGAGAAAAATATTGATTTTATGTGGATATAGATGGAGAAAATTTTAATGTGACAATTGTTGAAAATTGAAATTTTATCTTTTACGATAAAATAATTCATTTAAATATATTATTATATTTTAATAATATAATAATGGTGATATTTTAGCGAATGTGGGATATATGAGTATCTGAGGAGGAAGAGTATTTTTGTTGCAATAAATGTTTAAAACATGTTAAACATGTCGGTGGACCCCATTTATTATTTGAAATTTGATTATAGCTTTGTAAAAATCGACCGTTTGTGGATTTGGTCAATTTCCATTTGGAATTTGGAAAACTTTTTCTTACGCAAAGTTGTAGAGAATTGAATTTCCTATAAAAACTCATGAGATTTGAATTTTTCTGATAAAAGGGCTATTTATTATGAATTATTGAAGTTACGAAGCTCGAAATAATTGATTTTTGAAGTTTTAAATATTTTTTTTAAAAAAACGTTTTTTTGCATGTGTGAGGCATGTGTTCAATTGCTGAAATTCAGATTCAAAGGTGTGCGCGTGAATTTTTATATATATATTAATATTTTTATTAAATTTTACTACTTTTGGTGTTCTAAGCATTTTCTATAAATAGGGTCTTGGGTTAGAATTGAAAATCACACGAAGCTGAAGTTTTTCTCTCTCTATATTATCGGCGTATTCTTGTGAGTATTTTGAGTATACTTTGAGTATTGTTAGGCGGTGCAAGTTCCTTGATGCCTTTATCAGGTATTTAAATTTAGAAATCTTAATCTTTCGAGGTAAGGGATGTTATTTTCTTCTCGAATGATATTATTTCTTGATATCATTATCTTTGAAATATTGGTTGGAACTTTTTATCAAATTTGGAACTTTTTCATATGGGGTTACTATTCATGAGTTCTTATTCACGATTCTTATTCACGAGTTCTTATTCATGATTCTTATTCACGATTCTTATTCAAGTACTATTAAATGAAGCGTGAAGATGTTTTTTGTGGAATTTCTATCTTTTGGTGTGAGATTCTTATTCACGTATCGGCTTTATTCACGTATCTGACACTATTCATAGAAAAAATAAAATTTCTTCTTTTTGTCAAAATATCTAATACGGATACTAGCTTTGATTGTATCCATGTTTTGATCATTCTTGAATTTTACACCACTTATGATTATTTTTGAGGTATTTTTGAACATGGATAAAACAAAAGTACGAATCCTTAATCCTTAATCCTTGTCATTTCATTTTTTCCTTTGGATTCGTTTCTTTAAAAATATTTTTCATCATCCTCGGTCTTAAATGATGATATTATTATTGATATCTCTTTGGCTTTTGTAGTGCGAAGATGAATGATTTCTGAAGAATATCTTTGGTAGTAGTGCAAAGATGAGCAGTGTTTAGATGAACATGACCCGGTGATGAATATCTTTGGCTGTAGTGCAAAGATGAATATTTGATTCGGATGTATATTGATTGATGTTACGACGGGGATAAAAGATGAGCGATGAACTTTTAAATTCATACATAGAAGATAGTAGTTTGCATTCTCTACTTAACTCTTCTAATGAATTATTATTTCATTGCGAATATTGATTTAAAATTTGTTGTCTATTGTATTCTATTAGATTTTTCCTGTTGAAGACTAACGATAATTTGTTGTATATTATCTTAGTCATAATATTCTTTCTTGAGCTAGTTGAGCTCACCCTTTTCCTTTTGTTCCATTTTTTTTTTCTCGGGAGGCGAGAATATAGCGAGTGCAGAGTCGGGGTATGGAATGAAGGTTTTAGAAAGAGTTGTTTAGTAGTCCTCACCATTTTTGTAAAAAATAATCAATATCGATAAATGTGATGAGGATTTATTTGAGTATAGATATTATACAGAAGATAATATTTGTATTTCAAACTCATCTTTGTTTTTCTTGTTGTAATAATAAAGTTGTAGTTGTTTACATACCATGTATTGACAACTTTCGAGAATGGGTGATGTATACCTATTTTGGTGTCCACCAATGCACTACGACCATTGAGGATTTTTATCACATCATTTGTAACATTACGGTCATGATTACAAGAATAGTCTCTGGTCATAATCATACCAAGTCCATCATGCACTACAGGTGCCGGATGACTTTCAACATAATATAAACATGAGGATGATGACAATGATATAAGAATTCAATAAAACAAGTTCAAGAATTATTTTATCCAAGAATTATTAACGTCGTCCAAATTAGTAAAATTCAAGAATGATCGGAAGAATATTTTCATGAAAAGATCTTTGGATGAAACGCAAATATCGAGGATATTCTACTAATTTCATGGAGTATAGAAGTCAAAGTTTTAACTTATTTGGGTATAATAAAGAATGGAATAACAAAAGAAATCACCGTGCATGCGGTGCCGCATGATGGCAGAGTTATTCCAATGTAATAATAATAACGGAACCGGTCGGTGAAATTCCTGCAAGCGAGGATGTTCCAACAGAATAATAAAGATGGAACCGGATCCGGTGTAAAAACACAAATAGGATATTCAGCAAGAATGATAAAGAGCGGAACCGGTCCGGTGTAAAAACACACAGACGAGGATGTTCCAGCGAGAATAATAATAAAAGCGGAACCGGTCGGTGTAAAACACATGACGAGGATGTTCAATGAATAATAGAAGAATGTCACCAAGTATAGGGTAAATGGCGTATCTGAGTTATTCCAATGAGAATAATAAGCAATGGAATAACAACAGTTCTCTTCATGAATAAGAAAGAATAACACCCCTTACTTTTGGTAGGAGATTGAATCTGCAAAGCGATGTAGTAAGTAAAAAAATACTTCTTCTTTCTCTCTTATTCTTTCTATACTTTCTCTCTCTATAGCTTGAATGAATTAAGTGAAAATAATGAAGCCCTAGGCCTCTATTTATAGAAGATTTCTAGCTTAGCACCGCCATGTGAAAAGGCAAGTGGCTTGACGACTAATGATGTGAAAAGAAAAGTGGTTTGGCCTTTTGTAATGTGAAACGACAAGTGGTTCGGCCTTTTGTAATGTGAAACGACAAGTGGTTCGACGTCGGTAAAGGTAATTACTATTAGCGAAGGTAAATACTATTGTGAAGGTAAATACTATTCACAAGGGTAATTACTATTATCGACGAAGGTAAATACTATGAACTGAGGTAAATACTATTCACAGGGTAATTACTATTGACGAAGAGACTCTTAGATGATGACATACGAGCCCCCATAAAATAATCAAACTTACCACAAATCATAACACATATTTAATCTTTCAACAATTATTAATCATTTATAACTTGTCGTCTCAATTATTGATTTAATACTATAACATATTATACGAGATGATCTTGTGACAATAATTGAATCAATAATATAAGAGATATGATCAAACAATTCTTGTAGCAATAATTGAGCATAGGTGAGTGACTTCTCACGTAAGCATCAATAATCAATACCGTGTGCTACTATACTGACCACGCGTATTCTTTGTACTTTTACCGGGTAGTTCAACAGTTTTAACGGTAACACCTCCGTAGTTATTTTTATAAAATATTTTTGTCGTTTTCTCAATCAAACAATAATTACATTTGTAGGGGTCCACCAATGATTGGTAGTTATACGAATATTCCTAAAAAGAATATTCCCAGACCAAACGAATATTTTATAACAACTTGCATACTTTGCAAAATTTATAAATATTACCCACAACTATAACATTATATCAAATTTATTCCATAATATTCAAAAATAATATTTATAGAAAAATTCATCTTTATTTATAAAAGTTGGGGTCTTACAGTTTTAACTTGTTACCATTAATGTGATGTTACTGTTATAATTCTTTTTTTATAAAAGGTGAGCTCACTCCTTCAAAAATGTGTCCATATATATATATACTAGTTGGGTTATGTGTCTCCGGCACTGTATGAACGGTGAGATTTATCTCAAATTTTGAACGGCCCAAATAATTTATTAAGTGAGTGAGAAATTCAAAATCATTTATATTTTTATTAGATTAGATATATATATATATATATATATATATATATTGAGTATTTTCATTTGGTATAATTATATAATATACATAAATGATTTTATATGTGTGTGTGTGTCAGTGTGTGTGAGAGAGAGCGAGATACAATTTTGAGTTTAAGTACGGAAAATTAGAAGTTGTTCCTGGATCATTTAATTATTTTGAATACTGAAGTAGGATTTCGTCAGTGACCTTAGCAACGATAAAAGTTCTCGGAGGGATGAATTTTCTACTTAAGGACAATGCACTGCATACCTTTGCTCAACATAATTCGTTATAAATCGATAAGTTCTATTTTGGTCCTTTTTTTATTTTATAGTTGAATCTTATATTTTATTCGTATTCTCAAACATAAACAAGTCGAACCGAAACGAACAGATAGCTGCTCGAATTTGACTCGAAATGATAAATTCGTACTCGAATTCGAATTGTATTTAAAAAATTCTACTCAGATTCGACTCAACTCGAATATTTATTACTCGAATTCGATCCGACTTGGATCGAATTATATTCAAACTACTCGTGAACTTTAAATTCAAGCTCGAATTCGAGACTCCATATAATAACTAGTTTTATAATAAATATAATTATAAATTGAATTTGTTATTTTACTTAGAAATGGGAAAATATATTTATTATTACACTTTACAAATATAAACTCACAATTAAAATTAAAAACAAAACAAAACAATAATAATTAATTATGTATCGAATCACATTCAAGCAGCAGATAATGGAATATCTCATATGAACTATAATATTAAAAGATTATATTATATTTAATGAATTATTGTACACCAATCATTCTTCCACACTCCCATTTAATTATATTTAAATTTTAAAATTATAATCCACCAAATTATAGTTTCTTGATATAGTCTCTTTGACTCACCGAAAAATCTCATAGATTATATTTAGTCTTACTGCTGGAATGAAATCTGAGTCCTAAACTATATTTAGTCTAAAATTTGTGTTTCTCCGACATGTTAGAGATGCTTACTCATGTTTATTTCTTGAATTAATCTTATATTGTATCGGTATTTCTCTATTTAATGAATTTAAACATTCAAGAACCTGACTGATTCTGTTTCTAAAATTATTGGTTTTATTTTCTGAAGTAAATCAATTGATATTTAATTAACATAAAAAAATCTTTTGAATTTCAGAACTCATTATTCTTTGATAATAAATTAAAAAACACAACTTAGAATTATTTAAAATAATACTTGGGTTTTTAACTTTTAAGGTGTAACAAATAATACATAAGATATTTTACTATTAAAATAAAATATAAAAATATCGATCACTTATAAATGAGATTACGATATCTATATATAAAAAATCATGTATCTAATTATCTATGGACAAATATTGAATGCTGATGGCCAAGCAAAAGCGCAGTAGACGGGACATTTATGGGGGCATGCTATTATTTTTTTCAGTTTCGATCAGCCCCATTTTTTGACTTTGCCTTTTAACATATAAAGCACAAGTAGTGATTTTGTATTAGGTTCTCTTTAGTGGAAAGGCTAACAAAAGTGAGTTTCTATTTTTTCTGTCCCTTTCATTTAAATTTTAACATTTAGTCTCTTATTTAATTTTAGAGTTAATTAATATTAAATAAAAAAATAAATATCAAAATTTAAATGGAGAGACACAAGAGAACAAGAAAAATAGAGACAACGGATCTGCTCAACAAAAGTATATGTTTGCATGCTCTTTTGAAAACTTTTTTTGAGAACTTGTCTCATATTAGGACTTAGAAATATACTTGAGAGAAAATTCTCTGTGGTAATATATAAATTTTTTTTTACTAATTAGTAGATTCGAACATATGATCTTATGCAGTAAAAAAAATGTCTCCCTTCAATTTCATCTAATACATCAATTATTTGATCTTAATAATTTTGTTAGTAATGATCAAAATATGTTAATAAATAGTTGATAGTATTAAGATCAATCCTACAAAAAATCAGAATCATAAAAAATAGTTTCACTGTTAAAAGTCTAAAAGAATTTTTATCTATTGGAATTTTGATGAAAAATTCACATGTTCATCAAATGGCGAAAACATGTTTGATTACTTTTATTTTTGAAACATTTATGTTATTCAATATAATAAATTAATTGATCGATATCGATGTCAATTAGAGGTATTATAAAAATACAGTGTATTAGATGAAATAAAAAGAAATGTGTAACAAAAGTCAAATCCAAAAAAAGAAGAATTAAATGTTGGTGGGAATGGATTAAATGGTTAATAAATAAAGAGAGAAACCCCACCCCACAACTGAGCTATCACGCGTAACATGTGCTCTTTTGAAAACTATGAATTTGCATAGATCCACATGCTCGGTTTAAGATTCACTCTGATTTCCAATTGAATCAAGATTTTAATTTTATTTAATATTAGTATTGCCATTGGGTGTGCTAAGAAAGAGTCTTTTAGGGATACATTTTTTTAATGACTTTTTTTTTTTTTTTTTTTGTAATATCTTTCTAAAAAATATATAGTATTTATTTTAACTGGAATTTTTATAGAAAATAGTATTTTAGGTATAATTTGGATACATACTGATAAATGAGGTTATACTGATTGTCATGCACATTTTTCAGATGTATCCAAATTACACCTAAAACACTATTTTTTATAAAAATTCTAGTTAAAATAAATACTATACATTTTTTAAGAGTTAATACAAAAAAAAGAGAAAAAAAAAAAAGAGAAAAAAAGATCACTAAAATGTCACTAAAACAATGTCCCCTAGACTTATTGGCTAAGAAATCCATCAGTTTTTACGTCAAAGTCAATGCAAAGACTACAACTACATGATGATAATCTCAAAACGTGTCAAAGTGGACTGAGTCAATACAATCTTTTCTTCCTTTTGAAAATCTTGTTTTTGTCATTCCTAAAAGACCCTTAGGTGGGGGGTTATATATATATATATATATATATATATATATATATATATATATATATATATATATATTTGGGTAGTTCTTAATATTTGTGTAGTAATTGTAATGTTATTATATTATATTTAAAATTATGTTTAGTTCATTAAATTATATGATTGTAGATAATAAATAAAATAAATTGTTAAGTCAAAATGTCAAATCAATTGTAATTATTATTTTTTATCATCCGTCCCATAATATATAAGAGTTTAGGTGATTTTATTTTTCTCAAATTATTTAACATTTTATATAATCTAGGAGAATTAGTCACAATTTTTCGATAATTACCTCTCATAGGAAAATGTTACATATGAGACTAATGAGAGAGAGGGAGAGTATGAGATAAGTATAGTAAATGGTATTATAGACAATTAGTATTATATTTAATATTATACAATTATTTTTAAAATTTTTATGCACAACTCTAAAAATTCATATATTATAGGACGGAAAGAGTACATGAGTCCTATCCCAATAAAAAATAATTGTACACAAACATCAAGACTTGTGTAAACATACTAGTACTAAAAATGTATAAAGATTTAAATGATAGGTCTCATTTTTTATCTACTCTCCCCTTTCCTATTTATTTTGTATTTTAGAGTGTTGTACATTTATACTTTAATTTTATCGTTAAAACATTGGCATTATGTCAACCCAAAACCAATTGGTTGCATAATATAACTCAGTTCAGTTTTGGATCCAAAATTTAAAATAGAGACCCAATGTAGATAACTTTAATTTTGATCTCCTTGCCTTGGATGCCTCTTCCTTCCATTAACACTATTAAGGAGTTGTCGTCCTTAATTTGTCCCTTCTTCACCAAACTTGTATCTAATACAGCTACAGGTACAGGTTTCAATTCGATCTCCAACATTGTTTGTTTGCGGTAGTACTTCTGTTTGAACAACACACACACCACGTACAAGCTAGTGAGACATAAAATTTCATTGCTTTGACTAGATCGATGCATGGGTATATATATATATCTACTTCTTTCTTGCATTCTTAGTGATGAACTGATCCAAACCATCAATGGTCAGTACATCCTCAACTATTTCCTGCCTTTTCCCATCCAAATAATATATACTTCTTCGAACACTCTTACCATCAAATCATTTTAATTTCTCTCCTGGTACGTACGTAGTTGGGACCTTCAAACTTGTGGAGCTAGCAGTAGCAAACACACCCTTATCAGAAGTTGGAAACATCTTCATATATAAGAGGTTCGTCGAGATCACAACACATTGGCCTAAATATCGTCACTTACAAGTTCTCAACACGTACGTACAGTATTTCTGAGCTATTGAAGGAGAGGGAAGATGAAATATCTTTATTTCCCAAAAGGTCGCCGGGTCTGCATAATTAACATGTTTCATCAAGTCCTTTTCATTAGAGTACTTCATGGTAGCACCAATTCAAGTTTATATATATCAGTACTCTTGGAAGTTGGATCAAGGAAATTTCCACCCCAAGCTGCAGGTCCTTCCATCATCTTAGGTGGAAGCATGCATTTTCGCAGTGGAAACAGAAATTTCCTACTGAGGTTACTCTTTTAATTTATATATTACACCATGCATCATCATCAGTGACAGTTAGCTTCCGTTGAGTATTACATGAAACTGTCATTACAGCTAGCTAGCTAAATTCTTCAAAAACTCGCACCCTAGTGTACCAGATCCTATAACCAACACTTGAACATCTTCCTTTAGCCTTAAAAACTGAAATGTGAGCATCATATATAATATTTATTTAATGGTTTAAAATTCAAGACCTTTGGCTGTTTCACCTGAGTGACAATACAACGTCCTCCCCCATACGGATCAAAATTGAAGTATCCTCTTCTTCAAGGCTAAAAGAATATGGTCTTACATTAATGATCTTTCCATCCATCATTAAGTTTTGTCATTCCTCGAACTTCTGAGAAAATAACAAAAACCCCATCTTGGAACTCCAATCTTTCATCGTCTCCATTATGATGAGGATATATATGAGTATAAAGTATATATATATATATATATATATATATATATATATATATATATATATATATACTTTATACCTTAATCCATACTTGTTCACATGGCCTTGAACTTGCAAGCCTTGATCAATAGCAATTGCAACATTAGTTTCTATAGTGTCGAATCCACATAAACAATAGTAATCTAGAATTTTTATCCCACAAGATCTCACGCTACACTTACTATTGTTAAAGCCATATACACTTGCCATATTGATTAGAATATAAGGAGTGGACCATAAAAATTTAATCTATTTAGGCATATCTCCATGGTCAAATCCAAAGTTTAAACCATTACTTAACATGTAAATTCAAATATCAAAATCACACCTCAACACTTGGTGAAGATTAATAAACTCCATCATTATTTGTAATTAAGAAGTTGAATTCACAATTGATTTTCGAAAGGACCTCCTCATCCTCCACAAATTTCTCTCGAAAGATTTGTTATTCTATATTATTGATTGGTTCATGCATTCTAGCAAACAAGTTGTACACAACTTAAGAATGTTCATTCCCCACAAATTTTGATTCATTAACTTTTTCCATTTCTATTTTAGTCCTTTCAACAAATAGCTTATGCTCACCCGCAAATCTTCCATATAGCTCGATAACAAAGTCATCCCAAAAGTTCGGAGTCCATGTATCTAAAAAATTTCCTTCAACTTACTGATAGTACCATTCTATTGCTTCTACTTCAAAATCCTGGATTACATATTAAATCATATTTACTTCGGTCATAGAATTTACTTTGAAAAATTCTTCATAGCCTTGAATAAATTTATAAGGAGCACTGCCGAAAAAAGGAACACTATAATACTGTATTGTTAGTACTCCACTCAATTGGGCACGCTCCATGATGAATCATGTACCATTTCTCATAGTCGGAAGCTGTCGAGGAACGATGGTTCTGATACCATTTTGTTATGATTAAACTAGCAAAAAACTGCAGAAAATTATAAAAACAATCGAAGAAAATAGCTGAACAAAAAAATAACAAAACTTTTTGATAACTTTTTTATATCCTTTTACATCATATAAAGAACTCCCTAATCCAACAAACTTTTGGCAATTCCCTAATAATCCGATAACACTATATCAACCTCTCTTTGATATCCCATACTTCTGATGCGGGATTTATCCCCATATGAGAAGTTTACATTGGGATTATAACAATATATATATATATATAGGGTATTCATCCATGGCAAACATTTGCCATGGACACTATTCAGCAAACAAGTTGATTACCGTTGATCTGGACAATGGAAGGCTTAGATTGGTCAACTTTTCTCCCTACTAGCACTGAAACATGGCGGCGATCCACCCTCTTTTTATGCATTTTACAAATTACATTATCGCCTCAACTTATAATACATTGCCTCTGCTCACAGTCAGAATGGCGGCGGAAGGTGTGAAGTCCCACCCATATGGCCTATATGGCTATGTAAAAGATAAGTTTACATTTATGTATACATAATGTAAAAATAAAAGATAATGATACATAATATAAAAATAAAAGATAATGATAAGATAAGTGCGAATAAAAGATAAACTTATTTTTATAAATATATAATGTAAAAATAAGATAAGTTTGAATAAAAGATAAATTTATCTTTATAATAAAATAAATTTATCTTTTATTATAAAAACATAAATTTATCTTTTATAATAAAATAAATTTATCTTTTATAATAAAATATGTGACGCCCCAAAATAGGTCCATTCCATCCAACCCATTCGAATTAAATAAATACATGGTACATGGAAATAACTACAACTTTATTAATACATTTGTCGTGCAAAATACGACAACATATATCTTTGTGAGTTTAAATACAATTATGGTCTTCTAGACAATATACATACCCAAATAAATTCTCATCACAATTATTTATACATTATTTTATAAAAATGGTGAGGACTACTAAACAACTCTCTCTATAACCATCATTCCATACCCCACTGTACTTTCGCTACATTCTCGCCTCCGAGAAGAAAAATGGAACAAAAAGGAAAAGGGTGAGCTCAACTAGCCCGATAAAGAATATTATGACTAAGATAATATACAACAAATTATCGTTAGTCTCCAACAGGGAAAAATCTAATAGAATACAATAGACAATGGGTTTTAAATCAACAATCTGCGGTGAAACAACAATTCATTAGAAGAGTTAAGTAGAGAATGCAAACTACTATCTTCTATATATGAATTTAAAAGTTCATCATCGATATTTTATCCTGTAACATCAATCAATATATATCGGAATCAAATATTCATCTTTTTACTTCTGAGCCAAAGATATTCATCGATTAAGTCGTGTTTGTCTAAACACTGTTCATCTTTGTACTACGGGCCAAAGATATTAATCGATAGGTCATGTTCATCTCAATACCTGTTCATCTTTGCACTACGGGCCAAAGATATTCATCAAGAAATCATTCATTTTTGCACTACTGGGCCAAAGATATTCAGTAATATCATCATTTAGGATGAGGATGATGAAAAATATTTCAAAGAAAAGCGAATCCAATTGAAACAAAAGAATAAATATTAAGGATTCGTATTTTAAACAATCCAAGTTCAAAAATACTTCATAAGTAATCGAGTGGAGTAAAATTGAGAATGATCAA
Organism: Panax quinquefolius; assembly: GCA_020205615.1. Taxonomy (NCBI): domain Eukaryota; kingdom Viridiplantae; phylum Streptophyta; class Magnoliopsida; order Apiales; family Araliaceae; genus Panax; species Panax quinquefolius. The sequence continues at coordinate 7,207,132 of CM035166.1, forward strand.
AACATGGATACAATCAAAGCTAGTATCCATAGTAGATATTTTGACAAAAAGAAGAAATTTTATTTTTAAATTGAATAAGGCAAGTATTAAGTGAATAAGGTGAGTATCGTGAATAGTTAAAAGTATCGTGAATAGTAACTCGACACCAAAAGATAGAAATTTTACAAAAAAACATCTTCGCTTTCGTGAATAGTACTAAATGAATAGTAACTCGTGAATAGTAACTCATGAATAGTAACTCGTAAATAGTAACTTATGAATAGTAACCTTATACATGAAAAAAATTCTAAATTTGATAAAATTTCCAACCAATATTTTGGCGATAATGATATTGAAGAAATAATATCATTTTCGAATAAAATAACATCCCTTACCTCGAAAGTTCAAGATCTTCCAAATTTGAAACAGAATATATGCAATGACTTGAACTTGCATGCAGTATAGCAATACTCAAAATATACTCAAAATACTCACAAGAATACGCTCGATAATATAGAGAGAAAACTTCAATTTCTGGTGTGATTTTCAATTCTAACCTAAGCACCCTATTTATAGGAAAATGCTTAGAACACCAAAGTAGAAAATTTAATATAATATTAATATATATTTAATAAATTCTCACGCCCATCTAAACAATCTGATCTCGACCATCAACACATGTTAAAGATGCCCACAAACATTTAAAAAAATATTTTTCTTATTTAAATTATTTTAAACTTTCAAAAATCAATTATTTCGGAACTTCGGAACTGAAAGTAGTATGCACACAAGCCAATCATGTTTGATGATAAAGCATATACTTTGTAACAATCTTATTCATTTATTAATAAAAAGTATTAATTTATTAAAGGCTTTTAATTACCTACGTGATCTTTGTTTTAAAATATGTGATAAACCCATAGTTTTAAGCAATGCTTTTAGAATAATGATGATGATCATTCTAATGAGATCTAAATTCTTAGAAAGCTTAAAACTAAAATAGTTCCCAATCATTGGATTACTAAATTGGGGATTAGTGAATCCGAATAGATTGGTACATATGTTGCTTGCTTTCATTGGATGAGGATGATTGATCTCATGATCATTTGTGTGGAGACACTAAAGCAAGTATGTAGGTGCTTATTAGAGAATAAGTTCACTTTGAGCGTGGCTCGCTAAGGAATACCTAATGGAGTTTTATTTGCTGTCAATAGGAATTCTTGTAGTGATAGTAGTAAGACAAGTGATCCTTGGACTTGAGATCATCATAGTATCTTGTGTATGATGAATTATACTTTGACTTATTCCTTAAGACCCTTAGGGTATATCAAAGGGTATGCTTGGGTATAATAAGTTATACATGGAGATAATGTATGATCGATAAAGAATCTATCACTTCTAATAAAAGAAGAGAAATGTCCTATGTGATTCGATAAATGACAACCCAAAGAGTCCTTGGTTAAGGCGAATGAAATTAGAAAGGAGTTTCTAATTTGCATTATTTGAGTTGTGCATTTAAGGATCGAAATACATATAATTAAATAAAATAAGACTTGATGGTAATTCCGTGTCTTATATTTAATTGGGACATTGTATGGTGGAAGGATTGAATTATACGGTAACTATTTACTCAAAGGTTCTTTAATGATTAATGTTGAAATCTATATTATCCGGAAAGTCGTTGATCGTTAGGGGAGGCTTATCCCTATTGTAGAATAAATATTATTTATTTAAATAAATTAATTATTTAATTTATTTATTTAAATAAGATTAGAATTGTTCTAATTGATTTATTCACAATAGGTTTAATATGGAGAACCTAAAAGGTCACACACCATAAAAGGAAGAATAATTATTTAAGAAGTTAATGGCATAATCGTAATAATATGTTAAGTATATTTAATTTAATCTATGGTGATAGAATAAATTAAATAGCTTAATATTTATTATTTAATATTTTAGAAATATTAAATATAAATTAATAAGAGAGTCTTATTAATATTATTACAATTATTATTATTTTAATTTCTAAAAGAGTTTAGGAATTAATTTAATATAAGTATCTCATTTATTCTAATAGGATTAGGAAGGAAAATTAGTTAAAAGAGTTTAATTAATTGTCCCTAATAAGATTAGGGAGCTTAATTAATTAAAAAAATTTAATTAATTAAATAAATCCTAATTCCTTAATTGTTAAGGTGGGTTGCCCACATCTATAAATAAGAGGAGTCTTATTATGGGTGAGGTAGTGGTTGACTTTTACAACATACGACATAATTCCAATTTGTTGGAGAGTACGCCCTTTTTCTATAGAGATAGAAAATTAGGGTTTGAGCCAATACCCCTTCTTCTTGAATCTTTATTTTTCTTGGTGGATCACCTCTCAGAGGCCAAACACATGGGTGGCTAACGTTGATCAAAGGAAGGAACCAAACCGGTGGATTGAAGTTAAAGCGAAAAGGATTGGAGGTGAACTTGTACGAGGAAGCTTTCGATCTTGAGGGTATGATTTTATTCTTTATCTTTTCGTTTAATTAATAATTGTGCATAAAGGGTGATCCGGGTTTATGGTTTGTAAATTTTTTAAACTCGATTTTATCTCGCTTTCGCTTATTTTTGCAATTTGATTGCATACATGAATATTACAAACCTAATAAATGGCATCGAGCCCAAACCTTTATGCGAATTATTAATTATTGATTTGATATATATATTGATATGTATTTAGAATAATTTAATTGGGCATAATTTTGTTATATAAAATTTATTAAAAAAAGCTAATCTTTTTTTTTTTTTTTTTGATTCACGGATTAATGTTACTTAACATGATTAAGCATCTATAGCGTTTTTTTTTTTATAAAGTTATGAGCGTGGTGATTAAAATCTAAGGAAGTCATATATATGAAATGACAAGTATGCTTACGTCTGTGATAAAAAAAAAAAAAAAAAATGGCAATGAAATCAAAAGCATGTGATATATGTTTTCTGAAGCGTGTTAACAAAAGATCTTTGAAACACGTGAATCGTGAAGGAACATGCATTGAAAAATCAACAACTTGGTGTATTATATATATATATACGGATATTATATATATATATTTATTATATCTGGATATTATATATATACATATATTATACTTGTTAATATAATATATATATATATATTAATTATTTTATAATTAAAATAAAAGTTTATTTTAATTTTAAAATAAAAAGTTTATTTTAATATTAAAATATAAAGTTTATTTTAATTTTGAAATTAAATTTCATGCTAACTAATTAGAGTTGGAATTGGATTCCATGCTAACTAATTGGAGTTGAAATTGGATTCTATTTTTCCTTAAATAAAGGAGTTTATTTAGATATGAAATTAGATTTCATATTATTCAAAATAAAAGAGTTTATTTGTGAATAGGAAAGAGAATCAAGTATTTCCTTAAATAAAGGAGTTTATTTAAATATGAAATAAGATTTCATATTATTCAAAATAAAAGAGTTTATTTGTGAATGGGAAAGATAATCCGTATTTCCTTAAATAAAGGAGTTTATTTAAATATGAAATAAGATTTCATATTATTCAAAATAAAGGAGTTTATTTGTGAATAGGAAAATAATCCGTGTTTTCTTTAATAATTTTTTTTTTTACATGGAATTGGATTCCATAATTAATTAAAATAAAGGAGTTTATTTTATTCAAAATAAAATAGTTTATTTTATTCAAAATTAGATAAATTAAAATAAAATAGTTTTATTTTGATTTAAATTTAGATTAAAATAAAGGAGTTTATTTTGATTCAAAAATAGATTTTATACTAACTAAATTTGCCCATTAAATGATATCAATATATATATTAAATATTTATTATTCATAAGATGAATGTTATTTATTGATGCATATGATGATGTGTATGATAATAAATGGGATTGATTATGGATTTATTGACCAATGCGATTGGATTTTATTTTAGTTGGATGCATGAATGTATGGGTTTTATTAAATGGGGTCTGCGTGACTCGTCTTCTCTAATTTTTCTTAATGTAAATTCTATTCCCCTCCTATGTACTTCCCCTCGATCACGATCAAGGTTTCTATTTATTTTAAATAGTTATGTAATAGGAATAGTTAGAATTAATTTTTGAAAAGTTGGAGATCAAGGAGCAAGGAGCGCTTGAAGACCCGTTTGTAATGGAGCCTGAGTTTAAATGTAATAGTTATATTTAAATATTATTTCTTGCACCCCTAGGGTTTGACCTTTTGGTTCACTTGATGGCTCTAGTGAACCAAACTAGAATAAAAGTCCATAATCAATCCGAGTAGAATATAGTATTCTATATGTGCATGCTTATACTATATATATATATTATATATTATGTAAACATGCTTCGCATGTTCATTAATATGACGCGTATTTTATATATATATGTAAATGCATATTAAACAAGATGAGACAAATTAATAACAAACCCCTCAAAATTTTATATTAAGTCCTAAGCGTTCAAAGATATTTGGAATATCGAGCGTCAGCCTTCTAGCATGATAAAATTAATAGAGTATTAAATATTTAATATGAGTTTGTTATGTCACCACAAGGCAAGTATTAAGTATTTAAGATGTTAATTTATCACATTTGATGCTTATAAAGAAAATTAAACAATATTATTTTGTTGTGTCACCACAAGGATGATATTTTTCTTTTTGAATATATGGAGTGCTAGGTCGGACTTAACTTGGATAATTTTGATTCGGATGTGCCACCACTTGATCAAAATAATCGAGAGGCAAAATACAAGGAGTTACATTGTGGCGCCCCAAAATAGGTATACATCACCCATTCGAGTCGCCAAATACATGAGTATGCGAAACAACTACAACTTTATTATCACAAACAAGAAAGCGTGAGTTTAAATACAAATATTATCTTCTAGACAATATCTATACTCAAATAAATCCTCATCACATTTATTGATACATTATTTTACAAAATGGTGAGGACTACTAAACAATCCTTTCTAAAACCTTCATTCCATACCCCAGGCTGCGTACTTGCTATATTATCGCCTCGAGAAGAATGGAACAAAAAGAAAAAGGTGAGCTCAACTAGCTCGGTAAAGAATACTATGACTAAGATAATATACAACAAATTATCGTTAGTCTCCAATGAGGAAAAATCGATAGAATACAATAGACAACAAGTTTGGATCAATATTCATATTGAAATAATAATTCATAGAAGAGTTACGTAGAAAATGAAATCTACTATAATCTATGAATTTAATAGTCCATCATCAATATTTTATCCTCAGTAACATCAATCAATATTCATCTCAAATCAAATATTCATCTTTGCACTCTACTACAGCCAAAAATATTCATCAATCCATTATGTTCATCTCAACACTGTTCATCTTTGCACTAAAGGCCAAAGATATTCATCATCGATCGTCATGTTCATTTAAACACTGTTCATCTTTCCACTACAAAGCCAAAGATATTCTTCAGAAATCATTCATCTTTGCACTACAAAGCCAAAGATATTCAATAATATCATCATTTTAAGGCGAGGATGATGAAAATATTTTTAAAGAAAGCGAATCCGGTGAAACAAAAGAACAAGTATTATGGATTCGTACTTTAAACAATCCGAGTTCAAAAATACTTCATAAATAATCATATCAAGTAAAATTCAAGAATGATCAAAACATGGATACAATCAAAGCTAGTATCCGAATAGATATTTTAGACGAAAAGAAGAAATTTTATTTTTCTATTGAATAGTCTTGAGTATCGTGAATAGTGTTGAGTATCGTGAATAAAGTCCAGATATCGTGAATAGTAACTCAGACACCAAAAGATAGAAATTCCACAAAAAACATCTTCACGCTTCGTATGAATAGTACTCGTGAATAAGAACTCGTGAATAGTAACTCATGAATAGTAACTCGTGAATAGTAACTCATGAATAGTAACCCGACATGAAAAAGTTCCAAATTTGATAAAAACTTCGGATCAACATTTCAAAGATAATGATATGAAGAAATAATATCATTACGAAAAAATAATATCCCTTACCTCAAAGAATCGAAGACTTGGAAGGAAAGGTCGGAAGTGATCTTTGAATGAAACTTGTCTTTGAACAACAACTCTCAAAGTATCTAAATACTCACAAAATCGCTCAATAATATAGAGAGAGAGAGAGAAAACTTTGTTTACGGTGTGATTTTCAATTCTAACTTAGCTCTCTATTTATAGGAAAATGTTAAGACGTCAAGCGGACTTAAACTGCTTAACTGATGGCTTTACTCGCTACTATTCCCACCCACCACATTTGAAAATTCAATTGAGCACATTTCTCACCAACCAAAAGTGGGGCCCACCAATTCTAGAATTTTCCACCAAAATCATTTATAACCTAATTTACGAATCACCACCTCTTAAAATTCATAATAAATTATCGCTCATTTTAACGGTTCAAAATTTGTGGACATATACTCAACTTATATATGTATAACATATCCAAAATTACAATGATCCAACGGTCGGATTAAATATTATAACTCACACAATAAAGTCGTAATAATAACTTGGAGATTTGATCTTTTAATACCTCCAATCCGAACAAAATACAAATAAAACATCTCAAAGATTAATTCCTTCATTAATAACCACATAAATAAATCCATCATTTATATTCATATAAAATAAATATTTCCTTATCATATGAATCAATAATTAATTATTCACAAATAATATTACGAGAATCACATTTATGACAACCAGCATTTCCCGGAAAGAGGGGCTTTCAATAAGGATCTCTCTTCTTGGGCGCATGCAATTAGGTGACCAAACCTCTCCTTAGACAGAACTTTCTTGGCATTGCCAATAATGTTATCTAATAATATTATTCAAATAATATGAATTATTGATCCGATAATAGGAAAATTGTCGTGCGGTGACAATTATTGAAACAATAATAATATAAAATATCAACGCAACAATTATTGAATCAATAAAATAAAATATTGAATAATAACTCTTGTGAAAATTATTGAGTAAAGGCCTTCTTACGTAAGGATCAATAATTCAACAATCTCATGCAATACTGGTGTGCTTCCATGCAACCACGCGTACATCGTATATTTTAACCACCGGGTATTCCAACAGTCTTAACGGTAACAACTACGCCGTTATTTATAACCACCCAAACTTTGTCGTTTTCCTCATCCAATCGCTTTCCGTTATGGGGCCCACACATGGTCATCGCTACGTAAATGCGAATATTCCCCGACGAAGATTTTAATATTATTCCACGACCAAACGAATATTCCCCGACAGTACGAATATTCCACGACCAAACGAATATTCCCCGACAAAAATGAATATTTTATAACCACTTGCTTATTTTGAAATATTTGCGTATTTAACCCTTAACTATCCACATTAATCAAATCAACCCTTACTATTTCAAAATAATAAATAAAGGAAATTTCTTTTTATTTAAAAAAATTTCGGGGTCTTACATACATAGTTGATGTAATTGACAAAAGTTGTCTACCTATTTATTTATATATAGTTTGTTGTGTCACCACAAGGCTATATACATTTGAAATGGGATCCTTATTCTCATTAGCAAATCTTTAATTAGATTTTCTTAGAACTATATATGTGAGGTAATATAGTTTGAAGAAAATAGTGGGAGATACCAATTTAAAATAAGACCTAATTTATTTTGGTAATTAATAAAAGAATGTATGTTAAAATGTTGTTAATTACAAATTCATTTACTGTAATTTTACAATGTCTAAAATTTCTATCATCTGCGAAGCATATTAGATGTTAAATTACTTAGGGATAGAATTAAGCGGATTGGTTAAGGAATTTGAGAATAGTTCTCATGTAGGTGAAAAGCTATCATATGTCCTTATATCGCCTATCCTCGCAATGGTTGCGATAATGCCTCTGAGAAAGAGATTACTACTTTTAGAAAGTGGCAAGATGATGGGCGAGTTGGCTCGATGCATCATGCTCGCATCCATGAAAGACTTGAGCTTGGCGTCGAAGATGAAACTATGGATGCTCCTACTATATTCCCGCACATCAAGTAGTTGGTGGTGAGGAAAGTAGGACTAATAGATATTAGATATCTAGGAGCTCTTCCGATCTAGAATGACCAAAGTGACACTACTGAGATGAGATAAAAGTACTTAACATAATCAATTTGATTGATCAATTAGGACAACCTGGTTTTGTCATGGATGGAGAGTTGAGCTAAGATTTGATCTTGCACTCACTCCAGGACTCCTTTTACAATTGTTGTGAATTTTCATATAAACAAGCTAGATATCGACTTTCTTGATTTGCTTAACATGTTAAAAATGTTGAGAGTCACTTTCCAACCAAGAAAGACCATGTCTTCTTTGGGAGGGGCCAAAGGATCTTCGAAAGAAGAGCGATTCAACGAAGGTATCTGAGAAAGGCGTAAACAAAGGATAATAAGAACAAAAGCGTCACGGATAGCAAAGGAGTTTGCTTCCACTGTAATAAGCCTGGACACTGGAAAGAAACTGCGAGAAGCATCTTGCAGAGGCTAACCAAAGAAGCTTAGTGAAGTTTTGGTTACAAATACAAATTTGCTCATGATTTAAAATAATTTTTCTTTAAGTCAAGGTTCTACTTGGTATTGGATACCGACTTTGGTTATCATAAATATAGATTTATGAAGGGACCAAGCAGAAGTAGAAAGCTAAACAAATATAAGTAATCCTATGTGCGGGAAATGTAACAAAGGTTGCCACATTAGCCATAGAAACTTATAGTCTAGCAATGCCTACGGGCAAATCTATTAAGTCAATAAGTTGTTATTGTATTCCAGTTCTTGTTAAAAATATTATTTTCATTTTATTGTTGGACAATGAAATCGATGGTATTATAATTAAGAACAATTGTTGTTCTATTTATAATAATAATGTTTTGTATAGAACTGAAATATTACTTAATAGATTTTGTATACTTGACTTACGTGGAAAATTATTTTATAAATTGAACAAAATAATATATAAAGGAGAGATGATCATTCAAAGAGTTGAATAAATGTATTTGTTGAATACAAGTGTGAATTATTTGAAAGGTTCAAAGAATTGAAGTGAAACAAATTGGCAATGTATTAAGATTCTTTGATTAGATCAAGGAATAAATACTTGTCTGATAAGTTTTAGATCATCTCAAATGGTTTTCTCATAATGGACGCCTCTCGATACGTAATAATTGATTGATGTATACGAAAGGAAAAATTGTACCTTGTTGGACATAGTGCGGTCCATAATGATTTTCGACATTCCAAAGTATCCTTACGGGATAATGTCCTAGAAATGGTCTGCATATCTACGAAAATGGTAACCTCAAAATCGGCCCCAAGACTTCATAAAAGTTATGGGCGGGGAGGATTCCTAATCTTAAGTATGTTAAGATAAGGGGTTGTCAACTTATGTGAAAAGGTTTCAAAGGATAAGCTTGGGACAAGATTTTATAAGTGTCGATTTGTGGGACATCCTAAAGTAAGTTTAGGGTATGTGTTCTATAATCCTACTTAGCAAAAGGTGTTTGTTGCGAAACACGCCTTCTAAGATAAAGGTGTTTATCATTGAAGGGGCTAGTGGGAGGATAATAGATCTTGAAGAGTTCAAGAACCACAAAACACTATAAATCAAATAAGAGGAACCCGTAGATAGACTATTATACCCACAATGAATCGTAATTACGGAATAAGTCTAGAAGATACACGAGAAGTATGGATTCATCATAAATGATGATGATGAGGTACACATCATAGAAGATGATGATCCGATTTACATACGATGAGGTAAGTGTTGTAGACACTCGAGAGAAATGGATTGAAGCAAGTTTCTCAAATATGGAACATTCGTTTTGATGAAGGCAATCAAAAGAGTTTGATTTTATCAAAAAAATAAAATAAGAATGAACCTAGTGTGTACAAAAGGGTCGATTGGGAGCATCGTGACATTCCTAGTACTATATGTTGATATACTACGGATAAGGAATGACATACCAATGCTACAATCGATAAAGATAAAGTTGTCTTCAAACATTCCTCCATGAATGATTTGGAAGAGTATCTTAATTGGGGATATAAATCTATATAGATAGATTTAAGAGGATGCTCAACTTAACCCGAGGAACGTATATTCATTTGATGCTAAAGTCGTTTAGCATGGCAAGCTCAAGAGATGTTTCATGTTGATGAGCCGTGGAGTGTATCTCTCTTAATAGTCCCCACAAACTATTAAAAGAAGAGAGATCGCATGAGTGACAATCATGTATGCAATGAAATATACGAGACACGATGTTGATCGATCATATTATGGAGAAGTTCACTATGAGTCGTTGAAAACATCATAAAGTGCTTAACCTAAAGCACTAAGGATGTGATCATATTCATGGTGGGTCTAAATTAAAACTAGAGGGCTTAATGGACTCAAGTTTTTCAGACAGAGACCAAGATGATGAAAAATCCACTTTAAGGTAAAAGCGTTATCTTGAGCGATTAGTGCGTTGAATTGGAAAGGTTCCAAACGTGAAAGAGTTCTTTGGTTTAGTGATAAAGAAAAAGTATATAGTTATAAATGAAGCTGCAAGTTGATTGTTTGGATTAAAAGTTCATTACAGAACTAGGAATAGTTCCTAAGTCTCATCTTGGATCTAAACATGTGTTGTGGCACTTTCATTTGATTATTAGAATCATTGAAAGATGAGAAATCACTATAGAGATAGTGGAATCTCATGAACAACATTATATATCCATTAACTAAAGCTTATCCAACAGCAGAATAATCGTCACTTAGAGAAGAAGAGTATAAGATATCATGAATATTGGCTTTAGTGCAAGTGGGAGATTGAAAGTAGTATGCACACAAGCCAATCATGTTTGATGATAAAGCATATACTTTGTAACAATCTTATTCATTTATTAATAAAAAGTATTAATTTATTAAAGGCTTTTAATTATCTACATGATGCTGTTTTAAAATATGTGATAAACTGTGACGCCCCCAAAATAGGTATACATCACCCATTCTGAGTCGCCAAATACATGGTACAGAAACAACTACAACTTTATTATCACAACAAGAAAGCGTGAGTTTAAATACAAATATTATCTTCTAGACAATATCTATACTCAAATAAATCCTCATCACATTTATTGATACATTATTTTACAAAAATGGTGAGGATTACTAAACAATCCTTTCTAAAACCTTCATTCCATACCCAGGCTCGTGCATTTTGCTATATTCTCGCCTCCCGAGAAGAATGGAACAAAAAGGAAAAGGGTGAGCTCAACTAGCTCAAGAAAAGAATACTATGACTAAGATAATATACAACAAATTATCGTTAGTCTCCAACAGGAAAAATCGATAGAATACAATAGACAACAAGTTTCGGATCAATATTCGCAATGAAATAATAATTCATAGAAGAGTTACGTGAGAGAATGAAATCTACTATAATCTATGAATTTAACGGTCCATCATCAATATTTTATCCTGTAACATCAATCAATATTCATCTCAAATCAAATATTCATCTTTGCACTACAGCCAAAGATATTCATCAATCGGTCATGTTCATCTCAACACTGTTCATCTTTGCACTAAAGGCCAAAGATATTCATCGATCGGTCATGTTCATTTAAACACTGTTCATCTTTTGCCTTTCTGGGCCAAAGATATTCTTGAAATCATTCATCTTTGCACTACGGGCCAAAGATATTCAATAATATCATCATTTAAGACCGAGGATGATGAAAATATTTTAAAGAACGAATCCGGTGAAACAAAATGACAAGGATTAAGGATTAAGGATTAGACTTTGTTTTATCCATGTCCAACAATACCTCAAAAATAATCATAGTGGTGTAAAATTCAAGAATGATCAAAACATGGATACAATCAAAGCTAGTATCCGAATAGATATTTTGGACGAAAAGAAGAAATTTTATTTTTCGATGAATAGTGCCGATATCGTGAATAGTCAGATATCGTGAATAGTCCGATATCGTGTGAATAGTAACTCAGACACCAAAAGATAGAAATTCCACAAAAAACATCTTCACGCTTCATGAATAGTACTCGTGAATAGTAACTCGTGAATAGTAACTCATGAATAGTAACTCGTGAATAGTAACTCATGAATAATAACCCCACATATGAAAAGTTTCAAATTTGATAAAACTTCGGATCAACATTTCAAAGATAATGATATTGAAGAAATAATATCATTACGAAAAAATAATATCCCTTACCTCAAAGAATCAAGATTGCCGGAAGGAAAGGTCAAGTGATCTTTGAATGAAACTTCAGATTGAACAAAGAACTCTCAAAGTATCTAAATACTCACAAAATACGCTCAATAATATAGAGAGAAAGAGAGAAAACTTTGTTTCGGTGTGATTTTCAATTCTAACTTAGCCCTCTATTTATAGGAAAATGTTAGCCTACCAAGAAGAGACTTGACCGCCTTTGATGGCTTTTTTACCGCTACTATTGCCACACCACCACATTTGAAATAAAATTCAGACATTTTTTCACCAACCACAAGTGGGGCCCACTCAATTCTAGAATTTTCCACCAAAATCAATTATAACCCTACTTTAGAATCAAACACCTCTTAAAATTTATAACAAATCATTCGTTCATTTTAACGGTTCAAAATTTGTGGACATATACTCAACTTATATATGTATAACATATCCAAAAATTACAACGATCCAACGGTCGGATTAAATATTATAACTCACACAATAAAGTCGTAATAACACCGATTTGATCTTTTAATACCTCCAATCCGACAAAATACAAATAAAACATCTCAAAGATTAATTCCTTCATTAATAACCACATAAATAAATCCATCATTTATATTCATATAAAATAAATATTTCCTTATCATATGAATCAATAATTAATTATTCACAAATAATATTACGTAATCACATTTATGACAACCAAATGTTCCCGGAAAGAGGGGCTTTCAATAAGAATTTCTCCTCATCGGGCGCCGCAATTAGGTGACCAAACCTCTCCTTAGATGTAACTTTCTAGACATTGCCAATAATGTTATCTAATAATATTATTCAAATAATATGAATTATTGATCTAATAATGGAAAAATCATTTGTGCGTTGACAATTATTGAAACAACAATAATATAAAATATTAACGCAACAATTATTGAATCAATAAAATAAACTATTGAACAAGAATTCATCGTAATAAATTATTGAGTAAAGCCTTTCTTTATTTAATCAATAATTGGTGCAATACTGATGTCTTCTTGTTCAACAACGCAGACATAGTGTGTTTTAACCACATAGGGTATTCCAACAAAGATTAACTCAATAACAATTACGCCGTTATTTTTAAACAACTTATATTTGTCGCTTTCCTCATCCAATCGCTTTCTGTTATGGGCTCCCACACGCTAGCGCTGTGGTGCATTTAATAATATTCACAAGCATCTGAATATTCCACGACCAAACGAATATTCTTCAAACAAAATGAATATTTTATAACCACTTGCTTATTTTGAAATATTTGCGTGATTTAACCCTTAACTATCCACATTAATCAAATCAACCCTTACTATTTCAAAATAATAAATAAAGGAAATTCCTTTTTATTTAAAAAATTTCGGTCTTACAACCTCCCTCCTTATGAAATTTCGTCCTCGAAATTCGACGACGATTGGTGTGTTTGAAAAGGTGAGGATACCTCGCTTTCATTTCCGTTTCCAATTCCCGTGTCATTTCCTCTATAGCATGATTCCTCCACAAAACTTTAACTTGTGGTATGATGACTTTCTTGGCGTAGGACATGCTCCTTCCTATCCAAGATCTTGACAGTACCTCCTCCTCATACGTTAAGTCTTCTATTATCTCGTCCGGTTCTAACTCAATAACGTGGTTCGGGTTTTCACATATTTACGGCACCGATATGTGAAACACATTATGAACACGAGACATACTTGGAGGTAACGCAAGTCTATAGGCTACATTTCCTACTCGGTCAAGAATTTGAAATGGACCAATAAATCGTGGATTGAGCTTTCTCTCTTCCTAAATCTTGTAACTCCCTTCCATGGAGAAACTCGCAATAATACATGATCCCTACACTAAATTCGATCCTTTCGATGAAGATCCGCATAACTCTTTTGTCGATCTTGTGCCGCTTTGTATCGTTGTCGAATCATTTGGATCTTTTCGGTAGAGTCATACGTCTTAACTCGGGTCCCAACAATGTTGCTTCACCCACCTCATTCCAACATATTGGAGAAGCGACATTTTGTCCATATAATGCTTGAATGGAGCCACACCTATACTTGCACGATAACCTGTTGTTGTAGGAGAATTCCACCAATGGTAAATACTTATCCCAACCGCCCTTGAAGTCTAGGACACAGAGTCTTAATATATCTTCAAGAGTTTGAATAGTCTATCTCGATTGTTTCATCCGTTTGGGGATGGTATGTTAGAACTAAATCGCAAATCCGCGCCCATAGCTTTTTGCAAGCTAACCCAAAATCTTGAAGTGAATCTTGTGTCACGATCCGAAACTATGGATACAGTATGCCATGCAACCTCACGATCTCATTTACGCACATACTAGCAGACGTTCAAGGAATAAGTCTCCGTGTCGACAAGAAATGAGCGGACTTGGTTAATCTATCAACAATAACCCAAATAGCATTGATGCCTTGAGAAACCGTAGGAAGACCCAGAATTGAAATCCATGGTAATGTGTTCCCACTTCCATTCCAAGGAATCTCAAGTGGTTGCAACGGACCCTTAGGTACTAGATGCTCACTTTACACGTTGACAAGTTAAACACATTGAGATAAACTTTGCAATCTCTCTTCATATTGTTCCACCAAAATGTACGTCAAGATCACGATACATTTTAGTACTTCCGGGATGGATTACAAATGGTGTATTGTGTGCCTCCATCATAATCTTGTACTTCAAATCGAGTCGTTAGGAACACAAAGTCTAGAGTGGACTCAAGTATTCCTTCTTCATCAATTCTCGCTCCTAATAGCTCCTTCATACTTTCTTCTTCATACGACGCAATTTCGGCCGAATGGCTTGGAAAGCTCGAAACTTTAACTTTATCGATTAAAGTCGATTATACTCAGATATCATCACGTGGGTACCTAGAGTTTTCATCTCCATCTCTATTATTTGTAAATTATACTGAAATTAGTCTTTGATAATATCGTACTCGTTCTTATATCGATCTTCTACTCAACACGTCTACTACCACGTTCGCTTTTCGAGGATGGCATGGTCGAACATGTCTTTGAAATGAGTCTCCTCTTGAGTTCTTCAAGCTCTTCCCACATTCCTTGCTCCATTCGAATTTTGTATCTCTACGAAGTCCATTGCGATAATGGAATAGCGATTCGAGAATATCCTTCAACGAATCTCCGATAATAACCAACTAAGCTCAGAAAGCTACGATTTCGACATCGACTTAGGTTGCTCTCAATTGTGACTCATATCCCAATCTTGGATAAGACGTCACAATGACACCTATCGCCTTTTCTTATCGCACGAATATGACGTCCCTATAGAGAGTAAAGCAGGTGAATTCCACAAAGGAAGTCACAAGATAAAGGCTCGTGTACCAAATTTATAGTTGAATTTTTAACTCTCAAGTTCAATAGAGCCATTCGATATGAGATTTTAGAAATGAGTTTTGTATAGGGTTCAAAGTCGATACAAAATTTAATATCGAGCTTTGGGAGTAAGCCAAGAAATTCTTCGTAAAATACGTCAGAAAAATCAATAACAACAAGAATATTATTCAAATCGACGTGTCTTTATTCAAATCCATAACATGGACTAAGAAAACTTGACATCGTAATAAACGAATGACTTCATGGCTTGATATGAAAATGTTTGACTACAATGGTTTGACCGCTTGAGTTGAATAACAAAAAGTTGCTTAGGAATATGAAAACTAACAACCTTACAAAAGCAATCAATTTGGCATGATGAGTAGTTAACCAATCAATCCCTAAAATCACATCAAAAGCAAATATCTCAATAGAAATAAGGTTAACGGTAATGTGATAGTGCCAACTGAATCAAGCAAGATTTTTAAACAACGGATGTAATGAAAGTTTCTCCTAACGAGTCTCCATAAATAAGTCAAAGTCTAATTTCTCCGTAGTCAAGTTCAAACGTTGAAAGCAGCAGCAAGAGAGATAAAAGAATGGGTAGAACCCAGATCTAGTAAGGTATAAACTTCGCAAGAATTTATAATTAACTAACCCGTGCTAACTTCGTTCGGGTTCCTCGATTTTGACCGGCCACGACAAACGCTTCTTCCAAGAACCGTTGACTTTGACTTTCTTTTCGGGACATCCTTTTGAGTCACCATTTCATTGGATTGGTTTTCGATATCGCATATCTCGGCGATATGTCCTTCTTTTCCACAATTATAGCATACCTTAAACTGTTGTGGGCGGGCCAATGATATGTCCCTCTTTCCCGCATTTGTAACATACGATAGGTGGTCGTTCTCCTCCTTAAAACTAGTTGCTCTCACCGGCCACGACGTCTTCAAATGGTCGTTGTTGAATCTCCTCTTTTTAAAATCTCCTCCCGACTCGCTTCTTCTATTTTCATGGCCACGATTACCACCAGAGTGGTTACCGCCTTTTGTCCAGTATTCTTCTTTCTCCGCCGCTTATCGTTATTTCGATGATCGCTATCTTGGTATGATCCTCGGTTATGGTCCCTCGGTTGAACGTACTCGTTATCTCGCTTCTAACAACTAAGCACCGCTGACAACATCTGAATAGAGAGAAAATTTATGAGAAATGAGATATTGACGTACGCTGGGGTTTCAAACCCCCAAAATAGGTATACACAACACCCATTCTCGAGTCGCCAAATACATGGTACAAAAAGCAAACTACAACTTCAATAATACAAATGTCGTGTGAAATACGACAATATATACCGTGAGTTTAAATATAATATTGTCTTCTAGACAATATCCACATGCAAATAAATCCCCATCATAATTATTGATTCATTATTTTACAAAAATGGTGAGGACTACTAAACAACTCTCTCTAGAACCTTCATTCCATACCCCGACTAAGACTCGCTACATTCTCGCCTCCCCGAGAAGAAAAATGGAACAACAAGGAAAAGGGTGAGCTAACTAGCCCAAGAAGAATATTATGACTAAGATAATATACAACAAATTATCGTTAGTCTTCAACAGGAAAAATGATAGAATACAATGACAACAAGTTTCAGATCAATATTCGCAATGAAAAATAATAATTCATGTAAGAGTTACGTAGAGAATGAAATCTACTATAATCTATGAATTTAATAACCCATCATCAATATTTTATCCCCGTAACATCAATCAATATACATCCGAATCAAATATTCATCTTTGCACCATGTGCCAAAGATATTTCATCATTGGTCATGTTCATTTAAACACTGCTCATCTTTGCACTATGTGCCAAAGATATTAATCAATCTGGCCATGTTCATCTCAACACTGCTCATCTTTTGCACTACAGCCAAAGATATTCTTCAGAAATCATTCATCTTTGCACTACATGCCAAAGATATTCAATAATATCATCATTTAAGACCGAGGATGATGAAAATATTTTTAAAGAAACGAATCCAAAGGAAACAAAATGACAAGGATTAAGGATTAAGGATTCAGACTTGGTTTTATCCACGCCCAAAAATACCTCAAAAATAATCATAGTGGTGTAAAATTCAAGAATGATCAAAACATGGATACAATCGAAAGTTAGTATCCGTAATAGATATTTTGGACAAAAAGAAGAAATTTTATTTTTCTATGAATAAGTCAGATACGTGAATAAGGTCAGATATACGTGAATAGTGCCGATACGTGAATAAGAACTCTACACCAAAAGATAGAAATTCCACAAAAACATCTTCACGCTTCTTAATAGTACTCGTGAATAAGAATGAATAAGAATCGTGAATAAGAACTCGTGAATAAGAATCGTGAATGAATAGTAAATCATGAATAAGAACTCATGAATAGTAATAGTAACCCGACATGAAAAAGTTCCAAATTTGATAAAACTTCAGATCAATATTTCAAAGATAATGATATTCAAGAAATAATATCATTACAAAAAAAATAATATCCCTTACCTCGAAAAAGATCAAGATTTCTATTTAAACACCTGACATAAAGCTATGACTTGACTTCTTGCACCAGATAAAGCAATACTCAAAGTATACTCAAAATACTCACAAGAATATACCGATAATAATATAGAGAGAAAACTTCATTTTCGTGTGATTTTCAATTCTAACCTAAAGACCCTATTTATAGAAATCGCTAGAACACCAAAGTTAGTAAAATTTAATATAATATATTATAATTTTTCCACAACTTCATACGCACACTAACAATCTGAATTCAGCCTCCTAACCACATGTTAAATGAGTTTCAAAAATGAAAAAACGTTTTTGTAAAAAAAAATATTTTAAACTTCCAAAAATCAATTATTATTTGAACTTCGTAACTTCAATAATTCATAATAAATAGCCCTTTCATCAGAAAATTCGAATCTCATGAGTTTTTATAGGAAATTCAATTCTCTACAACTTTTGCAGAAGAAAGTTTTTCCAAATTCCAAATAGAAATTGACCAAATCCACAAACGGGTGATTTTACAAGCTATAATCAAATTTCATTAATAATAATTGTGTCCACCAACACACAAAACATGTGTTAAACATTTAATGCCAAAAAATACTCTTTCTCCTCATATACTCATATATCCCACATTCATTGTAAAATATCACCGCTAATATATTATTAAAATAATATATTTAAATGAATTATTTTATCGTAAAAAGATAAAATATTAATTTTCAACAATTGTCATTTTAAAAATTTTCTCCATCTATATCCACATAAAATCAATATTTTCCTCATCATATAAATCAATAATTAATTATTCACAAATAATATTACGTAATCACAATATCGACAACCGTGCAGCCCTGTGAAAGAGGGCTTTCCAATAAGAATTTTTCTTCGGGCGCAAGGCAATTAGTGACCAAACCTCTCCTTAGCAGTGTAACTTTCTAGACATTGCCAATAATGTTATCTAATAATATTATTCAGATAATATGAATTATTGCTTCGATAATGAAAGATAATCGCAGTAATGACAATTATCAAACAACAAAGAATATAAAATATCAACGCAAAGAATTATTAACTCAATAAAATAATCGAATAAAGAATTATCGAACCATTATCGAAAAGTGCCTTCACGTAAGAATCAATAATTGGTGCAATACCGCGTGCTATCGCTCAACAACGCCAGATTAGTGTGTTTTAACCACCGGTATTCCAACAAAGATAAACTCAGAATAACTACGCCTGCTATTTAAAAAACAACTTATATTTGTCGCTTTCTTCATCCAATCACTTTCGTTATGGGCCCACACATGGTCGCTACTGTCCGCATTTAATATTCCCCGACAAAGCATTTAATATTCCACGCACCAAACTAATATTCCCGACAACAATGAATATTTTATAACCACTGCTTATTTTGAAATATTTCATATTTAACCCTTAACTATCCACATTAATCAAATCAACCCTTACTATTTCAAAATAATAAATAAAGGAAATTCCTTTTATTTAAAAAATTTTGGTCTTACAACCTCCCTCCTTATGAAATTTCGTCTCCTCGAAATCGACGACGACGGGTGTTTTGAAAAGGTGAGGATACCTCGCTTTCATTTCCGCTTCCAACTCCCGTGTCATTTCCTCTATAAGATGATTCCTCCACAAAACTTTAACTTGTGGTATAACCTTTCGCACAGTAGGACATGCTCCTTCCTATCCAAAATCTTGACAGTACCTCCTCACACGCTAAGTCTTCTGGCTATCTCTCGTGGTTCTAACTCAATAACGTGGTTCGGGTCTTTCACATATTTATTTAAGTACGATATGTGAAACACATTATGAACACGAGAGACATACTTGAGGTAACGCAAGTCTATAGCTACATTTCCTACTTGGTCAAGAATTTGAAATGGACCGATAAATCGTGGATCGAGCTTTTTCTCTTCCCAAATCTTGTAACTCCCTTCCATGGAGCAACTCGCAACAATACATGATCCCCTACATTAAATTCCACGCCCTTTCGATGAAGATCCGCATAACTCTTTTGTCGATCTTGTGCCGCTTTGTATACGCTTGTCGAATCATTTGGATCTTTTCTAGAGTCATACGCATTTAACTCTAGTCCCAACAATGTTGTTTTCACCCACCTCATCCCAACATATCGAGAACGACATTTTCGGCCCATATAATGCTTCGAATGGAACCATGCCTATATTTGTTTAATAACTATTGTTGTATGAGAATTCCACCAATGGCAAGTACTTATCCCAACTTCCTTTGAAATCTAGGACACGTAGTTTTAATATATCTTCAAGAGTTTGAGTAGTCCTTTCTCGATTGCCCATCCGCTTTGAGGATGGTATGCCAAACCGAATCAAATTGCGTCCATAGCTTTTAACCTAAAAATCATGAAGTGAATCTTGGGTCACGATCTAAAACTATGGATACGGCATGCCATGCAATCTCACAATCTCATTTACGCATATACGAGAAAGACGCTCAAGGAATAAGTCTCTCAGACGCAGAAGAAATGAGCAGACTTGGTTAATCTATCAACAATAACCCAAATAAGCATTGATGCCTTGAGAAACCGCAGAAGACCCAGAAACTAAATCCATAGTAATGTGTTCCCACTTCCATTCCGAATCTCAAGTGGTTGCAACGGACCCTTAGGTACAAGATGCTCCGCCTTTACACGCTGGGCAAGTTAAACACATCGAGATAAACTTTGCAATCTCTCTTCATATTGTTCCACCAAAATGTATGTCAAGATCACGATACATTTTAGTATTTCCGTGATGGATTGCAAATGGCGATTGTGTGCCTCCATCATAATCTTGTACTTCAAATCGTAGTCGTTAGAACACAAAGTCTAGAGTGGACTCAAGTATTTCTTCTTCATCAATTCTCGCCCTAATAGCTCCTTCTTCAGACTTTCTTCTTCATACGCACGATCAACTCCGGCCTGGGCTCGAGTAACCTTAACTTTTTCTATTAAAGTTGGCTCTACGCGCGATACTTGACATCATCGCACTCGCTCCTCGTGATATAATCTTCTACTCATCGCGCCGCCTACCACGCTCGCTTTTCCAGATGGCATGATCGTAACATGTCTTTAAATGAGTCTCTCTCGAGTTCTTCAAGCTCTTCCCACATTCCTCGCTTCCATTCGAATTTTGTATCTCTACGAGTCACCATAAGTTAATGGAATAGCGATTCGAGAATATCCTTCAACGAATCTCCGATAATAACCAACTAAGCTTGTAAAGCTACGATTTCGATAATCGATTTAGGTTGCTTCTCAATCGCGACTCATATCCCAATCTTGGATAAGACGTCACAATGACACCTATCGCTTTACTATCGCATTTAATACGACGCCCCTACAGAGAGTCTCGCTTAGTGAATTCCACAAAGGAAGTCACAAAATAAAGGCTCAGTACCAAATTTATAGTTGAATTTTTAACTCCTCAAGTTCAATAGAGCCATTCGATATGAGATTTTAGAAATGAGTTTTTGTACCGGTTCAAAGTCGATACAAAATTTAATATCGCTTTGGGAGTAAGCCAAGAAATTCTTCAGAAATACGCCAGAAAAATCAATAACAACAGAATATTATTCAAATCGACGTGTCTTTATTCAAATCCATAACATGGACTAAGAAAACTTGACATCCGTAATAAACGAATGACTTCATGGCTTGATATGAAAATGTTTGACTACAATGGTTTGATTGCTTGAATTCAATAACAAAGTTGCTTAGAATATGAAAACTAACAACCTTACAAAAGCAATCAAATTGGCACGATGAGTAGTAGTTAACCTTAAAATCACATCAAAAGCAAATATCTCTATGTAAATAAGGTTAACAGTAATGTGATAGTGCCAACTTGAATCAAGCAAGATTTTTAAACAACGGATGTAATGAAAGTTTCTCCTAATGGAGTCTCCATGAGACAGTCAAAGTTTAATTTCTCCGTGAGTCAAGTTCAAACGCTGAGCGCAAGTAAGAGAGATAAAAGAATGGGTAGAACCAATATCTAGTAAGGTATATACTTCGCAAGAATTTATAATTAACTAACCTGCTAACTTCGTCGTTGTTCTCGATTTTGACCCACCACAACAAACGCTTCTTCCAAGAATCGCTGACTTTGACTTTTTTCGGGACATCCTTTTCGAGTCACCATTCCTCACTGAACTAGGTTTCGATATCGCATAATCTCGAGCGATATGTCCTTCTTTCCACAATTATAGCATACCTTAAATCGTCAGGGGTTGGCCAATGATATGTCCCTCTTTTCCAAGATTTGTAATATACGACCGGTGGTCGTTTCTCCTCCCTTAAAACTAGTTCACATCGGGCGCCGACGCCTTCACATGGTCGTTGTTGAATCTCCTCTTTAAAATCTCCTCCCGACTCGCTTCTTCTATTTTCATGGCCACGATTACCACCGTAGTGGTTACCGCTTTGTTCAGATTCTTCTTTCTCCGCCGGTTATCGTTATTCGATGATCGCTATCTTCAGATGATCCTCGTTATGGTCCCCATTGAACGTATTCTCGTTATCTCGCTTCTAACAACCGAGCCCCGCTGACAACATCCGGTCAGAGAGAAAATTTATGAGAAATGAGATATCGACGATGTCGTGTTTCAAACCTCTCGTAAACATCCGCCATACGCTCCTCATTCTCCACCAAATGAGGTGCAAACTCGATAACTCCGCTAACTTCGCCAGATCGGGACACCGCCATGTTATTCTCGCTTCTAGTCTAATAAACTCCACTTCCTTCATACGATTTAATACTTTCGTGGAAGTACTTGTTATTGAACTGCTTTCAAACGCTCTCCCACGATACGCCGAAAGGCAAATGGATGGGTACGCTTCACGATTCCCACCAAGAATCCGCTTCGCCATTTTAACATAAAAGGCGAATGGAACTTTTTCTCCTCCGCATCCCAAGACATCGAATATCTTGGTAATTTGTTTGACCCACGCCTCCGCCTTTAATCGGATCCGCTTCCCTGCACTCGTGGTCCCAACTTCGAATCGCTCATCGTGACCACCCGTGAATTGCTATCATTTCTCCTCAGATTTTGAACACGAAGTCTCCTCGTCTCGATTTTGCATGAATCGCAAAAAGCTTCTAAACATCCCTCGCTCATCATCTCATCCACATGGTGTTGTTTCACAGGAGGAACATTGCCATTGTCAGACGCTCTCCTCGCTGGTAGTAAAGACAGCATCTCCACGGCCTCATTTACTCCATCATAATATTCTCACGACATTCTCAACATCGCCATAAAATAAGGGTTAATTAAGGAAATCAATATATCACATAATATCCCTATATATCGACTAACTAACAAATAAGCTTAGTAGTAGACACACTAGCGTAAGGATTTACTCGCTCTCCCTCCTAGTTCTATTCCCCGATCTCCGCCAGAGATCATATCCCTAAGCTCGATATTAACCGCGACGCCCCAAAATAGTATACACAACACCCATTCTCGAGTCGCCAAATACATGGTACAAAAAGCAAACTACAACTTCAATAATACAAATGTCGTGTGAAATAATACATAATATATATCATGAGTTTAAATATAATATTGTCTTCAGATAATATCCACACGCAAATAAATCCCCATCATAATTATTGATTCATTATTTTACAAAATGGTGAGGACTACTAAACAACTCTCTGTAACCTTCATTCCATACCCGACTAAGAGTTCGCTACATTCTCGCCTCCCCGAGAAGAAAAATGGAACAACAAGGAAAAGGGTGAGCTCAACTAGCCCAAGAAGAATATTATGACTAAGATAATATACAACAAATTATCGTTAGTCTTCAACAGGAAAAACTGATGTAATACAATGACAACAAGTTTCAGATCAATATTCGCAATGAAATAATAATTCATAAGAGTTACGTAGAGAATGAAATCTACTATAATCTATGAATTTAAAAACCCATCATCAATATTTTATCCTCAGAACATCAATCAATATACATCTCGAATCAAATATTCATCTTTGCACTATGTGCCAAAGATATTCATCACCGGGTCATGTTCATTTAAACACTGCTCATCTTTGCACTATGTGCCAAAGATATTAATCAATCCATCATGTTCATCTCAACACTGCTCATCTTTGCACCATGTGCCAAAGATATTCTTCAGAAATCATTCATCTTGCACTATGTGCCAAAGATATTCAATAATATCATCATTTAAGATCGAGGATGATGAAAAATATTTTTAAAGAAACGAATCCAAAGGAAACAAAATGACAAGGATTAAGGATTAAGGATTCAGATTTGGTTTTATCCACGCCCAAAAATACCTCAAAAATAATCATAGTGGTGTAAAATTCAAGAATGATCAAAACATGGATACAATCAAAGTTAGTATCCGTAATAGATATTTTGGACAAAAAGAAGAAATTTTATTTTTTATGAATAAGGTCAGATACGTGAATAAGGTCAGATACGTGAATAAAGGCCGATACGTGAATAAGAATCCGACACCAAAAGATAGAAATTCCACAAAAACATCTTCACGCTTTCATTAATAGTACTCGTGAATAAGAATCGTGAATAAGAATGAAAGAATCGTGAATAAGAATCTCGCTTAATAAGAACTCGTGAATAAGAACTGAATAAGAATCAGAATAAACCCATGAATAAGAACCCGACATGAAAAAGTTCCAAATTTGATAAAACTTCAGATCAATATTTCAAAGATAATGATATCAAGAAATAATATCATTACAAAAAAATAATATCCCTTACCTCGAAAGATCAAGATTTAAATTTAAACACCTGACATAAAGCTATGACTTGACTTGCACCGATATAAGCAATACTCAAAGTATACTCAAAATACTCACAAGAATATTTCGATAATATAGAGAGAGAAAACTTCAGCTTTTCGTGTGATTTTCAATTCTAACCCAAGACCCTATTTATAGAAATCGCTAGAACACCAAAAGCAGTAAAATTTAATATAATATATATATAATTTTTCCACAACTTCATACGCACACTAACAATCTGAATTCAGCCTCCTAACCACATGTTAAATGAGTTTCAAAAATAAAAAAACGTTTTTTGTAATTAAAAATATTTTAAACTTCCAAAAATCAATTATTTTAACTTCTAACTTCAATAATTCATAATAAATAGCCCTTTCATCAGAAAATTGAATCTCATGAGTTTTTATAGGAAATTCAATTTCTACAACTTTGCGTAAGAAAGTTTTTCCAAATTCCAAATAGAAATTGACCAAATCCACAAACGGGTGATTTTACAAGCTATAATCAAATTTCAATAATAATTGGGTCCACCAACACACAAAACATGTGTTAAACATTTAATGCCACAAAAATACTCTTCCTCCTCATATACTCATATATCCCACATTCATTGTAAAAAATTCACCATTAATATATTATTAAAATAATATATTTAAATGAATTATTTTATCGTAAAAGATAAAATATTAATTTTCAACAATTGTCATTTTAAAAATTTTTCCATCTATATCCACATAAAATCAATATTTTCCTCATCATATAAATCAATAATTAATTATTCACAAATAATATTATGTAATCACAATATCGACAACCAGTGCAGCCTCCAGAAAGAGGGGCTTTCCAATAAGAATTTTTCTTCATCGCGCGCAAGCAATTAGTGACCAAACCTCTCCTTAGATGTAACTTTCTAGACATTGCCAATAATGTTATCTAATAATATTATTCAGATAATATGAATTATTGCTTCGATAATGAAAGATAATCGTAATGACAATTATCAAACAACAAAGAATATAAAATATCAACGCAAAGAATTATTAACTCAATAAAATATATCGAATAAAGAATTATCGAACCATTATCGAGTAGTGCCTTCACGTAAGAATCAATAATTGGTGCAATACCGCTGTGCATCGCTCAACAACGCCAGACAGACAAGTGTTTTTTAACCACCGGTATTCCAACAAAGATAATCTCAGAATAACTACGCCGCTATTTAAAAACAACTTATATTTGTCGCTTTTTTCATCCAATCACTTTTCGCGTTATGGGCCCACACATGGTCATACCGCCGCATTTAATATTCCCCGACAAGCATTTAATATTCCACCACCAAACTAATATTCCCATTAAACAAATAATGAATATTTTATAACCACTTGCTTATTTTGAAATATTTCATATTTAACCCTTAACTATCCACATTAATCAAATCAACCCTTACTATTTCAAAATAATAAATAAAGGAAATTTTATTTACTTATTTAAAATTTTAGTCTTACAAATATTGTCATAAAATAAGGGTTAATAAGGAAATCAATATATCACATAATATCCCATATATCGACTAACTAACAAATAAGCTAGTAGACACACTCAACAAGGATTTACTGCGTCTCTCCCTCCTAGTTCTATTCCCCGATCTCCATCTCAGAGAGATCATATCCTAAGCTCGATAAATTTAATGTGACGCCCCAAAATAGGTATACATCACCCATTCCGAGTCGCCAAATACATGGTACATGTAAACAACTACAACTTTATTATTACAACAAGAAACTGTGAGTTTAAATACAAATATTATCTTCTAGATAATATCTATACTCAAATAAATCCTCATCACATTTATCGATACATTATTTTACAAAATGGTGAGGACTACTAAACAATCCTTTCTAAAACCTTCATTCCATACCCCGACTAAGACTTGCTATATTCTCGCCTCCCGAGAAGAAAAATGGAACAAAAGGAAAAGGGTGAGCTCAACTAGCTCAAAGAAGAATATTACGACTAAGATAATATACAACAAATTATCGTTAGTCTCCAACAGGAAAAATCTGATGTAATACAATAGACAACAAGTTTCAGATCAATATTCGCAATGAAATAATAATTCATGTAAGAGTTACGTAGAGAATGAAATCTACTATAATCTATGAATTTAATAAACCATCATCAATATTTTATCCTCAGAACATCAATCAATATTCATCTCAAATCAAATATTCATCTTTGCACTACAGCCAAAAGATATTCATCAATCGGCCATGTTCATCTCAACACTGCTCATCTTTGCACTAAAGGCCAAAGATATTCATCATGTCTGGCCATGTTCATTTAAACACCTGCTCATCTTTGCACTACATGTGCCAAAGATATTCTTCAGAAATCATTCATCTTTGCACTACAAAGCCAAAGATATTCAATAATATCATCATTTAAGACCGAGGATGATGAAAATATTTTTAAAGAACTAATCCAAAGGAAACAAAATGACAAGGATTAAGGATTAAGGATTCAGACTTTGTTTTATCCATGTCCAACAATACCTCAAAAATAATCATAGTGGTGTAAAATTCAAGAATGATCAAAACACATGGATACAATCAAAGCTAGTATCCGTAATAGATATTTTGGACTAAAAGAAGAAATTTTATTTTTCGATGAATAGTGCCAGATTCGTGAATAAGGTCAGATACGTGAATAAAGGCCAGATAACGTGAATAAGAATCTCGACACCAAAAGATAGAAATTCCACAAAAAACATCTTCACGCTTCGCTTAATAAGACTCGTGAATAAGAATCGTGAATAAGAACTCATGAATAAGAATAAGAACTCGTGAATAAGAACTCATGAATAGTACCCCGATATGAAAAAGTTCCAAATTTGATAAAACTTCAGATCAATATTTCAAAGATAATGATATCAAGAAATAATATCATTACGAAAAAAATAATATCCCTTACCTCAAAGAATCAAGATTTCTAAGGAAAGGCTCAAGTGATGTCGAATGAAACTTCAGATCAACAAAGAACTCTCAAAGTATCTAAATACTCACAAAATACGCCAATAATATAGAGAGAGAAAGAGAGAAAACTTTTTGTTTCGTGTGATTTTCAATTCTAACTTAAATTTCTATTTATAGAAAATGTTAATTCTACCAAGGCATTTCGACCGCACACCGATGGCTTTTACTCGCTACTATTGCCACCCCCACATTTGAAATAAAATTCAGCACATTTTTTTCACCAACCACAAGTGGGGCCCACTCAATTCTAGAATTTTCCACCAAAATCAATTATAACCCTAATTTCCTAATCAAACACCTCTTAAAATTTATAACAAATCATTCGCTCATTTTTAATTCGGCTCAAAATTTGTGGACATATACTCAACTTATATATGTATAACATATCCAAAAATTACAACGATCCAACTATTTGATTAAAAATTATAACTCACACAATAAAGTCGTAATAACACCGATTTGATCTTTTAATACCTCCAATCCGATAAAAAAATACAAATAAAACATCTCAAAGATTAATTCCTTCATTAATAACCACATAAATAAATCCATCATTTATATTCATATAAAATAAATATTTCTTATCATATGAATCAATAATTAATTATTCACAAATAATATTATGTAATCACATTTATGACAACCAGCCGCTCCTCAGAAAGAGGGGCTTTCCAATAAGGATCTCTCTCATCGGGCGCCGCAATTAGTGACCAAACTCTCCTTAGATGTAACTTTCTAGACATTGCCAATAATGTTATCTAATAATATTATTCAAATAATATGAATTATCGATCCGATAATGGGAAATATCAGGCAAAGTTGACAATTATCAAACAACAATAATATAAAATATCAACGCAACAATTATCGAATCAATAAAATAAAATATCGAACAAGAATTCATCGTAAAAATTATCGAGTAAAGGCCTTTCACGTAAGGATCAATAATTCAACAATATGCAATAATACAGTGCCATCGCTCAACAACGCCAGACATCAGTTTTTTTAACCACCGGTATTCCAACAAGCCTTAATCTCAGAATAACTACGCCTGCTATTTTTAACCAACTTATACTTTTGTCGCTTTTCCTCATCCAATCGCTTCGCATGGGCATGGGGCCCACACATGGTCATACCGTCGCATTTAATATTCCCGACAAGCATTTAATATTCCACCACCAAACTAATATTCCCGACAAAATGAATATTTTATAACCACTGCTTATTTTGAAATATTCATGATTTAACCCTTAACTATCCACATTAATCAAATCAACCCTTACTATTTCAAAATAATAAATAAAGGAAATTCCTTTTATTTAAAAAATTTTTTGGTCTTACAACCTCCCTCCTTATGAAATTTCGCCTCTAAATCGACGACGACGACTGTGTTTCAAAAGGTGAGGATACTCGCTTTCATTTCCGCTTCCAATTCCCTGTGTCATTTCCTCTATAAAGATGATTCCTCCACAAAACTTTAACTTGTGGTATGACCTTTTGCGCAGTAGGACATGCTCCTTCCTATCCAAAATCTTCGACAGTACCTCCTCACACGCTAAGTCTTCTGGCTATCTCGTCCGGCTTCTAACTCAATAACGTGGTTCGGTCTTTCACATATTTATTTAAGCATGATATGTGAAACACATTATGAACATTTAGACATACTTGAGGTAACGCAAGTCTATAGGCTACATTTCCTACTCTTGGCCAAGAATTTGAAATGGACCAATAAATCGTGGATCGAGCTTTCTCTCTTCCCAAATCTTGTAAATCCCTTCCACGGAGCAACTCGCAATAATACATGATCCCCTACACTAAATTCCACGCCCTTTCATGAAGATCCGCATAACTCTTTTGTCGATCTTGTGCCGCTTCAGTATACGCTTGTTTAATCATTTGGATCTTTTTTGTAGTCATACGCATTTAACTCGGGTCCCAACAATGTTGCTTCACCCACCTCATCCCAACATATCGAGAGAACTACATTTTCGGCCCATATAATGCTTCAATGGAGCCACACCTATATTTGCTCGATAATCATTGTTGTAGGAGAATTCCACCAATGGTAAATACTTATCCCAACCGCCTTTGAAGTCTAGGACACGTAGTCTTAATATATCTTCAAGAGTTTGAATAGTCCTCTCGATTGTTCGTCCGCTTGGGGATGGTATGCCAACTAAATCGCAAACTGCGCTCCATAGCTTTTTTGCAAGCTAACCCAAAATCTTGAAGTGAATCTTGGGTCACGATCCAAACTATGGATACAGTGCATGCCATGCAACCTCACAATCTCATTTACGCATATACTAGCAAGACGCTCAAGGAATAAGTCTCCCAGACGGCAAGAAATGAGCAGATTTGGTTAATCTATCAACAATAACCCAAATAAGATTGATGCCTTGAGAAACCGTAGTAGGAAGACCCAGAATCTAAATCCATGGTAATGTGTTCCCACTTCCATTCCTAATCTCAAGTGGTTGCAACGGACCTTAGGTACTAGATGTCCGCCTTTACACGCCGACAAGTTAAACACATCGAGATAAACTTTGCAATCTCTCTCTTCATATTGTTCCACCAAAATGTATGTCAAGATCACGATACATTTTAGTATTTCCGTGATGGATTGCAAATGGTGTATGTGTGCTCCATCATAATCTTCAGACTTCAAATCGTAGTCGTTAGAACACAAAGTTCAGAGTGGACTCAAGTATTCCTTCTTCATCAATTCTCGCCCTAATAGCTCCTTCAGATTTCTTTCTTCTTCATACGCATCGCCCTGCCCTGGCTCGAGAACCTTAACTTTTAACTTTATCGATTAAAGTCGATTATACTCAGATATCATCATCACGGGTACCTAGAGTTTTCATCTCCATCTCTATTATTTGTAAATTATACTAAATTAGTCTTTGACAATATCAGACTCAGATCAGATACGATCTTCTACTCAACACGCCGCCTACCACGCTCGCTTTTCCAGATGGCATGGTCGTAATACGTAATAAATGAGTCTCCTCTCGAAGTTCTTCAAGCTCTTCCCACATTCCTTGCTCCATTCGAATTTTGTATCTCTACGAAGTCACCGCGATAATGGAATAGCGATTCGAGAATATCCTTCAACTAATCTCCGATAATAACCAACTAAGCTTGTAAAGCTACGATTTCGACATCGATTTAGGTTGTTCTCAATCGCGACTCATATCCCAATCTTCGATAAGACGTCACAATGACACCTATCGCTTTACTATCGCATCTAATACGACGCCCCCTATATAGAGAGTCCGCTTAGTGAATTCCACAAAGGAAGTCACAAGATAAAGGCTCGTGTACCAAATTTATAGTTGAATTTTTAACTCCTCAAGTTCAATAGAGCCATTCGATATGAGATTTTAGAAATGAGTTTTGTACCGGTTCAAAGTCGATACAAAATTTAATATCGCTTTGGGAGTAAGCCAAGAAATTCTTCAAAATACGCCAGAAAAATCAATAACAACAAGAATATTATTCAAATCGACGTGTCTTTATTCAAATCCATAACATGGACTAAGAAAACTCGACATCCGTAATAAACGAACGACTTCATGGCTTGATATGAAAATGTTTGACTACAATGGTTCGATTGCTTGAATTCAATAACAAAGTTGCTTAGAATATGAAAACTAACAACCTTACAAAAGCAATCAATTTGGCATGATGATGAGTAGTTAACCAATCAACCTAAAATCACATCAAAAGCAAATATCTCTATAGAAATAAGGTTAATGTGTAATGTGAAAGTGCCAAACTCGAATCAAGCAAGATTTTTAAACAACGGATGTAATGAAAGTTTCTCCTAACTGAGTCTCCATAAATAAGTCAAAGTCTAATTTCTCCGTAGTCAAGTTCAAACGCTGAGCGCAAGCAAAGAGAGATAAAAGAATGGGTAGAACCCAGATCTAGTAAGGTATAAACTTCGCAAGAATTTATAATTAACTAACCTGCTAACTTCGTCGTTCCTCAGATTTTGACCTGGCCACGACAAACGCCTTCCAAGAACCGCTGACTTTTGATTTTTCGGGACATCCTTTTCGAGTCACCATTCTCACTGGACTGGTTTCATATCGCATAATCTCGTTTATATGTCCTTCTTTTCCACAATTATAGCATACCTTAAACTGCTGTTGGGCGCTTCAATGATATGTCCCTCTTCAAGAAGATTTGTAATATATAACGACCGGTGGTCTTTCTCCTCCCTTAAAACTAGTTCACATCGGCGCCGACGCCTTCAAATGGTCGTTGTTGAATCTCCTCTTTTAAAATCTCCTCCCGACTCGCTTCTTCTATTTTCACGGCCACGATTACCACCGAGTGGTTACCGCCTTTGTCCTCAGATTCTTCTTTCTCCGCCGGTTATCGTTATTCGATGATCGCTATCTTCTAGATGATCCTCGGTTATGGTCCTCATTGAACGTATTCGTTATCTCGCCTAACAATCGAGCCCCGCTGACAACATCCAATAGAGAGAAAATTTACGAGAAATGAGATAATCGACGACGCCGTTTCAAACCTCTAAGAAACATCCGCCACACGCTCCTCATTCTCCACCAAATGAGGCAAACTCGATAACTCCGCGAACTTCGCCAGATCGGGACACCGCCATGTTATTCTCGCTTCTAGTCTAATAAACTCCACTTCCTTCATACGATTTAATACTTCGTGGAAGTATATTATCATTGAACTGCTTCAAACGCTCTCCCACGACACGCCGAAGTGTAATGGATGGGTACGCTTCACGCATTCCCACCAAAGAATCGCTTTCGCCATTTTAACATAAAGTAGCGAATGGAACCTTCGTTTCTCCGCATCCCAAGACATCGAATATCTTGTAATTTGTTTGACCCATGTTTCCGCCATGATCGGATCCGCTTTCCTTAAATTCGTGGTCCCAACTTCGAATCGCTTGGGTCGTGATAACCCGTGAATTGCTATCATTTCTCCTCAGATTTTGAACACGAAGTCTCCTCGTCTCGATTTTGCATGAATCGCAAAAAACTTCTAAACATCCCCTCGCTCATCATCTCGCTTGGTGGTGTTGTTTCACAGAGGAACATTGCCACTGTCTGACGCTCTCCTCGCTGCAGTAAACACAGCATCTCCACTGGCCTCATTTACTCCACTATTAATATTCTCAACGACATTCTCAAACATCGCCATAAAATAAGGGTTAATTAAGGAAATCAATATATCACATAATATCCCTATATATCGACCAACTAACAAATAAGCTTAGTAGACACACTAACAAGGATTTACTCTGCCTCCCTCCTAGTTCTATTCCCCGATCTCCGCCAGAGATCATATCCCTAAGCTCGATATTAACCGCGACGCCCCAAAATAGTATATACATCACCCATTCGAGTCGCCAAATACATGGTATGTAAACAACTACAACTTTATTATTACAACAAAAACTGTGAGTTTAAATACAAATATTATCTTCTAGACAATATCTATACTCAAATAAATCCTCATCACATTTATCGATACATTATTTTACAAAATGGTGAGGACTACTAAACAATCCTTTCTAAAACCTTCATTCCATACCCCGACTAAGATTTCGCTATATTCTCGCCTCCCGAGAAGAAAAATGGAACAAAAGGAAAAGGGTGAGCTCAACTAGCTCAAGAAGAATATTACGACTAAGATAATATACAACAAATTATCGTTAGTCTCCAACAGGAAAAACTCGATGTAATACAATGTACAACAAGTTTCAGATCAATATTCAATAATGAAATAATAATTCATGTAAGAGTTACGTAGAGAATGAAATCTACTATAATCTATGAATTTAACAAACCATCATCAATATTTTATCCCTCAGAACATCAATCAATATTCATCTCAAATCAAATATTCATCTTTGCACTACGTGCCAAAGATATTCATCAATCCATGGCCATGTTCATCTCAACACTGCTCATCTTTGCACTAAAGGCCAAAGATATTCATCACCATGTTCATTTAAACATGTTCATTTAAACACTGCTCATCTTTTGCACCACAAAGCCAAAAAGATATTCTTCAGAATCATTCATCTTTGCATTCATGTGCCAAAGATATTCAATAATATCATCATTTAAGACCGAGGATGATGAAAAAATATTTTTAAAGAACTAATCCAAAGGAAACAAAATGACAAGGATTAAGGATTAAGGATTCAGATTTTGTTTTATCCATGTCCAACAATACCTCAAAAATAATCATAGTGGTGTAAAATTCAAGAATGATCAAAACATGGATACAATCAAAGCTAGTATCCGTAATAGATATTTTGGATTTAAAAGAAGAAATTTTATTTTTCGATGAATAGTCAGATACGTGAATAAAGGTCAGATACGTGAATAAAGGCCGATACGTGAATAAAATCGACACCAAAAGATAGAAATTCCACAAAAACATCTTCACGCTTCATTAATAGACTCGTGAATAAGAATCGTGAATAAGAACTCATGAATAAGAACTCGTGAATAAGAACTCATGAATAGTAACCCGACATGAAAAAGTTCCAAATTTGATAAAACTTCAGATCAATATTTCAAAGATAATGATATCAAGAAATAATATCATTATTTAAAAAATAATATCCCTTACCTCAAAGAATCAAGATTTCTAAGGAAAGGCTCAAGTGATGTCGAATGAAACTTGTCAGATCTAACAAAGAACTCTCAAAGTATCTAAATACTCACAAAATACGCTCAATAATATAGAGAGAGAGAGAGAAAACTTTGTTTTTCGTGTGATTTTCAATTCTAACTTAAATTCTATTTATAGAAAATGTTAAATCACCAAGGCATTTCGACCGCCACCGATGGCTTTACTCGCTACTATTGCCACCCACCACATTTGAAATAAAATTCAGCACATTTTTTCACCAACCACAAGTGGGGCCCACTCAATTCTAGAATTTTCCACCAAAATCAATTATAACCTACTTTCCTAATCAAACACCTCTTAAAATTTATAACAAATCATTCGCTCATTTTTAATTCGGCTCAAAATTTGTGGACATATACTCAACTTATATATGTATAACATATCCAAAAATTACAACGATCCAACTATTTGATTAAATATTATAACTCACACAATAAATCTCGTAATAACACCGATTTGATCTTTTAATACTCCAATCCGATAAAATACAAATAAAACATCTCAAAGATTAATTCCTTCATTAATAACCACATAAATAAATCCATCATTTATATTCATATAAAATAAATATTTCTTATCATATGAATCAATAATTAATTATTCACAAATAATATTATGTAATCACATTTATGACAACCAGTCGCTCCTCAGAAAGAGGGGCTTTCCAATAAGGATCTCTCTCATCGGCGCGCCAATAATTAGTGACCAAACCTCTCCTAGATGTAACTTTCTAGACATTGCCAATAATGTTATCTAATAATATTATTCAAATAATATGAATTATCGATCCGATAATGGGAAATATCATCGCAGTTGACAATTATCAAACAACAATAATATAAAATATCAACGCAACAATTATCGAATCAATAAAATAAAATATCGAACAAGAATTCATCGTAAAAATTATCGAAAAGGCCTTCACGTAAGGATCAATAATCAACAATGATGCAATACCGCGTGCCATCGCTCAACAACGCCAGACATCAGATTTTAACCACCGGTATTCCAACAAATTTTAATCTCAGAATAACTACGCCTGTTATTTTTAACCAACTTATACTTTGTCGCTTTCCTCATCCAATCGCTCATTTAACATGGGCCCATACACGGTCTACTACCACGCATTTAATATTCCCGATTTTGAAAAGATTTAATATTCCACCACCAAACTAATATTCCCAAAATAATAAAAATGAATATTTTATAACCACTGCTTATTTTGAAATATTCACATGATTTAACCCTTAACTATCCACATTAATCAAATCAACCCTTACTATTTCAAAATAATAAATAAAGGAAATTCCTTTTTATTTAAAAAATTTCGGTCTTACAATAATAAGACTTGACAAGAATTCCATGCCTTATATTTAATTGGGACATTGATATGGTGGAAGGATTGAATTGCTTATTGTTTGGTGAAACTATTTACTCAAAGGTTCTTTAATGATTAATGTTGAAATCTATATTATCTGGAAAGTCGTTGATCGCTTACAGGATTTTATCCCTATTGTAGAATAAATATTATTTATTTAAATAAATTAATTGTTTAATTTATTTATTTAAATAAGATTAGAATTGTTCTAATTGATTTATTCACAAATAGGTTTAATATGGAGAACCTAAAGGGTCACACCATAAAAGGAAGAATAATTATTTAAGAAGTTAATGGCATAATCGTAATAATATGTTAAGTATATTTAATTTAATCTATGGTGATAGAATAAATTAAATAGCTTAATATTTATTATTTAATATTTTAGAAATATTAAATATAAATTAATAAGAGGAGTCTTATTAATATTATTACAATTATTATTATTTTAATTTCTAAAAGAGTTTAGGAATTAATTTAATATAAGTACTCTCATTTATTCCTAATAGGATTAGGAAGGAAAATTAGTTAAAAGAGTTTAATTAATTGTCCCTAATAAGATTAGGAGCTTAATTAATTAAAAAATTTAATTAATTAAATAAATCCTAATTCCTTAATTGTTAAGGTGGGTTGCCACACATCTATAAATAAGAGGAGTCTTATTATGGGTGAGGTAGTGGTTGATTTTTACAACATACTGACATAATTCCAATTTGTTGGAGAAATACGCCTTTTCTATAGAGATAGAAAATTAGGGTTTGAGCTAAATCGTAACGCCCCAAAATTAGGTATACGCCACCCATCTTGAGTCGCCACTTACATGGTACATAAATTCAAATACAACTTACTTAATATAACTGCCGTAATAATATCTTACATAAACTATGAGTTTGAATACAAATATTGTCTACTAGATATTATACAAACTCAAAAGGAGTCCTCATTACAACTATTATCACACTATTTCACGTAATAGTGAGGACTATTAATGCTATCCTCTCGGACCATTACTTCGCTCCCCGACTCGTCTCCAAATTTATGTTCTCATTTCAAGAGAATAAAGAAAGAAAAGGGTGAGCTCAACTAGCCCAAAGAAGAAATATTATGACTAAGATAATGCGTAATAAATTATCATTAGCCTTCAATGTTGTTAAACCGATAAAATACAATAGACAACCGGTTTAACTCGCAATGAATAAGTAATCCATTAAAAGAGTCAAGTAGAGAATAAAGTCTACTAT
Source organism: Panax quinquefolius (assembly GCA_020205615.1). Classification (NCBI taxonomy): domain Eukaryota; kingdom Viridiplantae; phylum Streptophyta; class Magnoliopsida; order Apiales; family Araliaceae; genus Panax; species Panax quinquefolius. The sequence goes on from CM035166.1 coordinate 7,244,519, forward strand.
CTTTTAGGTTTTAAAAGGTTTTCATCAATTTTTATCACGAGACTCAAATTTTAATAAATAAACCACCACATCTAATCATCCCCGCATTCCACGGCCAAGGATTTTCATCAAATTATCAATGGTCATGACTATACCGAATCACCCCGGTCATAATCATACCAAAACTATCCATCATCGCATTATGTGCCAATCGAGGACTTTTGTCACATCATTTATATCAAGTCATGATGATATACCGAATGATCCTCGGTCATAATCATACTAAGTTCATCTACGCACGTAAGCCAAAGATAACATCATATAACATGAGGATGATGACAATGACATAATAATTCAATAAAACAAGTTCAAGAATTATTTAATCCATGAATTATTAACGCCCAAATTATCAACACGACATCGCTTTGTAGAGTAGTAAAATTCAAGAATGATCGTAAGAATATTTCCATGAAAAGATATTGGATGAAACGCAAATATCAAGGATATTCTACTAATTTCATGGAGTATAGAAGTCAAAGTTTTAACCAACCGGGTATAATAAAGAATGGAATAACAAAAGAAATCACCATGCATGCGTAAGATTGCAGATGACAAAAGTTATTCCAATGTAATAATAATAACGGAACCAAAGTCGTGTGAAATTCACACCGATGTGATGTTCCAATGTAATAATAAAGATGGAACCAGCATCGGTGTAAAACACATGATAGGATATTCCAACAGAATGATAAAGATTTTAACCAGTCCTGTAAAACACATGCATGTGATGTTCCAATGAATAATAAAAATTTAACCAGTCCTGTAAAACACATACATGTGATGTTCCAATGTAATAATAGAAGAATGTCACCAAGTATAGGTAAATCATGATATAAAAGTTATTCCAATGTAATAATAAGCAATGGAATAACATAAGGATTTCACCAAGTATAGGTATGCATGATACAAAAGTTATGTATAGGGTATGCCACTTTTTAAAAGTTATTCCAATGTAATAATAGTGAATGGAATAATAAGTTCTCTTCAAGAAGAAAGAATAACACCCTTACCGTAAAGAATCTAATATGAAGAAGTGAAGTAAAGAGAATACTCTTCTTCTTTCTATAATTTTTTCTCTATAGTTTCTCTCTATAATTTCTCTCTCTAGAGTTTCAATGAATTGTAAGAAAATAATGAAGGAATGAGCTTCTATTTATAGGAAAATGGAATGCATAAGAATTAATCCATGAACTATCCGTATTGATTTACTTTTAATCTGACTATCCATATTTAAAGAAAAATCTTTTAAATAAAATATAATATATTCTATTTATATAAAAACATTTTACTATGCAAAACACTATGCAATACTATGCAAAACACTACGCAAAACACTACGCAACACTACGCATAATAAAATATAATATATTCTATTTATGTAATAACTTTAATAAAGTATTCTATTTTATATAAAAGATGTTTTCGCTTTTATTACGTTAATAATACTTAATAAAACAAAACGTCATTATCGCTATAATAATTCATATTATTAATCGACAATAATGGAATCAAACCGAGTGACTTCTCACATAAGATCAATAATCAATACCGCAGCTACTATACGCAACCACACGACATCGCATTTTTTACTACGAGTAGTTCAACAAGATCAACTGTGAAAACTTCCGCCGTTATTTCAATAAAATATTTTTGTCGCTTTTTCAATCCGATAATAATTTCATTAGGGTCCACCAATGATTGAGTCGTTGTATTTAATATTTCCCGCTAAACCGAATATTCCCCCACCAATCGAATATAATATAACCACTGCAGATACTTTGCAAAATTTATAAATACTACCCACAACTATAATATTATCTCAAATTCACACCATAATATAAAAAATTATTTTCACCAAATTTAAATCTTTATTAATAAAAAACTGGGTCTCACAATCTCCCTCCTTATGGAATTTCGCCTCAAAATTAGGGTACGACTGATATGATAAAGAGATGAGGATACCTTGAATACCTTTATCGCTTAAAATATTAAATTCATCTTTGAAATCGCCAAAGCTATTCATTAACAATTCATCTTTTGCACTACAAAGCTAAAGATATACAAATCAGAAACCAATAATGCTAAAGACGCAGCCTTAATAATATCACGACCACTAATTATCCATGCACCAATCGCCAAGGATATTCGTGTTTTCAATCTGATTATGATTATACCAACAATCCTCTGGTCATAATCATACCAAGTCCATCTATGCACGTAAGCCACGAGATTGACTTTGAACGCATCCATGAATTAATATTTCATTCGAGACTCCAATTTCAATAATTAATCCACATCATCGAATCATCCCCGCACTACGTGCCAAGGATATTCATTAGTATCACGCACCACAAATTATCCATGCACTACTACCAAAGATAATTGTGTATTCATTAAGATCACGACCACAAATTATCCATGCACTACTACCAAAGATAATTGTGTATTCATTTACTATTATGATTATACCGAATAACTGTGGTCATAATCATACCAAGTCCATCTATGCATCTACAAAGCCATGTATGACTTTTCAACATAATATAAATAAAATGAGGATAATGATATAAAAGAATCAATCAAATGAGATAAAGGATAAATATTAAACATTTATAATATAATTTATCCAGATTCAAGAATATCCCCATGTTATCAATCACTTAATAATCTCATAATCTAATATCATTAATATTATAACAATATTTTAATCACTTCTTAAATTTATAAACAATTTATCTTAATTGTTTACGCTTTACCATATAATGCATTTAATCATTCAAAATGTCATACTCATAAAATATCATCACCAATTATCAAATCCTCATCAAAAAATATGCGATATACTCTATATAGGATTTCTCTAGCCATAAAATCCTATTTTCAACTTTGTTACTTCACATAACATATTTAACTCATATGTTCAGAATTAAACTATTTTCATGAAAAATACCAAATCAGCCCCAAAAATATTTCTTTTCTGGGATTTAGCATAATATAGTCCCATAATGAAAATATATTTTTCTCGGAATTTTTAAAATTCATTTACTATTTTTAAAAATCAATTTCCACTTAATTCCTTAAGAAATTAGCTACCTCAAGTTTAACTCCAAAATTCCCAAATCTTGGCAGGACCTTACACATGTTAACGTGAGCTTCCAGTTTAAATTTCATGGTCATCTGAGTTATAGAACTCGGTTATAGCTTTGTCATTCGGAAAACCTAAATATTGAAATAGTCATAACTTGCTCATTTTAAGTCGAATGACCTCATTTTTGGACAGGAGGTACTTTATACCATATACTTTCATGTCCCAAAAGGCCAGAATTTTTCTCATAATTTAAGTGGCCGAAACAGCCTCTCTAAAATCATGGCAGAAGCTTTTTCGATTTTTTGCAGCTTTGCACTCCTTTGCTAAAATCAGTCCACACAAAAATCTACAACACCTTTTCCAGTAATTCCACTTGGATTAGTTAGGTAACTCATAGATCTAACTCTAGGACTTGACCACATTCAAAAATTCAAAATATAATAGGAGATATGGTCAATTTAATTTCATGTTACGCTTTTTCACTAAAATCGATTTTCAACTCTTTGTGATTTCTAAGAAACTTTCATGTTTTTACGTACTCAACCAACATAACTCATCATAAAACTTACTAATACTTCATATACCCATGATTTTCATTATTCCAATGCTTTTATTATGACTTTCATCATAAACCACGTAAAACATTTATTTAGTTGAAGAAATATTTGAGGGTTTAAGAAATGGGTTTTCAGATCGAGTCAATACAAAATTCGATTTCACGCCTAGGTAGGCTAGGAAATCTTCAAGAATACGTCAAGAAATTTATTAATGATAGAAATATCATTCAAAATCACATTTTATTCAAGACTTGGATAAGACGTCACATTGATACCAATCGTGATTTCTATCCCTTAACCTAGATAAGACCTCACAATGATACCTATAAACATCTTATCTTCATTCGCCTACGTAAAGTCCGCGGTGCATTCCACACAAGGAAGTCAACAACGAAAGGTTCGGAGCTCTTTTCTTATGGCTTGATATAACAAAGATGATTAACTTTAGGGTTTGGTTACTTTGAATTCAGATAAAGTTGGTTATGAATATAAAAGCTAACAACCTCATTTAAAAGCATGATGATTAGCTAACCAATTGATTCCTAAAAATCACATCAAAGGCAAGTATTTTCAAAAAGATAAGATCGACAGTAACGTGAAAATGTTTATTTGAATCAACAAGATTTAAAAATAGTAGCGGTAACGAAGGCTCCTACTAACTAAGTTTCAACCAATAAGTCAAAGTTTAACTTCTTCTGAGTCAAATTTAACGCGTTGAACACAACTAGGTGAAATAAAAGAGTGGGTAGAACTTGTATTGAATAAAGTATAGACTTCGTGATTAATTTATAATTAACTTACCCGTAATAACTTCGCTCGGTTTTTCTAATAAACGCCTCGCTTAAATTACCGAAGTTTGACTTTACTATAGGGTACATTCCACCCTTAAGTGCTTCTTCACATTCTCGATCCATTATTTGAATCATTATTCTCCGATCCATATCGAATTCGAGTTGACCGCTATGCATGTGGTAATTCAATTCGATGTTGGGTTCTCCCAATTGTCATTCAAAAAGCAAAGTCCATTTCATCTATTTTCGCTTTTATCGATCTGGACGCCTTTTTTTTACACTATCAACGCGTTATGTGCCTTTTTACCCATGCACGCTTATTCTCCTTCGATTCAGATTGTTTCTTCTTTTACCGATCTTTGATTTTAAATTCTCGATTCCAACTTTAATATCTTACACCCGCCAAAGCGTGATTTTGTTCGAGCATCACATATCGGGTAACCCAATTTTGAATTGTCAGATCCCTTTGTTCCACTTAATCGTTGTTGCTCTTCAACCTCGTTTCTTCTAGCTCACGAACACGATTTTGTAATTCTAAGTTTTGATCATAAATTTCTTCTAACCAATTCTCCTCTTCTTCTTCTCTCTTCCTCTTCTTCCTCACTTTCACCGCTACTCTCAAGAACTAGGGTGCAACAATTAGTTCTTCATTCACTACGTGGATATCTCTAATTTGTTCCTCGTCGACAATCGCATTAACTCGATTAGTGATTAAAGGTGTCACAACGGTCACATTCACTCCATTGTGAATATTTTCACCGCCATTTCCAAACACCGCCACAACACAAGGGTTAATTAATATATCAAATATTATCCCTATATCGACGTGACCACCAATTAAATACCAAATAAACTTAGGTAGGTCATACTAGCGCAAGGAATTTCCCCGCTCTCCCTCCTAGTTCTTATCTCACATCTTAGCCAGGATCATATCCCTAAGCTCGATACCAACCGTAACGCCCCCAAAATTAGGTATACGCCACCCATCTTGAGTCGCCACTTACATGGTACATAAATTCAAATACAACTTACTAATATAATCGTCAGGTATAATACGACATAAACTATGAGTTTGAATACAAATATTGTCTACTAGATATTATACAAACTCAAAAGGAGTCCTCATTACAACTATTATCACACTATTTCACGTAATAGTGAGGACTATTAATGCTATCCTCGGACCATTACTTCGCTCCCTCGACTCGTCTCCGCCTATGTTCTCATTTCTCAAGAGAACAAAGTGAAAGAAAGGGTGAGCTCAACTAGCCCAAGAAGAAATATTATGACTAAGATAATGCAGAATAAATTATCATTAGTTTTCAACAAAGTGTTAAACCGATAAAATACAATAGACAACCAGTTTAATCTGCAATGAATAAGCAATCCATTAAAAGAGTCAAGTAGAGAATAAAGTCTACTATCTTTTAGGTTTTAAAAGGTTTTCATCAATTTTTATCGAGACTCAAATTTTAATAAATAAACCACCACATCTAATCATCCCCGCACTACGGCCAAGGATTTTCATCAAATTATCAATGGTCATGACTATACCGAATCACCCCGGTCATAATCATACCAAAACTATCCATCATCGCATTATAAAGCCATCGAGGACTTTTGTCACATCATTTATATCAAGTCGTGATTACACCGAATGATCCTCGGTCATAATCATACTAAGTTCATCTACGCACGTAAGCCAAAGATAACATCATATAACACGAGGATGATGACAATGACATAATAATTCAATAAAACAAGTTCAAGAATTATTTAATCCATGAATTATTAACGCCCAAATTATTAATATGACATCGTTTTTGTAGAGTAAAATTCAAGAATGATCGGAAGAATATTTCCATGAAAAGATATGGATGAAACGCAAATATCAAGGATATTCTACTAATTTCATGGAGTATAAGTCAAAGTTTTAACTAACCTGGGTATAATAAAGAATGGAATAACAAAAGAAATCACCACGCATGCAGATCAGATGTATGTGTTATTCCAATGTAATAATAATAACGGAACTGTGTCGTGAAATTCACACCGGCTGGATGTTCCAACAGTAATAATAAAGATGGAAACCAGATCCGGTAGTAAACACATGTGATAGATATTCCAATGAATGATAAAGACGGAACCAGTAGGTGTAAAACACACATGCATGTGATGTTCCAACAGAATAATAAAAAGCGGAACCAGTCGGTGTGTAAACACATGCATGTGATGTTCCAATGTAATAATAGAAGAATGTCACCAAGTATAGGTAAATCACAGATACAAAGTTATTCCAATGTAATAATAAGCAATGGAATAACATAAGGATTTCACCAAGTATAGGTATGCCGCAGATACAAAAGTTATGTATATAGGTATGCCACTTTTACAAAAGTTATTCCAATGTAATAATAGTGAATGGAATAATGTAAGTTCTCTTCAAGAAGAAAGAATAACACCCCTTACCGTAAAAGAACTCGAATATAGAAGTAGTGAAGTAGCAGTAATACTCTTCTTCTTTCTATAATTTTCTCTCTAGTTTCTCTCTATAATTTTCTCTCTGTAGTTTCAATGAATTCGTAAGAAAATAATGAAGGAATGAGCTTTATTTATAGGAAAATGGAATGCATAAGAATTAATCCATGAACTATCCAGATTGATTTACTTTAACGATTTTATCCATATTTAAAGAAAAATCTTTTAAATAAAATATAATATATTCTATTTATATAAAAACATTTTACTATGCAAACACTATGCAATACTATGCAAAACACTATGCAACACTATGCATAATAAAATATAATATATTCTATTTATGTAATAACTTTAATAAAGTATTCTATTTTATATAAAGATGTTTCGCTTTTATTACGTTAATAATACGAATAAAACAAAACGTCATTATCGCTATAATAATTCATATTATTAATCGACAATAATGGAATCAAACCGAGTGACTTCTCACATAAGCATCAATAATCAATACCGTAGTGCTACTACGCAACCACACGACATCGCATTTTTTACTACCGAGTAGTTCAACAAGATCAACGGTAAAACTTCCGCCGTTATTTCAATAAAATATTTTTGTCGTTTTTTCAATCCGACAATAATTACATTCATGGGGTCCACCAATGATTGAGTATTTATTTAATATTTCCTCGCTAAACCGAATATTCCCCACCAATCGAATATAATATAACCACTGCATACTTTGCAAAATTTATAAATACTACCCACAACTATAATATTATCTCAAATTCACACCATAATATAAAAAAATTATTTCGACCAAATTTAAATCTTTATTAATAAAATCTGGGGTCTCACAAATACCCCTTCTTCTTGAATCTTTATTTTTCTTGGTGGATCACCTCTAGAGGCCAAACACATGGGTGGCTAACGTTGATCAAAGGAAGGAACCAAACCCGGTAGATTCAAGTTGAACGCGAAAAGGATTGGAGGTGAACTTGTACCTGAGGAAGCTCGATCTTCAAGGGTTTGATTTTATTCTTTATCTTTTCGTTTAATTAATAATTGTGCATAAAGGGTGATCCGGGTTTATGGTTTATAAATTTTTTTAAACTCTGATTTTATCTCGCTTCCGCTTATTTTTGCAATTTGATTGCGCACATGAATATTACAAACCTAACAGGAACTTCAATAATTCATAATAAATATCCCTTTTATCAGAAAATTCGAATCTCGCGAGTTTTTATAGGAAATTTAATTCTCTACAACTTTGCAGAAGAAAGTTTTTCCAAATTCCAAACAGAAATTGACCGAAATCCACAAACGGGCAATTTTACAGGCTATAATCTAATTTCAGTCAAGAAATGGGGTCCACCGACACATAAAATATGCTTTAAATATTTTTGGTAACAAAAATACTCCTCCTCCACATATACTCATATATCCCACATTCATCGTAAAAATATCATCATTAATATATTATTAAAATAAAATATTTAAATGAATTATTTTATCAGAAAAAGATAAAATATTAATTTTCAACAATTGTCATTTTAAAAATTTTCTCCATCTATATCCACATAAAATCAATATTTTCCTCATCATATAAATCAATAATTAATTATTCACAAATAATATTATAGAATCACAAGATCTTGCAACTGCACTGCTCCTCAGGAAAGAGGGCTTTTCAATAAAGATTTTCTCTTCTTTGCCAAGCAATTAGGTGACCAAACCTCTCCTTAGATGTAACTTTCTAAACATTGCCAATAATGTTATCCAATAATATTATTCAGATAATATGAATTATCGTTCGATAATGGAAAATATTGTGTAATGACAATTTATGAAACAACAAGATAATATAAAATATCAACGCAAAGAATTATTGAATCAATAAAATAAAATATCGAACAAGAATTATCGTAATAATTATTGAGTAGTGCCTTTCACGTAAGAATCAATAATTGGTGCAATACCAATGTCTTCATTGCTCAACAACGCAGATAGTGTGTTTTAATTACCGGGTATTCCAACAAGATAATCTAGTATAAACAACTTATATTTGTCGTTTTCTTCATCCAATCGCTTTCCGCTATGGGGCCCATAAAAGATCAAGGCTGCGTGCATTTACGAATATTCCCGACAAGCATTTAATATTCCACGACCAAACGAATATTCTCCAAACAATAATGAATATTTTATAACCACTGCTTATTCGAAATATTTCATGTATTTTACCCATAACTATCCACATTAATCAAATCAACCCTTACTATTTCAAAATAATAAATAGAGGAAAATAAATTTCATTTATTAATAATTTGAGGTCTTACAAAATAAATTTATCTTTTATAATAAAATATAAAATTTATTTTATTTTATTATAAAAGATAATTTTATTTTATTATAACAGATAAATATAATAAAATAAATTTATCTTTTATAATAAAATAAAATAAATTTTAAATTTTATTATAAAAGATAAATTTATTTTATTATAAAAGATAAATTTATTTTATTATAAAAGATAAATTTATGTTTTTATAATAAAAGATAAATTTATTTTATTATAAAAGATAAATTTATGTTTTTATAATAAGATAAATTTATTTTATTATAAAAGATAAATTTATCTTTTATTCAAACTTATCTTATTTTTTCATTATGTATTTATAAAAATAAGTTTATCTTTTATTCAGACTTATCTTATCATTATCTTTTATTTTTATATTATGTATCATTATCTTTTATTTTTACATTATGTATACATAAATGTAAACTTATCTTTACATAGCCATATGGGCCATATGGGTGGGACTTCACTTCGCCGCCACACATTTGTGCTTGTGCATATACGTATTATAAGTTAGGGCAATAATGTAATTTGTAACTGGCTAAAAAAGGGGGAGCCGCCACCAGTCAGAAGCGAGGAGAAAAGTTGATCAATCTAAGCCTTCCATTGTCCAGATCAACTGTAACGCCCCCAAAATAGGTCCATTCCATCCAACCCATTCTGAGTCGCCAAATATATGGTACGAAAAACAACTACAACTTTATTACAACAATTGTCGTCAGCAAAATACAACAACATATATCTTTGTGAGTTTGGATACAAATATATACCAATCAGAAGACGTCACAATGACACCTTACATAAATGTATAGTCAAAAACTGCTTTTAGAAATTAGAATCTTTGGGAAGTGCTCAAGGAAACCTTTATACATGGGAGGCCATGCTTTTAGGTTATGGTAGATATCATATGGCCACGTAATTATCCTTGGTTGATCTAATAGACCCCAAAGAAAAACGAGAAGATTACTATCATATTCTTCCCAATGGTGAGTCTTCTCTCGACATATCATTATCTCCACTGCCTCTAATTGGGTATTATACTCCAAACAAACACCAAGATTATATAGGTAGTGCTTGTAAATATACTCAAAGAAGTGGATGAAAGCACAACCATGTCTTATGATAACACGAGTTTGTATGTCATTAGACATCTTGTATGATAGTGACACAAAACACCCTTCCAAAGTTGGGTTATTTCACCCTATTTAATTCACCAAAATAACTATTAAATGATGTATAAAATACAACACACTAAAGTCCTCAATAAAATTATTTCCATACTCTTTTGGGAGAACCTCAACAACTATAGACCACCGCTCTATTCCTGTTATCCCTGGCCAACCCAGCCTACACTTTTATTACCCGAAAGGAATGTGAAACAAAAGGGTGAGCACAACTAGCTCAAGAAAGAATATTATAACTAAAGATACATAAATTATCAATAGTCTTCATCAATAATAAATCGTAGATTTAGAACATATGGTAGATGATAAAACTTTTCAACCATAGTTGCAGTTTTAACGAGCAATCCATTAAAAGAGTCAAATAGACTATAAAGTCTATTGTCTTCTCCACGTTAAAAGTCCACCAACAATATTTTATCCTCAGAACATCAATCAACAGTTCCTTTCCACAATCATATGAATAACTCATAATCATAATTGTGATTCTAAATTCTCTTCACATCCAGACGAAGATAATTTTCATCATTGCCTTTACCGAAACATCAAATATCATGGTTATACCAAATCGGTTCTGCTCATAATCATACTAATAAATTCATCTTTGCACCACGGGCCAAAGATATTCATCAACAGTTCATCTTTACACTACAAAGCTAAAGATATTCAACAACAGTCATCTTTGCATTACGAGCCAAAGATATTCATCAATAATTCATCTTTGCAGACTACAAAGCAAAGATATTCAACAACAACAGTCATCTTTGCATTACGAAAGCAAAAGATATTCATCAATAATTCATCTTTGCACTACAAAGCTAAGATATTCATCAACAAGTCATCTTTGCACAACGAGCCAAAGATATTCATATATCAAAGAAATACATAATCTTTTTCGAAGTTATATAACAATAATTATAACCATGTTGATCAATTCACCTTTGCACTTAAGCTAAAAATATTCAATTATAAATTCAATGGTCATGATCATACCAACCAACAATTCAACTTTTGCACCATCGGCCAAAAAGAGAACCTATAGTTACGATCATACCAATAATCTACCCATCTTTACACTCAAGTCAAAGAGAAATATTATCATTAGGGTTATAAGAATGTTATATAAAAAACAATATAATCAAAACATGGTTTTAATTTCAAGAGTAAGATTCATAAATCAACGATAATTTGGTCGTAGAAGAAACCAATTTGTCGTGAATAGTACCTCGTATTCGTACATAGTACCGTATACGCGCATAAGAATTTCTCGACACTAAAAGATAAAGTTTCATAATAAAATTCATATCCATATTTATAACACCTTAATCCAAATGTTATAAATCACTTAAAAATCTCATAATCAAATATTATTAATATTACAATAATATTTTAATCATTTCTAAAACTTATAAACAATTTAATTAAATTGTTTACACTTTACTAATTAATGCATTTAATCATCATAAAATGCCAAACTCATAAGATTTCATCACCAATAACCAAAACCTCATCAAAAATCAGTATATACCTCATATATGATTCTCAAGCCATAAAATCATATTTTCCAATTTTCTTACTTCACATAACATATTTAATTCATTTACTCATAACTAGAATATTTTCATGAAAATACCAAATCAGTTTCAAAAATATTTCTTTTCTGGAATTTAGCATAACATAGTCCCATATTGAATATATATTTTCTCTAAATTTTAAAAATTCATTTACTATTTTTCATATGGCCAAAACCAACCGAATATTTAAACATTTATCATAAATTATACTTTTATCCAAAAATTTGAAATTTACACGGTATACTGATATTATATAGATGTACTCTCAATAAAAATTTCATCAATTTTGGAGTTAATCACAAGGAGTTATAAATAGTTACTTTTAAAATAGTCTTTTCTCATAAAATCTATAACTCCTAATCTATACATCCAAAAATCTCCATTTTGGACACACTCTACAAAACTCATCAAAATATTATTTCAAATTTTTCCAGAATTTTGAAGGTTCAGAAAATTTTGAAACTAAAAACATAATAACCCTTAAAATCCTCTTTTATCCTTACCTTCAAAAAAAGCAAAGATTTAATTAGAATAATTATTTGAGCGAACTTTGCATCGTATAGAAACACTCAAAGTATACTCAAAATACTCACAAGAATACGCCGATAATATAGAGAGAGAAAACTTGATTTACGGTGTAATTTTCAATTCTAACCCAAGCACCCTATTTATAGGAAAACGCTTAGAACACCAAAGCAAAAATTTATTAAATATTATTATATTTTTCCAAAACTTCATACGCATGTTTTACCATCTGAACTTAGCCCATATCACATGTTAAATGAGGAAAACAAAATGAAAAACACGTTTTTGTAAATAAAAATAATTAAAACTTTCAAAAATCAATTATTTCGGAACTTCAGAACTTCAATAATTCATAATAAATAGCCCTTTTATTAGAAAATTCGAATCTTTTGAGTTTTTATAGGAAATTCAACTATCTACAACTTTGCAAAAGAAAGTTTTTCCAAATTCCAAACAAAAATTGACCGAGAATCCACAAGCAGGTGATTTTACAAATTTATAATCAAATTTCCAATTCGATAATTGTGTCCACTGACACACAAAATATGTGTTAAACATTTATTACCACAAAAATACTCTTTCTCCTCATATACTCATATATCCCACATTCATTATAAAAATATCACCGTTAATATATTATTAAAATAATATATTTAAATAAATTATTTTATCAGAAAAAGATAAAATATTAATTTTCAACAATTGTCACATTAAAAATTTTCTCCATCTATGTCCACATAAAATAAATATTTTCCTCATCATAAAAATCAATAATTAATTATTCACAAATAATATTACATAATCACAATATTGACAACTCGAATGGTTCAGAAGAGGGGCTTCCAATAAGGATCTCTCCTTACTGGCGCGCAATTAGGTGACCAAACCTCTCCTTAGACAGAACTTTCTAGACATTGCCAATAATGTTATCCAATAATATTATTCAGATAATATGAATTATTGCTCCGATAATGGAAAATACTGTGTAATGACAATTCTTGAAACAACAGTAATATAAAATATCAACGCAGCAATTATTGAATCAATAAAATATAATATTGAGCGTTAATTATCGTAATAATTATTGAGTAGTGCTTTCACGTAAGAATCAATAATTCAAAAATCTTCATAATCATACCGTATTCTATTTGTGCAACAACGCCAGATTACTTTACTTTTTTACCCACCATCAGTATTCCAACAAATGTTAATTCAGTAAATAATTATTTCGTTATTTATAAAACTCCTTTTGTCGTTTTCTTCATAAACGAGTTATTTCATTATGGGGCCCACAAATGGTCGCTATGCATCGCATTACGAATATTCCCTACGAAAAAGAATATTCCACGACCAAACGAATATTCCCAAACAATAATGAGTATTTTATAACCATTTGCTTATTTTGAAAAAATTATATATATCACCCTTAACTTTAACTTTTATCAATTTAACCATTTACTGAATAGTAATTATAAGAAAAATTGAATACTTTTATTTCATAAAATTCGGGGCCTTACATCAACTGTGTAATCAACTTGTTTGCTTAATAGTGTCCATAATAAAACGTTTGCCATTTGAATGAATACGTATATATATATATATATATATATATATATATATATATATATATATATATATATATATATATATATATATATATATTCGGATCTTTGTTTCATTATCCAATTTCACTGAGCTCATCCTCACTTTAGCGACGGATTCGATGATTTGATTACAACATACAACTGTCGCTCATACTTTTAGCGCTTATATGTTGTCCGTCATAAAAAGTATGTATTTACTAACAGCACGACGACCAAACCGTCACGTCCGTCGTCGCTAAAAGGGGGTGAGCTTAGTGAGTTGGATAATGAGTGAGATTAAGATCCTGACTATATATATATATATATATATATATATATATATATATATATATCATGTATATATTGATTGATACATATGATCTACGTTTTAGAATTAGAGATACATTTTGACTTTTTATAGTCAATTTGCAAAATCCTAAAATTTAAAATCGATTTAATTTCGTTCTAGTTTTGAAAACTACAAAGATTATAATTAGTAGTTGTAAGACCCCAAAAATTTTTTAAATAAAAGGAATTTCCTTTATTTATTATTTTGAAATAGTAAGGGTTGATTTGATTAATGTGGATAGTTAAGGGTTAAATACTATAAATATTTCAAAATAAGCAAGTGGTTATAAAATATTCATTATCGCTTCGGAATATTCGTTGGTCGTGGAATATTCAGATCGCTTTGGGAATATTCGTATTATTACCACAAAACCATGTGTGGGCCCCATAACTGAAAGTGATTGGATGAAGAAAAACGACAAATATAAGTTGTTTTTAAATAACTACAGTAGTTGTTATCAAGTATTATCGTTGAATACCCTATGGTTAAAAAACACACTAATACGCGTTGTTGAACAAGAAGATACCAGATTGCACCAATTATCGATTCTTACGTAAGAAGGCACTACTCAATAATGGGTTACAGAATTATCGCTCAAAGATTTTATCGAGTTAATAATTGTCAATATTGATATTTTATATCATTGTTGTTTCAATAATTGTCATTACACAAGATTTTCATTATCGAAGCAATAATTCATATTATCTCAATAATATTATTAGATAACATTATTGGCAATGTTTAGAAAGTTCTCGCTTCAAGGAGAGGTTTGGTCATCTAATCGCGCCAAGAAGAAGAAATTTTATCGAAAGCCCTCTTCCCGGGAACCCGCTCGTTGTCAATATTGTGATGATTCGTAATATTATTTGTGAATAATTAATTATTGATTTATATGATGAGGAAAATATTGATTTTATGTGGATATAGATGGAGAAAATTTTAAATGACAATTGTTGAAAATTAATATTTTATCTTTTCTCGATAAAATAATTCATTTAAATATATTATTTTAATAATATATTAACGGTGATATTTTTACAACTAATGTGGGATATATGAGTATACGAGGAGGAAGAGTATTTTGTGGCATTAAATGTTTAAAACATGTTAAACATGTCGGTGGACCCCATTTATCGATCAAATTTGATTATAACCAGTAAAATCGTCCGCTTGTGGATTTCGGTCAATTTCTATTTGGAATTTGGAAAACTTTCTTCTGCAAAGTTGTAGAGAATTGAATTTCCTATAAAAACTCAATGAGATTCGAATTTTCTGATGAAAGGGCTATTTATTATGAATTATTGAAGTTTCGAAGTTCCGAAATAATTGATTTTTGGGAGTTTAAATTATTTTTGTTAAGAAAAACGTTTTTTGTATTTTTTTTTGGACATCATTAACATGTGTGGCTGGTGTTTTGACCAAAAGGTGGGCTAAGGAAAATTTGTATAATTATATTAATATTATATTAAATTTTTCGCTTTGGTGTTCTAAGTATTTTCCTATAAATAAAGGTGCTTAGGTTAGAATTGAAAATCACACCGTAAACCCAAGTTTTCTCTATTTCTCTCTCGATATTTTGAGCGTATTCTTGTGAGTATTTTGAGTATACTTTGAGTATTGATATACTGCAAAAGTTCATTCAAATACTATTCCGATCGTAAGTAATCGCTTTCTCGAGGTAAGTGGATATTATTTTTTTTCGTAATGATATTATTTCTTCAATATCATTATACCGAAATGTTGATCCAAGTTTTTATCAAATTTGGAACTTTTTCATGTCTGGGTTACTATTCATGGGTTATTTATTCATGAGTTACTATTCACGAAGTTCTTATTCATTTAGTTACTATTCACGAAAGTACTATTCACGTAAGCGTGAAGATGTTTTTTGTGGAATTTCTATCTTTTGGTGTCTCTGAGTTACTTATTCACATATACTAAGACTATTCACGATATCTGACTATTCACGATACTCAAGACTATTCACCGAAAAATAAAATTTCTTCTTTTGTCAAAATATCTATTCGGATACTAGCTCTAATCAGATCCATGTTTTGATCATTCTTGAATTTTACACCACTATGATTATTTTTGAGGTATTTTGGACGTGGATAAAACCAAGTACTTAATCCTTAATCCTTAATCCTTGTCATTTTGTTTCACCTTTGGATTCTTTCTTTAAAAAAATATTTTTCATCATCCTCGCCTTAAATGATGATATTATGGAATATCTTTGGCCCAGAAGGCAAAAAGATGAATGATTTCTTAAGAATATCTTTGGCCCAGAAGGCAAAAGATGAATGATTTCAAGAATATCTTTGGCTCAGTAGTGCAAAGATGAACAGTGTTTAAATGAACATGATTAATCGATGAATATCTTTGGCCCAGTAAGCAAAAGATGAATATTTGATTCCGATGTATATCGATTGATGTTACAGGATAAAAGATGACGATGAACTTTTAAATTCATACATAGAAGATAGTAGTTTGCATTCTCTACTTAACTCTTCTAATGAATTATTATTTCATTGCAGTATTGATTTAAAATTTGTTGTCTATCAGATTCTATTAGATTTTTCCTCGTTGAAGACTAACGATAATTTTTGTATATTATCCTAGTCATAATATTCTTTATCGAGCTAGTTGAGCTCACCCTTTCCTTTTTGTTCCATTTTCTCGTGGAGGCTAGAATATAATGAAGTAATTTAGCTGGGTATGGAATGAAGGTTTTAGAAAGGATCGCTTAGTAGTCCTCACCATTTTGTAAAATAATGTATCAATAAAGGTGATGAGGATTTATTTGAGTATAGATATTGCTCAGAAGATAATATTTGTATTCAAACTCACGCTTTTATTGTTGTAATAATAAAAGTTGTAGTTGTTTTTGCATCACGTATCGACAACTCGAATAGGTGATGTATACCTATTTGGGGGCGCCATACAATTGTATCGTAGCTTAGGATATGATCTCTGGCATGAGATCTGGGAATAGAACTAGAGGGGAGAGACGAGTAAATCCTTCGCTAAGGTGTCCTACACAAGCTTATTTGTTAGTTGGTCAAGATATAGGGATATTATGTGATATATTGATTTCTTAATTAACCCTTGTTTTATGACAAGATTTGAGAATGTCGACCGAGAATATTAACAAAGGAGTAAATGAGACCGTGGAGATGCCTCAGATTTCTTACCAACGAGGAGAACGTGCAACAGTCGGGCAATGTACCTCCCGTGAACAAACACCATGGGAGAGATGATGAACGAGGGATGTTTAGAAGTTTTTCATAGTTCATGCAAAATCGCGACGAGGAGACTCGTGTTCAAAATACAGGAGGAAATGATAGCAATTCACGGGTTGTCACAAACAAGCAGCTTCAAAGAGTGGGACCACCGAATTCAAGGGAAAGCCGATCCGATCACGGCGGAAACATGGGTTAAGCAAATTACCAAGATATTCGATGTCTTGGGATGCACGGAGGAACAGAAGGTTCCATTCGCCACCTTTATGTTCCGTGGCGAAGGCATTCATCGGTGGAGTCTCGTGAAGCGCATCCATCCACCGCACTCAAAGATGTCGGGAGACATTTCAGAATTATTTAATGACAAATACTTTCCCGAAAGTGTTCATTATACGAAGGAAGTGGAGTTCATCGATTGGAACAAAATAACACGGCGGTGTCTCAAAGACGAGGCAAAGTTTGCAGAGTTATCCGTGTTCAGACCTCATTTGGTGGAGAATGAGGAACGATGACGCGGATGTTTCTTAGAGGTTTGAAACCCAAGATACGCCAAGATCTCATTTCTCATAAACTTTCTCTATTCGAGATGTTGTAAAAGCAGGCTCAATTATTAGAAGCGAGATAACGAAAGTACGGCCAACTTGAGGACCACAACCAGGATCGTGATCGTAGATATAGCAATCAATGTAATAATGATAACTCATGAGAAAGAAACAGACGGATGAAATGGTAACCACTCGGTGGTAATCATGGCCATGAAAAAAGCAGAAGAAGCGAAGTCGGGAGGAGATTTTAAAAGAGGAGATTTAACAACGACCATATATGAAGACGCACAAAGGCGGCAAAGAATCGGGTTCTAAGGGAGGAGAACCACCACCCATTATATGCTACAAATGCGGAAAAGAGGGACATATCATTCAAACCGCCCACAACAGCTCAAGGTATACTATAGTTGTGGAAAGGAAGGACATATCGCCGAGATTGTACGCAGAGAATAAAACCTAGTTCAATGGGGACGGTGACTCAAAAGATCGTCTCGTAAAAGTCAAAGTCAACGATTCCGGAAGAAGCGTTTGTTGTGATTGGTCATAATGCGAGGAACCCAAACGAGGTGATCACGGGTAAGTTTATTTATGAATTCTTCAAGTTTATACCTTACTTGATACCGGTGTTACCCATTCATTTATCTCTCCCGCATGTGCTCAACGCTTAAACTTGACTCGGAGAAATTAGACTTTGACCTATCTGTGGAAACTCCGTTAGAGAAACTTTCATCACATCCACCGCTTATAAATCTTGTTTGATTCAAGTTGGCACCATTACCTTACTCGTTGACCTTATCTCTTTAAAGATACTTGCTTTTGATGTGATTTTAGGGATTGATTGGTTAACTACTCATCATGCCAAAATTGATTGTTTTCGTAAGGTTGTTAGTTTTCATATTCCTAACCAACCCGTTGTGTATTTAATTCAAGCAACTAAACCATTAAAATCGATCACCGTCTATATCTAATCATAAGGCTATTCGCTTATTAAAAACGGATGTCAAGCTTTCTTAGCCCATGTTATGGATTTGAATAAAGACACATCAAATTTGAATAATATTCCCTGTTGTTATCGACTTTCCGACGTATTTCAAGAACTTCCCGGCCTACCCCGTAACGTGAAGTTGAATTCTTTATTGATCTTGAACCGGTACAAAGCCCATTTCTAAAACCCCATATCGAATGGCTCCTATTGAACTTCGTGGAGTTAAAGGTCCAACTACAGGAATTGTTGGACATCGGTTTCATCTGGCCCCAAGACATCTCCTCGGGGTGCTCCTGTTTTATTAAGTAGAAAGAAGAAAGACGGAGTATGCGACTTTGTATCGACTATCTGGAATTGAACCATGTCACCATCAAGAATAGGTATCCTCTACCTCGTATTGATGACTTGTTTGACCATACCGTAAGGGCACAATTCTTTTCAAAATCGATCTTCGCTTCGGATATCATCAATTTGAAGATTAAAACCGAGGATATTCCAAAGACCGCCTTCGTAACTCCCTGTGATGGGCATTATGAATTCTTAGTCATGTCTTTCGGACTAACTAATGCTCCTCGCGGCTTTCATGGATATGATGAACCGAGTATTCAAGGAATATTTGGATCAATTCGTTGTTGTCTTTATTGATGACATCCTCATATATTCCAAAAGCCGTGAAGATCATGAGCACCATTTGAAAGTCGGTACTCCAAAGGCTTCGTGAAAACCAACTATATGCCAAATTGAAGAAATGTGAGTTCGGCCGAGGAAGTAGCATTCCTTGGGCACGTGGTGTCGAAACATGGAGTATCCGTTGATCCGGCCAAGATCAAGCAATACAAAGTTGGGAGCAACCAAGTCGGTGATGTAATACGTAGTTTTTGGGCTTAATCGGTTATTATCGGAGATTCGTGGAAGGGTTTTCTAATCGCTACTCCATTAACTCAAATTTAACTCCTAAGGATACAAAATTCGTTTGGAGCGAAGAATGCGAGAAAAGTTTCCAAGAGCTTAAGAGGAGACTTATTTCTAAGACTGTTTCTAACAATACCATCCGGTTCGGATGGATTTGTTATCTGCCGATGCTTCGTGCAAAGGGTTAGGATGTGTTCTCATGCAACGTGGGAAAGTCATAGCTCTATGCCTCATGACAACTTAAAGAGTATGAGAGGAATTATCCTACTCATGATCTAGAGTTGGCGCAATGTTGCGCTTAAAAATATGGAGGCACTATCTATATGGGGAGAAAGTGGAGATATATTCGCACCATAAAAGCCTTAAATATTTCTTCACTCAAAAGAACTCAACACGCGGCAATGACGTTGGCTCGAGCTATTGAAAGACTACGACCACACTATTCAATACCATCCCCGGTAAAGCGAACGTGGTAGGCCGACGCATCGAGTAGAAGATCATATGTGGGAACGAAAAGCGATGATGTCAAGTATACGACAGAGCCAACTTTAATAGAAAAAGTTAAGGTTGCTTTCAAGCCACCCAATCTTAAACCGATGCGTATGAAGAAGAAAGTACAAGAAGGAGCTATTCCTAAGCGAGAATTGATGAAGAAGGAATACTTGAGTCCACTCTAGACTTTGTGTTCCTAATGACTCGATTTGAAAGTACAAGATTATGACGGAGGCACACAATACGCCATTTGCAATCCATCTCGAAGTACTAAAATGTATCGTGATCTTCGACATACATTTTGGTGGAACAATATGAAGAGAGAGATTGCAAAGTTTATCTCGATGTGTTTAACTTTGCAACGTGTAAAGGCGGAGCATCTTGTACCTAAGGGTCCGTTGTAACCACTTGAGATTCCTCGGAATGGAAGTGGGAACACATTACTATGGATTTCGATTACGGGTCTTCCTACGCTTTCTCAAGACATCAATGCTATTTGGGTTATTGTTGATAGATTAACCAAGTCCGCTTCATTTCTTGCCGACACGGAGACTTATTCCTTGAACGTCTTTGCTAGTATGTGACGTGAATGAGATTGTGAGGTTGCATGGCATGCCCAGATCCATAGTTTGGATCGTGACCCAAGATTCACTTCAAGATTTTGGGTTAGCTTGCAAAAAGCTATTAGCACGGATTTGCGATTTAGTTTAAGATACCATCCCCAAACCGGACGGACAATCGAGAGGACTATTCAAACTCTTGAAGATTTATTAAGACTACTGTCCTAGACTTTAAGGGTAGTTGGGATAAGTATTTACCATTGGTGGAATTCTCCTACAACAACAAGCTTATCGTGCAAGTATAGGTGTGGCTCCATTCAAGCATTATATGGACGAAAATGTCGTTCTCAATATGTTGGGATGAGGTGGGTGAAGCAACATTGTTGGGACCCGAAGTTAAGACGTATGATCACCGAAAAGATCCAAATGATTCGACAACGATATACAAACCAAGCACAAGATCGACAAAAGAGTTATGCGGATCTTCATCGAAAGGACGTGGAATTTAATGTAGGGGATCATGTATTGTCATGCGAGTCGCTTCCATGGAAGGAGTTACAAGATTTGGGAAGAGAGGAAAGCTCAATCCACGATTTATTGGTCCATTTCAAATTCTTGACCGAGTAGGAAATGTAGCCTATAGACTTGCGTTACCTCCGAGTATGTCTCGTGTTCATAATGTGTTTCACATATCTCCAGATTCGTAAATATGTGAAAGACCCAACCACGTTATTGAGTTAGAAACGGACGAGATAGCCAAGACTTAACGATGAGGAGGTACTGTCAAGATCTTGGATAGGAAGGAGCATGTCCCTACAAGAAAGGTCATACCACAAGTTAAAGTTTTGTGGAGGAATCATGCTATAGAGGAAATGACCGGGAGTTGGAAACGGAAATGAAAGCGAGGTATCCTCACCTTTTCAAAACACCAGTATCGTACATCAATTTCGAGGACTAAATTTCATAAGGAGGGAGGTTGTAAGACCCCAAAATTTTTTTAAATAAAAGGAATTTCCTTTATTTATTATTTTGAAATAATAAGGGTTGATTTGATTAATGTGGATAGTTAAGGGTTAAATACGCAAATATTTCAAAATAAGCAAGTGGTTATAAAATATTCATTATAAATTGGGAATATTCGTTTGGTCGTGGAATATTCATCTTTTCGGGGAATATTCGATTTGCTGCCACAGCTTACACCATGTGTGGGCCCCATAACGGAAAGTGATTGGATGAAGAAAACGACAAATATAAGTTGTTTTTAAATAACTGGCAGTAGTTGTTACAAGTATAATATTGTTGAATACCCGGTGGTTAAAACACACTAATACGCGTTGTTGAACAAGAAGACACCTGTATTGCACCAATTATTGATTCTTACGTGAAGAAGGCACTACTCAATAATGGTTACAGAATTATCGCTCAAAGATTTTATTGAGTTAATAATTGTTGCGTTGATATTTTATATTGTTGTTGTTTCAATAATTGTCATTACACAAAGATTTTTCATTATCGAAGCAATAATTCATATTATCCTGAATAATATTATTAGATAACATTATTGGCAATGTTTAGAAAGTTCATTTAAGGAGAGGTTTGGTCATCTAATTGCGCCGCCAAGAAGAAGAAATTCTTATTGGAAAGCCCTCTTTCTTTCTGAGGCGCGCCGGTTGTCAATATTGTGATTCTCGTAATATTATTTGTGAATAATTAATTATTGATTTATATGATGAGGAAAATATTGATTTTATGTGGATATAGATGGAGAAAATTTTTAAAATGACAATTGTTGAAAATTAATATTTTATCTTTTTCGATAAAATAATTCATTTAAATATATTATTTTAATAATATATTAACGGTGATATTTTTACAACGAATGTGGGATATATGAGTATCTGAGGAGGAAGAGTATTTTTGTGGCATTAAATGTTTAAAACATGTTAAACATGTCTGTGGACCCCATTTATTCGATCGAAATTTGATTATAGCTTGTAAAATCGTCCGTTTATGGATTTCGGTCAATTTCTATTTGGAATTTGGAAAACTTTCTTCTGCAAAGTTGTAGAGAATTGAATTTCCTATAAAAACTCGCGAGATTCGAATTTTCTGATGAAAGGGCTATTTATTATGAATTATTGAAGTTTCAAGTTCAAATAATTGATTTTTGGGAGTTTAAATTATTTTTGTTAAGAAAAACGTTTTTGTATATTTTTTGGACATCATTAACATGTGTGGCTGGTGTTTTGACCAAAAGGTGGGCTAAGGAAAATTTGTATAATTATATTAATATTATATTAAATTTTACGCTTTGGTGTTCTAAGCATTTTCCTATAAATAAAAGCTTTGGTTAGAATTGAAAATCACACCGTAAACTCAAGTTTTCTCTATTTTCTCTCGATATTTTGAGCGTATTCTTGTGAGTATTTTGAGTATACTTTGAGTATTGATATACGGTGCAAGTTCATTCATTCAAGTTATTCCAAATGTAATCTTCTTCTCTCGAGGTAAGGGATATTATTTTTTTCAGAATGATATTATTTCTTCAATATCATTATAATTGAAATGTTGATCTGAAGTTTTATCAAATTTGGAACTTTTTTCATGTCGGGGTTATTATTCATGGGTTACTATTCATGAGTTACTATTCACGAAGTTACTATTCACGAGTTACTATTCTTATTAGTTACTATTCACTTAGTACTATTCATGAAGCGTGAAGATGTTTTTTGTGGAATTTCTATCTTTTGGTGTCTGAGTTACTATTCACATATCTAAGACTATTCACGATACTGAAGACTATTCACGATATACGGCACTATTCAATAAAAAATAAAATTTCTTCTTTTTGTCCAAAATATCTATTCTCGGATACTAGCTCGATCAGATCCATGTTTTGATCATTCTTGAATTTTACACCACTATGATTATTTTTGAGGTATTTTTGGACGTGGATAAAACCAAGTACTAATCCTTAATCCTTAATCCTTGTCATTTTGTTTCAATGGATTCGTTTTTTAAAAAAAATATTTTCATCATCCTCGGTCTTAAATGATGATATTATGGAATATCTTTGGCACCAGTAGAAAAAGATGAATGATTTCTTAAGAATATCTTTGGCTCTGTAGTGCAAAGATGAATGATTTCTGAAGAATATCTTTGGCCCAGAAAGTGCAAAGATGAAGCAGTGTTTAAATGAACATGATTAATCGATGAATATCTTTTGGCCTGTAGTGCAAAGATGAATATTTGATTCCAGATGTATATTGATTGATGTTACAGGATAAAAGATAGACGATGAACTTTTAAATTCATACATAGAAGATAGTAGTTTGCATTCTCTACTTAACTCTTCTAATGAATTATTATTATTTCATTGCAGTATTGATTTAAAATTTGTTGTCTATCAGATTCTATTAGATTTTTCCCTCGTCAAGACTAACGATAATTTGTTGATATTATCCTAGTCATAATATTCTTTATCGAAAGCTAGTTGAGCTCACCCTTTTCCTTTTGTTCCATTTTTTCGTGGAGGCGAGAATATAGCGAGTATTTAGTCTGGGTATGGAATGAAGGTTTTAGAAAGGATTGCTTAGTAGTCCTCACCATTTTTGTAAAATAATGTATCAATAAAGGTGATGAGGATTTATTTGAGTATAGATATTGTCTGTAAGATAATATTTGTATTCAAACTCACGCTTTTCTTGTTGTAATAATAAAGTTGTAGTTGTTTCTGTACCATGTATTGACAACTCAGAATAGGTGATGTATACCTATTTTGGGGGCGTCACAGTAGTACTTTATAGTTAGTTTATAATTGTTATATTTGTTTGATCTAAAATTAAATAACGTTATATCAATTTTAAATTTTAGAATTTTACGAATTGACCTTAAAATGTCAAAATATATCTCTAATTTTAGGACGGACGAAGTACATAATTAAGTGAAATTGTATTTACATATTTAGAATTGTTTCTACTTTAAAAAGTTTAGAGAGGGTAAGTGTATACTTTTTTAAATATTTTTTCAGAGTAAAATTTTTAAAAGAAAGTGTATAAAAATTTTAGAGAGAGAAAATGTGCACTGAAATTTAAGAAAATAAAAATATATACAAGTTTTAGAAAGAGAATTAAAAAAAAATAGAGAGAAAAAGTAATAGGAAGTTCATTTAGCAAAAAAAAAAGTAATAGGAAGTTTGAAATATGAAAAATAGATGGACTTATATTAGACTTAAAGATCTCCACGCAGTCGAACTAATTGAAAACAAGTAATATTATTTTGTTTTTTTTATAATTCGGAGTTTCTCAATCACAGTCGGATTAATCTCCACGAACCCGGATCAATCTTTTATTATAGGCTTATGCCCGTATCCCCGTGGCCTCATAGATTATTTTATGGCCTTGACAAATTATTGCTGATGATATTCGATCCCAAAAATTATTTTTATTTTTAATTAAACTATAATTTTATCAGGCCTAGGTCAACTATAAAAAAAAAAATTTAAATTCCCTAAAACAACTATTAAATGGGAATGGAGGAAGTATTGTTTTTGCATAATTTTTGGCATATAGTTTATGCGTATAAAACTATTATAAAAAAGAGAAACTAATAAATGAGAATTTTAGCACATTTTTATTGCTATATATCTAAATTTTTAAACATTTTTATTAGTATGTAGTATATGTATTCTACCACTATTATGTATTATTGTGCAAATATAATTATTCAGAAAAAAGAAAAAGAAATCCAAAATAATTCCCTGCCTCATACTCATACATAACAAAACAAATACAAACAGCCGCCATTTCTCTTTGTAGTTTCCGCTTCTTCTCTGAAGCAAAAACTATTTCTCTCATTCAAATCTCAATCACACAAACTCTGTCTCTCCTTTCTCTCTTTAGAATGGAGAGCTTTGCAATCTACAATTCCTCCATAACTTCCTTCTCTCCTTCCTCTCGAATCTCTCTCTCCAAATCCCCACCTCTCATCTCAACCTCTCGCGCCATATCCTCTCTCCTCCGATCACCACCAATCCACCACTCTCTATCTTTATCTCTCCTCAATCCCAAACCTTTCCTCTTCAATCCTCTCCCAAAACCCACCAAAACCCACAAAAGAATCCAACCCATTTCATCATCCGCGGTAGAAAAGTCAGTCACTGAATCAAAACCCGAAGGCGCCAAGCTCATACCCTTATGTATCTCTATTTCACTTGGCCTAATTGTCCGATTCTTAGTTCCAAAACCTACTCAAGTTTCACCACAAGCATGGCAATTACTATCCATTTTTGTTTCTACAATAGCTGGACTCGTTTTGAGCCCTTTACCAGTAGGAGCTTGGGCTTTTCTGGGTCTTACCACATCAATTATCACCAAAACTTTAACATTTTCAACTGCATTTGGTGCATTTACTAATGAAGTGATTTGGTTAATTGTGATTTCTTTCTTTTTTGCTCGCGGGTTTGTTAAAACTGGGTTAGGGGATAGAATTGCTACTTATTTTGTGAAATTGTTGGGTAAAAGTACATTGGGTTTGTCTTATGGATTGACTTTGAGTGAGGCTTTGATTGCTCCGGCAATGCCAAGCACTACAGCTAGGGCCGGAGGGGTGTTTTTGCCAATTATTAAGTCGTTATCCCTATCCGCAGGGAGTAAGCCCGGTGATCCTTCGGCGAAGAAGCTTGGTTCTTATCTTGTACAGTCTCAGCTTCAGGTAAGCTTTTGAGTGTGTTAATTTGTGTTTGAAGAGTGTCTTTCTTTGATTTTTGAATTTTGTATTGATTATTGTTGTATATACACTTTTTTATAGCTTGTATGCAAAATGTAGAACCTTTGACGTCTTTCATTATGTTAGTGGTCTTTTACTGTTAGTGGTAGGAGATGTTATAGCTTAAATATGAATAATTTTAGAGAATCTTGTTTAGCAGATGGTTTTACATTAGGGTATGTTCATACTTCATAGGAAATGGTCCAAAAATTATACAGATTATTTGATAGTGTTTTTTGAATTTTCCGAATAACACTAAGAACCTTGGAGGTGAAACCCATAGTCTGCAACAAGAAGCACAGGATGAATTTGCCATTCAATAGCCCATATAGAATACAGCAAATATAACGACATTTCTTAAGTTGATTTTAGCCTAGGTCTCTAATTCATTAGAATTTTCTGTGGATTGTCATGTTGGAGTAATCAGCATGATTAAATCAATCTGTTTTGACTTTTGAGCAATATTCAAACATTAACTTTTTCATATAGTTATTAATTTTCGGAAACTGTAGTTTCTTTATGTATTGCATGTAAGTCTCGTTTTCACTTAATATCTCCGTGACTTATGGCTTCCTCTTTATGATGTATGACAGTCGGCTTGTAATTCTAGTGCACTTTTCCTGACTGCTGCAGCTCAAAACCTTCTGTGCCTCAAACTAGCTGAGGAACTTGGGGTGATAGTTGCAAACCCGTGGGTTTCTTGGTTCAAGGCTGCTTGTTTACCCGCAATTGTATCTCTCCTAGCTACTCCATTTATCTTGTACAAACTTTATCCTCCTGAAACCAAAGATACACCAGATGCCCCTGCTATGGCAGCAACGAGACTAGAACTCATGGGTCCTGTTACAAAGAATGAATGGGTGATGGTTGGTACAATGCTTCTTGCAGTTGGTTTGTGGGTCTTTGGGTATGTGCTATTCATTGAATCCCATCTAATTTTATAGAATTTTATAACTATTAATTTTTGTTAAATGTTATGTTGACATTAACCACCAATTATTCCATAAATAAGTAAAAAAGCACAACATGAATATGCTTTCTACTTTATACAACCATTTGCTTCTGCTCAATATTTTGTGTTGAGTTACTATTTTGATGTTCATGTGGACATTTGATTGGACACAAGTACAAGAAAACTGTGAGTATCAATGCAACAGTATTTACATTAATATTAACAGTTATCCAGTAAGATGGCAAAGTGGAAGGATGCAAAGGGATACTAAGATTCCTTCGTTTTGAAGGAGGGAGAAGGAAGGTAAGATAAAAGAGGCGGGATGCTCCTTTTCCTGGTCCTAACATAAAGAGGGAGAAAAATCGGAGGAAAAGAGAGTGGCCATATTTTTAATTTTTACCCCCTAATTAACTTTGTAGCTGTACCTAAAAAAGCATAATGGTAGGTGGTAACATATCCAAGCCCCTTTCAGTTTTCTCCATCGTACTCAATGTAACAAAGAGGAGATAAAGATGCCACCTCTTTACTAGGAAATATACCTTCAATCCATTCTGTCTTCCCCTTTTACACTGTTTCCTTATTTCAAAATGTACCATTACTATTATGTGCTTTTAGCTAGACATATTGAATTTTGTGAGTTGGCTTTCTAATTTTTCGATGTTAGGCACGCACTGGATGCTTTTAAAAAGTAGCTATGAAATCAATCTGTATGAGAATGTGGATAAATGCATGCTCAGCCAGATGTGTACATCATCGACTAGAAAATAGAAAAATCACTACATAGAAGGAACTAAAACAAATTTATTTGATCTTTGATTACTATAAAGCAATCATAATGCAACGAGATTTTATTCTCTATCTCCCCTTGGGGTGAACCCTTTTCCATTGTTTATTGATGCTGGAAGTATCATTGCATTGATTGTTGGTGAGACCTGACCTTAGATGGTGGTTTGCCAACCAACTAGGCCACCTCCGGTGTGTTAGTATGACTCATTCTTAGAATTAAAATGTATTGTGGATACTTGCTGATCTCAACCCTACTTTATCGGAGGTTATTTGAGCATAGCTCTTTACCCGTAGCAAAAAATCTAATCTAATCAGTTGACATTTTGCATAGAAGGGCCATAAGCTTCTGCAAGCATATCTAAGTTGTTTGGGAAACAACTAATTTTGTGAACAAGGTTTTAGTTCATTACCACATTAAACATTCTTTCAATTGTTTAACACCACTGCCAATTAGATAATGGTTTGATAGATCTATATTGCTTCAACTGATTGACATATTCCCTCTGCATAATTTATGTAGCATAGAATAGCTGGTGGTTTGTTTTTAGTTTTTATTATTCTTATTTAGTATGACTTGCGCTGATATAGCTTCTAATTTATGTAGAGACGTTCTTGGAGTACCAAGTGTTGTTGCTGCTATGATTGGTTTGTCAACACTCCTGTTGTTGGGGGTGCTTGATTGGGATGACTGCTTAAGTGAAAAATCAGCATGGGATACTTTGGCTTGGTTCGCGGTTCTGGTGGGTATGGCAGGCCAACTGACAAACCTTGGAATTGTTACCTGGATGTCTGACAGTGTAGCCAAATTACTTCAATCTCTCTCTTTGAGCTGGCCGGCTGCATTTGGTGTTCTTCAGGCAGCTTATTTCTTTATCCACTACTTATTTGCAAGTCAAACTGGTCATGTGGGAGCTTTATACTCTGCATTCCTTGCTATGCACTTGGCATCTGGGGTGCCGGGTGTGTTGGCTGCAGTTGCTTTAGCTTATAACACCAATCTATTTGGTGCTATAACGCATTATAGTAGTGGGCAAGGTGCTGTGTACTTTGGAGGTGTGTCAACTAATTCCTTAGCTGGGTTTTCTTTCTTCTTTCTATCGTCGATGTTAATCCTGCAATGCACCAGATTATGTCATTCTTAATCACTCCTGCCCTTTCATTCCCAACTCTTGCAACATATTCTGTTTCAATCTCTATCTATCTATATTGGGAATTATTATTTTTTACTAGTAAAGTTCATAGTTCCCTATTTTTATTTTTATTTTGCACATTTTGGTTCATAGTGGTATAGATGAAGAAAGTAATATTTCAAGTAGTCTATCTTTACCCCTTGAGTTCATTTCAACTTAAGTAGGCAACCAGTGAAGCATTCATCTCTTTAAAGTTTTCATGAGAATTTTAATTAATTTATTGAAATGCTCGTATATTGTAGTAGTATTAAAACTGACAAGTCTTTCTCCTATTTTTATCAACAGCTGGCTATGTAGACCTCCCGGATGTATTCAAAATTGGATTTATAATGGCCCTTGTTAACGCTGTGATTTGGGGAGTTGTTGGGACCTTCTGGTGGAAATTTTTGGGCCTATATTGATTTTCAAGTTCTTATGTAAGTAGATATCTTTTGTAGTAATGATGCTGTTCATTTCATTTCATGGTTCTTATACCAAGTAGTGCAATTTGTCAATGATGCATACTCATTGAAAAGGTTCTAGTATTACCAAGTCCTTCTGATTCTAGTTATGGATCTTATTAAGAATTGCTATGAGTTTTAACTTTGTACTTGGCATCTGATATATGTAATATTACAAATCAACAGTTGAGCTTCACTAGCCAAGAACTGCAGGTCGTTATGAAATTGATTTTCAGTGGCATACAATGTCATTCATAATCTAATGTGATAGCGTAGTAGATATTGTTGGTTATAATTTAATTGAAGTGATCCATTCTTCGTATCATTTGGAGAATGAAGACAACAGAAATATATTCTTTATAAATTTTTGTCTAAATTTAGCAATTTTGATAAATTTGAACTCGTACATCAACTTCCCTTAATCATTAACAATTAAAAAGGAAATAGAACAAAAATGTTTATCTAATTATCAGGGTGGGGTGCCCAACAAATTTACAGCCATAACATATGAAGCACCGCCTAAAACCACAAGCAGGAAGCAGTAAACTGACTTTGGTGCATACACTAGGATCCTTCCATGTTTTCACCTGCTTGCATATCCTGCATTGCTGTGTATGTCAGAATTCATCAATGGAGTTCAGCTTCTCAAGGATCATTCTTTCTTGCTTGGCATCTATAGTAAATTTTGTCAAGGATCCATCAACATTAAATTCAACAAGCATCTTTTTTTCCCTTGGGAAGCTCAAGTAAAATATTAATCTACATTAAAAAAATCAAAACCATTTTGCTGCGGTAGAAGTTACTCCAACCAAAATTTTGATAAGCTTTACTACCACACATGAACCTAGCTTTCAGGCAAGCTTTTTCACATACTAAATATTTCATCAAAGGGATGCATCACATTGCTTCCTTTAGGTAAACTTCTCTTATTGTTGCTCTTCCCTTCTTTTTACCACTGTAAGTAGAAAACTTAAACGAGAATACTAAAAAAAAAACAGAGCAGTAGAACTAAAGAAGTGCTCTCTATCAACGTGTACCTATATGGCTATAACTATATCTCCTAGTGCTGTGTTAACTGTTAACAAACCAAACCAAATATAGAGCAGTATTTATTATCCACTTGAACTTTTGGAAGAGAAGATGTTCACATAACTACATGCAATGACCATATATATAACATGCATGCATGCACCGCAGATATGCTGTAAGGATACATTCTTGGTCAGGATTTTCAGTAAAATTGGAGTGCAACGCATTCCCAACACTATCAACTATAGCTGATGTAGTCATGGAAGATTCAATGCATAATATAGCAGTGATGGCATCCAACTGAATGACTTCATTTCTGAACATCAGTCTTGCATGTGCTGAAACATGGATGTATCTAAATACTCGGAGCCAAAAAAAATAAGAAGAAAATAACTTTTGTGGATGATGGATGCCTCAAACAGAGCTTATTATACCTTGAGCAAGTCGTATCAAACTCTCAAGCATGCGCACAGTCGTCCTAGCTGCATTAAAACATAATTATTTGTTTTGATTAGCCATTTTAATTTTAATAGAAATACATTATGTAAGACACTAATGGCAGTTGAATCATCTAAAGGTGGTTGTCAAAAAGTGAAACCTGCATTTTGAGTTGCAGATCTTCTTTGGAGTTGATAATAGCTTGAGATTACTTTTTCAGCTTCCTTTGTAAGAACTGGCTTGAAATATCCTTTTACAAAGTGAATATACCTGCCAAATTTCCTCATAATGTCACACACACACTTACACTTGTATCTCTTCAAGTACCCTTTCATACTTTGATATGACCAAATACACTATCAAACCAAAGAAAGTAACTAAGAAAATTCAACCCTTTAGGACAAGATAAAATTTTCTAGTGTCATGTTTAACATCTATTTACTGACAACAACATAGAAATACTAGCCAAATATGTGTGAAAGGACAGGACAGTAAAGTAAGAGTATAATGAATACTAGATTTCTTGCATACTAGCACAAAGTCGGTGTATCACATCATACAACTAGTCAAAGCCAAAATAAAGTATCCAAAATAATCAATTCAACCATAAGAAAATATTGGAGAGCAACCGACTTGTGATTTTTTCCCACATACTGGGACCGACATGAATAACCATTTGAATCACTAAGCAATATTATATATACAGTCAGATTTAGAAACAAGAATCATTCCAGATCAGAAAACACATTGCTGACAGATGAAGTCGATTGTAGAGGAAATGTGGTGCTCAACTCGGGCCGTTTTAAAATCTCTTGAGAAGACTGTAGACGTGTGGCAACTACATCACATTACTGCAAATCTACTCTTAGAACCAAAAGGTTTCCATGTGAGTGTAAACTCTGACAAGAATTTTACCTTCTAAGCATGGGAAGTGGCCAGATATTTGCCAGATTTTCATCACAGCCTTTCTCTGTTTCTGCCTGCTGATCGAGTTCAAAAGGAAATCGTCATTTCAAACTATTTAGAAGCTGATCTTTTAAATAAATCTAACTAGTTGTTACCTCAGCAAGAATGTGTGATGAAACAATTGCATCCCATTCTGGATTCTTTGTGTCCAGTAGGACTAGGACTATGTCAAATCTGCTTATCAAGGGTCCAGAAAGTGTAGTGTTGACAGACAGCGCTGACTTCCATTAAGAAATATGATGATGTAAAATAAGGCAGGAATTTTTTTTCTTTAAATGTGGATGACTAATAAATGAAAACATTTTAAAATTCTCATATACTGAATGTTATGGGATTGCTATAATCCATACTGTTAGGTGGTAGTAACTTTTAGAGGTATGAAAACAAACATGAAATCTGAAAGAAATTCATACATTGGTCAGGATCGTAATGTCCCTTGGGATTTGTTGCGCCAAAGACAATTGTCCTTGTATTGAGAGTAGTTACCAGACCAGCCTGAAAATTCAGAATGCCATTTAGAGACATGCTTCCACTGAGCATTAAATGAGGTTCTAGAAATCGAATAAGTGGCGGAAGAAAGACAATGTGTCTAAATGTTAACAAACAAAAGACAAAATAAACATGCACTTAAAAGGTTTCATTCGTCCGTGTGACCGCTCAGCAATCTAGCAACTTAAAATAGGACATTTTGATTTGGGTTTTGTACACTCAAAATGAGTGATGTTGAGTTGTATTTATAATAGGTTTACATGTTTAAGATTATAACGGAATAGAGTCCCAAACAGTAAATAGTATCTTGACTAACCCTAACTAAACATTGAATTCAAATTTTAAATTACAACAATCCTTATCTTAGCATAACTCTAATTTGAATTTACTAACTCAAGTGAATAATTCCTGGGAAAAGGAAAAATACCTAGCTTGAAATAGATGTACAGAAAGGAAATTAAATTTGTCTACATCAATCATTAACTTGTATTCGGTATGTTCGAGATCTCGGCAGATTTTTTATGAAAATGTACCCAAACCGAGAGCACTTATTCTTCCTTATAGAGTACATGGAAGTAACTTAACCAGTTAATCCAGGTTACAGGAAGTTTCTTTAAGAATTATCATACACAAATCGTACCTTTGCAATACTAATAGTCTGCTGCTCCATTGCCTCGTGTATGGTTGCCCTGTCATGTTCCCTCATACTGTCAAACAAAGAGTTGTATTAGTTCGACTCTAGATGGTCTAGTTATGTCTTGTTACACAGATTCCTTCTCTTTCCTCCAACTCAGATATTTTGTCCTACTCATGACCACTCAATAATATTTAACGCATGTTACTTGAATACAAAATGGAAACAAAGTCAAGTGACTCAATCTCGGACAAGAATTTTATCAAGTGACAACTGAAAACGGGGCATAAGTTCAGTGATGATATATTTATTTTTTCCTACTTTGTATTGGTTAGTACATCTACAGAGTCGCTACTAATAGGTTGTACAAAGCCCTAATGAGTTTAATACCCTCCTAAAAGTTGTGTTTTTATTATAGTATATCTATCAGTTCCAAGGCATACTTGCATCTACAATATATTTCTGTATAGACCATTAGGTACTATTCTATACATTTGATAAACATCCTTAAAATGAATATCCCACAAATAGAGTATGGAAAATGATTTATATGTCGCCTAATTTCATCTCAAATGTGAATTGCGACTAGCGTGGAATTGAAAGTGATAAATAGAACAGTAATGTGGGGGTCCTTTCTTTACTACCTCCTATCCAATGTATCCACATACATCATTGACATAAATTTGTCGTCATATATAGCAACACCCTTAGACTATATATGCAGTTATATATGAGTGATTGGCTGTAAAACTTATAATAATACAAACAACTGGAGTATACAACTTGGCTTCAGTAAATACATATTGATATATTGATCACTATTTATCATATTACTAATGAAATATCTAAAGCACCATGATATATAGTCGTGCCAAAACATGATACATTAAACTACATTAGTAGTCTAGTACCCAACTACCCTGTACATTGACATGCTGGATGAAAGGAAACATAACAGTATTTCATCTCCATGTACGATTGACTTAAGCAAGTATAAAAGAAAAAAAGAGTGGTTCAAAGCAGCCAATGGAGTAGTACCTATCAAATTCGTCTATGCAACAAAGACCACCATCTGCTAAAACAAGCGCCCCAGCTTCTAACATCCATTCCCCTGAAAGTTCAATGACAAAGTTGATCTTTTTAAGGGAATAGGTATCCAGATAACCATAATTTTAACAAGAAATAGGTGGAAGGAAAAGCTTTTGAATACTTTGTAGTATATTCTCAAAGATCTGGTGGACCTATTTTTATCGTTGCAAGAATTTATAAACAGATGGAAAGCGTGTGTAAAATAGTTGGAATATGTCATGTTTTATTATAACTGGTTAGGCTTGGGTTGCAAACAAAATCTCTCTCTCTCTCTCTCTCTCACTTATCTCTCTCTCTCTCTCTTAACACACATACACACTCATGCAAAGACATACACTAGTGGTACACACAGACTCATGCAAAGACATACACACCGGATGAAGATTTTGCCAAAAAATTACAATCTAAAATGGAAGAATAAGGTAAGGAATGTATAACAAAGCAATAGAAAAAAAAAATATCTATAATCTTGCTCAATAACAAAAGCATAATCATTGGGTAAACAACATAATGTACCTGCATCTTTGACGGCTGTAACAGTTAATCCAGCACTAGTGCTTCCCAAGCCAGTAGTAATAACAGATCTATTACTCAATTTAGCAGAAAATTTTAAGAACTGGGACTTTCCAGTACCTAAAAAATCATATTGTAACATTGATCAAGTTAGTTTCCAGTTGCTGAAATTAAAATTTCAGACTAAAAATAAACAAAATAACGAAAACGATGATATGATATTTCTGAATTGAGAGAGAGCTCAAAGGCAAATAAATTCTTAGGAGTGCTGCTCCCCTTTCTACCAATTATCATGTCAGATATATAACATTCTGTAGAAAGATAAGCATAGGTCTGTAACTGGTACTAGATCAGTGTTACTAAATTGAGGCAAAATAAACCTAATATATGCCAGTTTGCCTTTAGAGTACAGGTACCTACAGAAATCAATCAAGAGCACATGTCATTAGAATAATCTACCTGAATTTTCTCTCAAATATTTGTAACCCAGAAATGGCCACCTCAAACTAATTATGCACATGTTGCTTAAATAAAAGTGCATCCTATATTCCTCCAAAAAAGGGAAGGTGATTTCGTAAACACCTTGCAGTTACCTGGATCGCCAACCAGAAGCAGATGAGACTCCCCTCGGACTTTGGTACCAGAAGCATCAACATGCTGCACACCTCCAATAAGTGTCAATGCAACTACATTCAAGGGAAATTGTGTTGTTTAGCGTATGAGCAGTAAGTAAACTTTAAAGAAAGAAAAACACATAATTTGCATTAGGGTTCACAGAAGCTCCAGCAGTACCTGACTAAAAAATGATCTGCAGACCCACTTTACAGGTTGTACTTTATGACATACATTGTTATAAGCTTTTACCTTTTATACAATTACGTATGCATGTCTGCCTAATTTTATTGTCAGGGACTGCTGAGCCGTTGTTTCCTCTTTGGATTATACAAATTCCAAATACTGACATCAAAAGCTAATTGTTCTAATAAAAAACAATCAACACGGGTCCTCATTAAAACAACGTAAAGGAGATCAGACATTGGCCAGAATACCTGCAAGCTTTACAGTGAAAAGTCCAAAAACTTGTGGGCAGATACCTCTTAAAATGGCACTTCTCCCTGGGACAATTTTAAATGGTAGATATTTAATAAGAGAAAGAAATAAGTAAATGAATTTGTACATCGTACTCAGGAAATTTTACCTTTTAAAGGGGTATCTTTAAAATCTGACCAGAACTGCTTGAATTTCATAATAATATCATCTGGGATATTTATATCCAACTTTAGTTCATTTGTTCTTCTGTAAGAGATGATGGTCCATGACAACCAAAAATATTATAAAGAGAAACATATTTTAGTTTAAGAGATAGTTGGAATAAACAACCATTTCATAAAAATAAAAAATATATAAAAAACCATTTCCAGAAATAAAAGTCTGAATTATGTTGTAACAGCATAAAAAAAATTTCAAGCTTTACAAACAAGATTGAGAAACAATGCAATCATGTTCTAGTACAATGATCATTTGCGAACATAGTCAAGTGGTTGATAGTCAGGCTTGGGGTCAAGTAAAGTCATTGTCAACTCTTTGAAGTCCAGATCTAGTATGGTCTAAGTAGAAGTTTTTCCTGCTTTTTCAATTTTAAGTCTTAGAAGAACCACCTAACGAAGCTTATTCTTAAGTATCTGTGCTATAATTTTGCAAAAGAGTTGATATATGAACAGTTGAGATTTCAGATTTTTAAAGCAGCCTAACTGTAAAGGGTAATCCTCATTCCTCAAAAGTACTAGGTGAGACTCGGAGATGATTTTTCATTCTAATATTCACAAATCATCGTCCCCCCAAACAACCCTTATCTCCTCCCAGAAAACCTTATACTCCTGTGTACAAAACCTAGCCAACCCCTCATGCCCTTATGACTTCCAAACATCCATAGTTTCTAGCAATAACATCTCATAAATCCTGCAACCTGCCACATTTCAGATTGGACCAAGCCACCAAATCCTTTTACCAACCTTACAACCTGTGTTCAATCTTAAAGGCCCAACAATCCTACAAATTATTAAAAACCAGAATACTCTATAAAAAATTAATTATAAGTAGCATGACTAAAGGTTTCAGGTGCTGTATTACATCATCCCCATTTTAGATTTTCAAACAAAAGCTAAAGGTCCATGATATTCCTCAACATTGTCATTGCTGAAATTCAGGAGTAGTTGCTTCTTCCATAATAAGGCTGGTGGGATTATAGATCATTTCACAGTTCAACCAAAATTAAAGGAATCACCAAATTACCTCACATGATTAGCAACTAGCATAGGATCAAGGTCGCATCGGACATCCCTCATATCCGAGGACCATCTTGCTGTCAGAATCCCTGTAACAATTACATCATCTGGAAATATAAACATAAGTATTAGTAAACCCACACTATAAAAATGTATATGTCATATGCATAAGGAGTGGAATATGGTGTCTGTATAAAATGCAAGTAAACTGTTGGAAAAATAAGAAATACATCTTTTAGTATGTTGTCTCTGCAATCAATTCAAGTGGTAAGAGTGTTTAAACAGGCAATAGGGGAGATACACACAGTATGCTTCTTTCCATATATCTAAATAATTGATCAAGTAATAGAATTATTCCATCACCACAACCATATTTCAAGAAGAATAAGGAAAAACATTACTGGATAATATATGGCCATATTACATCTAAATGAATTACTGTTCGACAAGAGAATTTCAAGTACAAACTCGTCTTCATTATCACCAAGGTTGTCATATAAATTCCTTCAAGATTAAAATGTATATTAATACTTTGACGTTAGCAAATACACACTTCACTTTACATTCAATTTTTGGTTGTTCAGCCCAGTCAGGTATACCAAGTTGATCCTATGTTTGGGTTGCTACCAATGACACATATTTTTTAAATAGCTGTCATATTCTTCAAATCAACTCGCTTTCATAAACCTGAGCTTTTATACCTTGGGTTGGTTGTTATTTTTCAAATCCATGGTGGGTCGACAGGGTATAGACCTAAACTTTATCTCACCTCAGATTTGATAATTTGAGCCTTTTACATCAGGTAAGACCTTATAAGCCATATTATCAAGGCTTGATTCATGAAACTTGATCTATTTTAAATTTTAGTTGTCACGTGATGGAGCCTCTATAGGCAAGGAGTTGAAAGAACTGCTGATCAAGATATAGATTGCAGGAGCTACTGGCATACTACATAAATTTATTTTATTTATTATTTTGTTAAGTATCAGGTGAACTACATAATATTAAGAAAAAATTTGTATATTCAAAGTATCACCAGAAAAGATTTCTCTATATCGCTCAAATAAACAGAAAAAGTATAGCAAATGAACTTTTGAGATAACCAACAGGTGATTAATCATCTTATGTATTAATTTTTGTTGCGTATTTTGGAGTATGGAAAATATCTTCACCTTCAACATCCAAAGGAGCATCCTTAGAAGGAAAAAAAAATTGATTGGGTTTAACATTTTGTACCATGGTAGTTAAATAGGAGGAAACTGTCTTTGAGAACCCCTTTGTGTTCACTTCACACAAAATCAAAAGCAAGTATAATTTGACTGATGTAAGAGAAAACTTTGCTACCATTTATATAATTATTACAGGAGAATCTTGCTTCTTTTTTCTTTCTTTTTTCTTCTTATAATTTACTAAATCAACTAGTCTACAGACACTTCAGAAACACGGCCTTATCATACCGAAAGAGAAGCTAGGCTGCACGCAGCCAAATAAACAATTAATACTGCAACCTAACACAACTTACGTTGGTCACAAGTCTATAAAGAAATTTATACTTCAGGAAAAGATCATCTCCCCTGGAATAAACTCTTAACTAAATTTGTGACAAACCTCAGTTCCATACATGAACTACTTTAATACTTGCAAGTTGCAACTTGTCTTGCATAGGATAAATTGGAGGAAAATGATTTAAAACTAATAGTATTATACTAATTTGCCTCACAAATTCATGTTGTATCCTGTCGCTAGAATTAATGAAGATTACATATGCAATGCTTTGTAGCTCCTTGCTTTTATCTCTCTCATCTCCATCTCACTTTGTTAATTGTGTTAATGAAATAGGAAGTTTTTACTTACACTACTCGAAACCAGACATATTCCTACTTGTTATAAAGTATTCATGTGATGCAGTATAGTGAATATACACTATGTAAATAGTAACTTTAGTTGTGCTACCTCCAGCTTTAACAATGTCGACAAGATCATCCTTCAGAATAACAGGAAGTGAACGAGGGATAGCTCCAACATCCAAGACCTGAGTACTTTCTTGGATTTTTATTTCCTGATAATCGTGGCAGATTTTGTTTTCCTCTAAGAGCTGGAAACTGGTGCTTTCACAGAACTTAGGCCACTGTTATTGTACACAATGGATATAAGCTTTGAACACCAAAAACAACAGCTACAAGAATATAGTACTATTAAACATATTCTCATTTGAAAAGGACGAAAAAAACAAGAAGTTTCAAAAAGGAGAAAAATTTACAATTCTACACCTATACACAACATAAAAAGGAATAATAAAAAGAATCTGGCCTCCAAGTCTCATATTCAGATTATAAGGTGACAGGGGATTAAAGTGTAATTTTGAAAGATTAAGCTACGGAATCTATGAATATTAAACAAGGTCGCACAAATACTGAAAATTTATTTCATAATTGCTCTTCCACATTGTCTATTTAACCTTCAACTTTGCAAACAATGCCGTGTATAAATTTTGGATAGAGTATAGAAGTAAACCTGGGAGGGACAAGATGTTGGCTTGGGTATTGAATTTCTGGTTTCCAGCTCAGGGGAAACTTTGAACCTACTCGTAAACATAGCGCAATATGAAGGGGAGGAGCTGAGAATCTTACTTTGTGTTTAATCATCAAAATTCAAATACATTACATTTTACATCTTCCAGTAAGTTACGGTACAAGCAATAATCAATGTACTCTCGAAATATAAGCATCAATAATACCACCAGAAAACAAATTTAGAAAATCACGATTTCACCACAAATTTTAAGACATTCAGACAACACATTTAGAGATCACTCGAGTAATGCGGTTTTTTATGAATCATTTTTAAGCAACTAACAT
This sequence comes from Panax quinquefolius, assembly GCA_020205615.1. NCBI lineage: Eukaryota > Viridiplantae > Streptophyta > Magnoliopsida > Apiales > Araliaceae > Panax > Panax quinquefolius. The sequence goes on from CM035166.1 coordinate 7,285,208, forward strand.
GCAAATTTGAAAAGAGGTGTACTAAATATTCTACCTAAATGTGATGTTGGCACTTTAGAAAATCCGTGTCACTTACATCATTTTGAAACATGACACTTAACTTGGGATAGTGGTGCACAAATGGCCTGCGACCTGGCCTTGGTCTGGCCTGAGCCCGGCCTGGTCAAAATCAGTTCGGTCAAAGTGGCTTGACAGTTCCCGCCTGCTAGGGTCAGAAATGCACTGTGATTTTTTTGACAAATATTTGGCCTGGCCTGGCCTTCTAAAAAGCCCAAACTGGCCTTGCCTTTGGCCTGAATCGGCCTAAAGCCTGGCCTGACTCTTTTACTATAGGCGCCCAGGCCGACAAGCCCCAAGGCCCAAGTCCTTAAACTGGCATATGCTTGCTGGACGGCTAGACCTGGCAAACTCCAACGGCTACAAGCCTACAACAATGACAAGATGACAATTGGTAGGCTCATAGGTTGACTGCTAACAACCTAGTGGCTACTTGCTAGAATAGTAGAATGCTAGCCTTTGCAGGCCTAATATACTGCAATCCATCAGTCCATATATTACTACTTATTTTTTTATTACTTATTTTGTTATTCATTATTGTAATATGTAAGTAGTAACTTCTAAGTTGTAAATTGTAATATATTACTTTTAATTAATACATTAATCAAGTTTAAAGTTTAATTATTCATTCTTGATTTCTTGTAAGTATATTTAATTAATATATTAGTTAGTTTATTTAATACTCCCTCCGTCCCAGGATAAAAGTCCTTATTACTATTTTGGGTTATCCCATGTTAAATGTCCACTTTCTTTTAATAACCAAACTTTTACACATTTTTTCCTATTATGCCCGTAACATTAAATACTCCCTCCGTCCCAAATTAATTGCTCAGTTTTGACTTTTTAAAGTCAAATTGACCATTTTTAAAACTAATCTTTTTACTATTTTTGCTAAAATATAGGTGAAGATATTATAACCAAAAGAAAGTATATACAATTTATTACTAATCCCAATTTTTATAATTTTAGAAATATATTTATTTATGCTTAATTATTAATTCTAAAAATAGTCAATTTGACTTAAAAAAGTCAAAATTGAGCAATTAATTTGGGACGGAGGGAGTATCTCATACTTTTCTTATTCTAATTCTCTCTCCATATTTAATGACATTATTATGGACAATTTTGTCATTTTATTCCTCTTCTTAATATGCGTGAAAAGTCCACTAGGACTTTTATCCTGGAACGGAGGGAGTATTAATAACTTAATAAGTTAGTTGATTAAATTTTAATATTAATATAGTAGTTAGTTTATTAATATTTAATATTAATAAGTTAGTTGATTAAAGGTTTATTAATATTTAATATTTATAGACATAATTACATAAATAATTAATTAAATACAATAATAGGTAGAATATTAAATACACTAATAATTGTGAGTTGTTTCTTTTTTGATGAAGAGGTGGACATGTTGGTGCACAACTGCACATCAGTGGCACATTTCATTTTTCGGATGGAATCAAGAGTATTATTATTTTCCAATGAATCTGTAGAGTGTACCAACTACCAAGTCTATAAATCTATTACATTTAATATTCTAATTTATTTATGCCATGATGGTGGATTTAAGTATTGAATCTTTGGAAATTGAAATCTTGAAGGGATGATGATTTGATAGATTGGACAATAAGGCAAAATAAAATAAAATAATAACATTCCTCTAGTATGCTATTATTCTAAATTTCTTCTATGGGCTATAAGTCTATAACATTAACTATTAAGTCGTCACTCGCCAGGCAGCCAAACCTCATTGCCCCAGGCCTCACCCAGCCACATGCACAATTAAAAAAAATGTTCCGGGCCAAACCAGACCAGCCTTGGCCTGGCCCAAGGCCTGGCCTAGTCTGGCCTACAGACCTCTTCAGGCCACAATTTTGTTGGATAAATCCGGCCTAGCCTGGCCTGAAGGCCCAAAAGTCAAGGCTCGGCCTCGGCCTCGGTCAATCACACCAAAGCCCGGTGCACCTGCACAGCACCGGACCAAAGCCACTGTCAGGCAACACTAACTTGAAAAAAATGAGTACTTAATATCTAAACAAAAATAACAGAAAATGCATACAGATTAACCCATCATGAGTTTGTTACTGTCAATAGGTCAATTTAAACTCTCGAATGTTAAAACACAAAAATGTCTAACAGCTTGTTCTGGAGTAAGTTAATGCCGCACCTACTCCTGTAAGATTCTTATATAGTATTCTTTTGCCTATGATATTCAAGTATAGTGTTACCAATTTATAGTATCGGGTAGACTTTGATAGAAATCGCAGGGAGAGAGAGAGAAAGATAGACTAGAGAAGATGTTTTTAATTCATTTCATTGATACCTCCTAATGACTCACATTCAACTATTTAAAATAAAGGAAATACAAGATAGCATGAGAATGCATATAAGCCATTCATTCTTAACACTAAATCCTAACCCTCCATTCTTACCCAATACCCATTTTAACTAGGCTAGCATCTTGATCAATAAAAATACTCCGCCATTCAAAATTCACCTTGTCCTCAAGGAGGAAGTGTTCTCCTAGAATGACCAACTCCGAAAGCTGATTGTCTCTTCTAAAAACTATGTTGGTTACATATTTCATCAGCAAACCAGCAATTCCCCTAAAGGTCCACTTAGCACAAACATAGGAGTCAATCAGAAGATGAACATAAAGGCTAGTTTGTTGTACCAATGCGATGAACCAAACTAGATAATACCTCCTTTCAAAACAATGTTCCCCAAAGCCAAGAGATGGCTCATGTCTAGACCAAAATACATGTGTTATTATAATCTCCCAGCCTCCTCCGTTACCTTTGTGAACGTAACTTAAAATCATCAAATTCCATGCCTCTGCATTTCTCTTAAGCCTATCCTTTTTAGAATCACCCACAGCTCCACACTTGCCAATCACACAAACACTTGTATGCCCTTCATGCTTATCCTCAAAAATAACATAGGCCAATTTATTTCACTTTTTAAGGCGTCCAAAATTTTTGGGTCTAAGAAATTAGTAGTCCCAACCAAAATACGGAGAGGGCTACTATTTTCCCATATGTCCACTCTAATGGGGCTGTTAATGCACCCATTTAAGATTCCCATGAAAAATTGCACAATACACATAACAGAGCATAGTTTGAAGATAGAAATTGGAGACTAATAATACCACCAGAGAAGGCATAAAATGAGATGTGATTATTAACCTGCTTGCTAATAGCAACCAGCTGCAACATTCCTTGTTGTTGTTCTCTAACATGTACTTTGAATAGTTCCATAAGTTGCCTACTTTCAATACTAACAACCATCATGACGACTATCGGAACACTGTCATCCCGAAAGTATACGTCTGTGATCTATCCATTATTAACACCACTGGAAACTCCAACAACTATTGTTCCTTTAATGACTTGAACCTCTTTGTTTGTATAATACCTCTTACAGAATGAAATGATGTCCATGGTGAAAAGACAAAGCATGCACCATGGATCCGAGTAAAGTATTGTCACCAATAAATTATTGATCTCTGTCGCTGCACCAACTTTATGACATGTGTGTCCTTCCCAACAATCATGGCTTCGATTTGTGGCAAGGACCCAAATGCTTGAACACAAATGCAGCCCAATGTATGCTTCAATGCATCCCAAGATTTTCCTTCTGTGGAACTACACTTTGAGACCAGCTTCAAGATAACATATTTGAAACTAAAAGTTGGATGAAAAGGAGCATGTATAGATGAGAATAAAATCAGCCCATATGTATTCATTGAAATTCGTAATGCCCACGCATAGGTTACTTGGAAAGCTCCATTAGTGCTACCCAATTTCAGTAATATTTTCTTCTTTTTTTGTGAATACAACAAAGCTGAACAACTGCCATTATTCGGCAGATATGATTTCATGAAATGGCTTCGAAATTTAGTCTTTTCAAGCTTCCCTATTTCACAATCACCATCTAGTTTCACTTTGTTATTATCAATAATTGAAGCTTTAGGCACATATATAGGAGCATATTGATCAAGCTGGTAGTTATGCCTTAATCTTTCCTTAATATTGCTCATAACAACAAGATTTTCACATTCAACTTGTGTTTGCAGTTGTGTTTTTTTAGCTTGGCTAATAATTTTTGAGTGATAACCATCATAATTCAGCAAAAATAATTTCTAAAAATGGCTAAAAAGAAATTCAGTGATCTCAGTTTTTCCTCTTTCACCTCAGTACAAACCATCTTCCTTCAATTCAAATTTCCAAGAGTACTCATTTCTTTTGGTTATTTCATCAAAGACCATTAACCAATATCCAAAACAACCAAATGCAGAGGAGATAGTAGAAGCAAAGATATAGACATGGTCAAAGGAAATTAGTGGAAGAGAGAAAATGAAATTAAGCTTCATGTTTGGCTCTCGTTCCGTTGTCTCAGTGTTTGGGGCTTCCTTTTCATTTTCAAATTTAGCTCTAGTTTCTTGGATCACTTCCCTAGACAGATTTCCATCTGGTGGCTTTGGTTTGACTTTTGAGTTCAATATTGTAGTCATCTTGCTCTACAAATTTATACAGTTGATCACCACCATTAAGCTCTCCAGCAAAAGCAACACCATCTATACGCAAATTCTGGTTGATTGGTACAAAATTACAATTGAAGCCGTGCACATTTTTAATCACAAAATCAGTCTCTTGTGTGTTTTGAACGAGCCCAAAGAGCTCTGTTCCTAGAGCCTCATATGCGGAAGACCTAAGCGGAGTCTGGATTTGTAACACAATAAGGTCACCAGTTTGTTGATTATCATCGATCCCTTTGTCAGTTGGTTGACGTTTATGACCCAATTCTGGTTCAACAATTTTGTCAAACATCTTATGTGCGGGGTACATCTCTTGCCACTTTGCTGAATTGGTTTCTAGATTTAATGATCTTGGATAACTCCTTTCCACATTGGATCTGATTTCTTCCTTCAACCCGGCAACAAATCGGTCGACAACCCACTGTTCATCAAAATTCTCTTCACTCCAAGTCTCTGCCCATCGCTTAAGTTCCAAAAATGACCTCTCATATTCAGCAATTGTGGTGGATTGCTGATGATACACAAAGTAATTCAAAACAAATTCCTTGTGCTCCCACTCCAATTCTTGAATCTCCAGTATTGTTAAGACTCAGTGATTTCTCGTTTCGTATCTCCGCAATTGAAAACTTCTCTAAATTGTGTACCTTTCGAATTATATTATCGGGTAGACTTCGATAGAAATCGCAGGGAGAAAGAGAGAGAACTAGAGAAGAAGTTTTAAATTCATTTCATTGATACCTTCTAATGACTCACAATCAGCTATTTAAAATAAAGAAAATACAATATAACATGAGAATGCATCTAAACCATTCATTCTTAACACTAAATCCTAACCCTCCATTCTTACCCGATACCCATTTTAACTAGGCTAGGATCTTGATCCGTAACATAGAGGTTAGTTAAGATTACTTAAATAGTCCTCAGAGATCCATCCTACAAGCACTTGTTACTATTTTTTTGATTAGTTACATTTTCAGACAAATTTTGAAGTGCTACGACATCCCAAATGAGTAATTTCGTTACTGAAGAACAATATATGAACAGTTTTGCTTTAAATAGTCTTTTTTCATGATTCAACACATAAACACAAGAATCATACAAAGCCCTGGCCAATAATTTATATAAGTACATTTAGACATAAGAGCACAATATCCACCTGTGTTTACATCTTCGACACTCGTACACTCTCTCCCCTTCCATCATCTTTATTGCTCCAGACCTGATAACAGTTCCCTTGACAGTGAGAAGAATCCCACGATGTTTCACTCTCACACGACCAATGCTAGGAAATGTTTCTGAACAGACAGAAGACACATCAGCTAAACAAAAACAAAAAGTATATTTCCAAGCTTAATAGAATCAGAAGCATGAAAAGAAAGAAAGAGAAAATCCAACCAGGGAATTCAAGAGGAGAACCACTAATATTAATCCGAACATGCACATATTCCTTCAAGCTTGCATTTTCCTGGCCCTTGAATTTCAATTCCTCAGGCAAAATGATCCTCTGTATGCCCCATAACATGAGACATCAACTTACTCCGAGAAGAGTTTACAAAGATATTACAAAGGCAGCATTTCGCTAATCCCTCAAAACAAAACCATTGCGATTTCTAATTTTCCTTTTCTGATAATACCATTTATTAGACAACTCTTTTGACTTGTTAAAAGCATGGTTATGGTTGATTACATAAACAACATAGATACATAAAAGACCCATTACATCATCCAGTGAACAACTAAAATGCTACCATGATATATACTTCAAAAAAATGCAATACCTGAACCCGCATAGCTGCTTCATCAAATTTCGTTAAGATCTTAGTAGGTTGATTGAAAAGGAGGTGAGCAACGTCTGGCTTGAAATCCAGTAACTCTGCAAAACTGAAAATACACAAATTTATATAGTTGCATACCTAAATGGAATAAAAATTTACTCTTAAGTTTGTGCCAAAATATACTAAATCGCTAAATATATATATATATATATATATATATAGAGAGAGAGAGAGAGAGAGAGAGAGAAATGGATTGTACAAAGTTTAGGCGTACTTACTCGACATGGAGAGGATAATGAAGACGAGGATCCGGAGATAGAAGGATAGAGGAAATCTGATCGGAGTGGTATTCCTTTAGGAACTTTGCCAAGTCTTGCCCTAAAACCTTCTCATCCATCTCATCCATGGCCGCTGATAGATCGAGAGGAATTCATGAGACGAGGATTAAAAATGGGTTTTGGTTTGGGCGCGAAATCAATCAGACAGAGATCTTAACAACATCAGTCAATGAGTCATTTTTAGTTTCTGAAATTTAAATATTTAACTTTTATAATTTATAAATAAATAAAAAGGAGTGTTGTTTTTATAAGAAAGTATTTTTAGTTAAACTTGGTGAAATTAATAAAATGATTTATAAAAATAGTATTTTAGCTTTTACTCATAAAATATAATACATAGTAATGAATCCATTCATTGATAATGTAATTATGTATTTTTAACATCTTCAAAAATTACCTTCATACTTCCTAATTTTAAAATTAAAAATACAATTTGACTTTTAAATCAAAAGACGAATTTATTTAATTTTAATTGATACAATCATTATAATCGTACGTATAGTATATAACAAAAATTATTAATCGGAACAGAGATAAGTTTCGATAAGGAAGCATGGTGGTCTATGAATATCAATCTCAGCTTGTTATACATGGGTAGATTAGATTGTAGGTAAAAGGAAAGATCCAGAATGAAGAAGACATGTTTAATTAAAGAAATTTTAACCTGAAATTTACATACTACAAAGGGGAAAACTATTAGCTTTAATTAAAGAAAGCTCACTTGAAGAATTTACTTTTATTTTTATTTTTGGAGGAATGAAAACTAATTGACATTAGGAAAAAGGAAAAGAAAGTTAATTAGGCGACTAACTAGGAAAGAAAAGATTTTTACTCGACAGACCATTTAATTTTCTCCATAACTTCAATTCTATCTTTTCTATTTCCCAAAACAAGAAATGAGCGATATGTACCCTCGTCATTCCTACCAGACCAATCTCATTATGCTCAATTCTTCACCACCATGCCTTTATTAGGCTTTACATACATACAACCCACAAATAAATACAGTAAGATTAAATAAAATGATATTTACTTATTTTAATGTTTTCATAAGGAAAATTTAATATTACTACAAAATCCCTCACATCACATGAGTGTGTTGACCACTTTCTTATTCATCTATAGCTTTTACTTGTAAAAATATCAATTTTCAATTAAAAAAAAACAATAAATTTTTGTCATCACAACATTATTATACGAGTAAGAGTAATTAGAGGTTGTACCGCATAACACAGATGAACCATCATAACATATAGGTGGGGAAGATTATTTATAAGTGAAACTGTAAAATCTTATGAAAATAAAATTGGGAAACCAAGAGAGTGGTTACATTCAAGGTTTATAAATCAGGAAATCCCATAATAAACTTGAAAAAGGAATCCGAACCATGCAACTTCTTCAATCAAAAACAGCAAAAGAAGAAGCATGATACTATCATAAAAAAATCAACTTCACTGCTGTTCATCCTCCTTCTTGGGTGCTTCTTTGATTTCATCCCCCGCATCGTCCTATAAGCCAGCAATATCAGTGGATTATACACCATTGAAGAAAGCCTTAAGTTCTGTAAATCTAATCATAAAAGAAAGTTGAAGTGAAACCTGCATATCTGACGTCCACAAAGTCAAATTGTCCCGAAGAAGTTGCATTATCAGAGTGCTATCCTTGTATGAATCCTCTCCGAGTGTATCTAGCTCTGCAATGGCTTCATCAAAAGCCTGGCATAAACCGATAAGACCAATAGAAAACTCTCAGCAATAGATGAAGCTCAAGGATGAGATAACATCACAAGTCCTCATTTACATGTTATCTTATTATGAACTTGTTGACTGCTGAAGATGTCACCATATCAACAATTAAGTACAAAGACTTAACAAAGGCATAAAAAATATTTGGCTCTCTAAACCCAAGGATATGATGTTATACATACATACCAGGACTTGACAAGTGCAGTAAGCAATGTACACGCGCGCGCGCGCACACACGTACATGCGCAAGCACAATGAAGAGACGATACAAAAACAATCTCCAAAAAGTTGAGTCATTTGAAGTAAGATTCAAAAGAAATCTAAATTATAAAGGCTAGATCCATTTGGGGGGAGGGGAGAATTTATTCCACAAAATGAGTAATCTGTTTATTACATAGTGTTCTCAGGTTTGAGATCATAAACTCATTACCATGTCATCACTACTAAACTAACAAGTAACAACCTATTACGGGTAAACATGGAACAAAAATATATCCTAATGTTTGTAAATTTTGCAAGCGACTCTTTTTGGGAAACAAAGGAGTATGTAGTATCCACCTGTTTTGCAAGGTTACATGCTCGATCAGGAGAATTCAGAATCTCATAGTAGAACACAGAGAAGTTGAGAGCCAGTCCAAGTCGGATTGGATGTGTAGAAGGTAATTCTGCATTTGCTATATCCTGCAACCACATATTAGCATAACAAAATTATAAATTAACAATCCATAATTTTAAGTTAAAAAGCAATACTAATTTAAAAAGGTGTACACATTATTCCTAATTTAACTCTTAAAGCTACATATTCATATCGTTATATTTGTAAGGAAAATGATATATATGTCTAGTCGACTGAAAATTCGTTGACTTGCATATCCACTCACGTGTCTTTTTATTATTGGTAAACATTATAAACATTGTTAACAAGATAATTATGTTGTGGGCCTCTCTTCTCATTCCTACCTATTCCGTGTATGCACGTTGGTCGCAAATTAAAAATAGGTAAACAATTGTCGTGAACTATCCATAAATGGGAACATAAAAAACTTTCTTAAAACAGTTGCATATTCATTTTGAAATATACAATTTTATAAATTAAGTATTTGTATGATCGAAAGATAAATCAACACTAAAAATACATGATACCAAATCCAACATAAAACTTGAAACCTTAAGCCATAAATTAACTCTTCGCATTTAATTAGAGGCACAGAATAATACGATAAACTTGTATATATAATAAGCTTAATCACATGCAGATACATGAAGCCTAACCAAAATACTGGCCAAGATTGAATCAAGGTTCAAAAGCCCAACATCTAAACAAACAAATAGAACTAAGGATTCAAAGTTTAACACTTGCCCTTATCAATTATCATTAACATACATTACTAGCATAAAATTGCACGAAAACTGATAAAAACAAGTGGGCTCACTGAACCACAAACTAAAGTTTTGATTATTAATTCACCAAAATTCAGACTTAATTAAACAAATCCGCACCAATCCACAGGAGAAAAAAAATCTAAAACAAAGAAAAACACGAACCAAAATTAACACAAAACATCAAAGATTGTAACCAGCAAACATAAGTCAATCTAACAATCCAATAAAAAGAATGCATCTTTACAAAAACACGCGTAGCATTAGGCAAATTAACATTTTATAACAAAGTTCTAAGCAGTAACATTTTACCTGAGCTGCCTTATAGGCAGTAAGAGTATTTTCAGCAGCCTCCTTCCTATCAGCAGCAGTCTTAAACTCCGCTAAGTACCTATGATAATCTCCTTTCATCTTCAAATAAAAGACCTTCGAGTCCCCGGCGGAAGCAGCCGGAACCAATTTGGTATCCAAAAGCTTCAGAATCCCGTCGCATATGGACGAAAGCTCCGATTCAATCTTCCTTCTGTACTCTTTGATAATCGCCACGTGATCGGCGTTGCCGCGAGACTCCTCCTTCTGCTCGATCGACGAAATGATCCTCCAGGAGGCGCGGCGAGCGCCGATCACGTTCTTGTAGGCGACGGAGAGGAGGTTGCGCTCCTCCACGGAGAGCTCGTCGGATTTGGTGACGGAGGCGGAGACCTTCTCCATGAATTCTTCCATTTCCTCATAACGTTCAGCTTGCTCGGCGAGTTTGGCCATGTACACATTCTCTTCGCGTGGTGTTGGTGTCGCCATTGATGGCAGTTTTTTTCAGATCTGAATTGATCGACTAGTTTTCAGGGAGTTCACAAGAAACAGACGCGACTAACGATCGTACGCGGACTTGAAAATTGAACACCAATGTTTTATAAAATTTTACGCGACTAATTTATATAGAAGAGTATTTTTCTTTTTCAATTTTGTGTAAAAGTATTAGTATATATTTATATTTATATTTATGTTACCCCTCCCTTATTTCTTTTTATATTCTCTTTTTAACATTAATTTTATGTTTGATATTACTAAAAAATTAATTTTTTTAATAATATTAATTTTACTTTTAAATTTTATATTCAAAACTATGTCTATATATTTACGCAAACTTTAGTACTCACTCAATTCTAAATTATAATAAAAAATTATTAATTTTTAAAGTCAATTTTAAATTGACATAAATTCATTTAATTTATATCAATACAATTATAAATATTATAAATTACCTAAATGAACTACTAATTATAAGATTATTTACTTTCAAAACTTAAATAAATAATATAAATTTGAAATTTGAAACCTAGTAAAAAGAAGGATCAAGAATGTTCTATATTTCAAGAGCTAGATTAGATTTGTCTATAAACAAGTCAGAATATTGATCTTAAAACTTTATAAACTACAAAGTTTATCCATAAGTAGCTAGGTTTCAAACTTGATTAATTATCACCACTACAAAACATAGAACTCAAAGTTTACAAACTCAATCAATTCCCATAAAAGGTGGTAAGGTATAAGATTTGTCTATATGCATGTTGTCTGTCTAGTATAATGTATATATCATTTTGTACATGCATGTACTTCTCAATGGATAAAAGAATTAATATTGGTCGGGGCGCCATTAATTAATCTTTAATTAGGGTAACTAACTTAAATAAATTTGTAGATAGATTATATGGAAATCAAAACATTTTGTGGATCATCGTGATCAGAACTCACATTCACTTGTTTTGTTAAGAAAATATTTCCATAATGTGGATCCATAACTGTTACAAGGTATTCTCCATGGTAAACTTGGCTCTCGTAGACTCCGTTGTTGTTCGTCAGTCCCACTAACTTCTCCGTCTTCCACTCTGTAAGTATTTTGTCAACTACATCCCCGACTTCCAAGTTGTTAAAATTGTCATCTGTTAACCACATACGGTAGCAGCCTTCCGGGTACCACGCACCAAACAAAATAATTCCTTCAACGGCAGGATGTGAATATGCTTCTCTCATAATTTCTTCGAGGTAAACAGTCTATCACAAACCAACCAACCAAATTAATATTAAATATTGTTGATTGTTAGTAGCTAGTCTATATATTGAAATTTAATTTTTCATGAATTCAAACTCACTTGATTTGGAATTTTTTCGACATCCAATTCTGTAATCCACACCGGCATTTTGCTTGCACCCAAGATATCTAAGCAGGCGCGCATATAAGGAATATCTGGCTTACGAAAATGAGCTTGTAGTCCAATCCCTACCACCATGTCTTCATTCCCCGGAAAAGATCTAATTTCCTGGATTTTTTGCAGATACTTGGACGGGGTTACTTTCTTGTCTGAAGGTTCCTCTAACGTATTGTACTCATTCAAGAACATGGTTTTGTTGGGATCTAATGCGTGTGCAACATTGTAGAACATTGCGGAGGCATTTGGGCCAGTTTTATCTTCGAAAAATGAGAAATGCATGTTCTCGTTCACAACATCCCACCCAATAACTTCATCTTTATATTTTGAAATCACAGAATGAGTTCTTTTCATAGCTGCATTCAGAAGATCCGGAGGAGATAAAGCTCTGGCCCATCGTAAGTTGTTAAGGGGGTTATCCCAAAGAATATTGTGACCCCTCACCGAAACTCGACGTTGCTTAGCAAAGGCAACCATTGCATCTGGAATGGTGTAATTCTCTTGACCTTGAACTCGTTCTGTGTAGTACCATTTCATCTCGTTCCCGAAACTTGTTGCAGTGAAGCGCGGAGTGAACCATTCTTCATAAGGTTTCCTATATAATATATGCTCTGTGATGGCACAGCCGATTGGGAAATGTGTTCGTGTTTGCTCAATGCTGATTTTTATTCCTCGGAGGTTATTTCCATCCTTGTCAGACACAATGAGCCTCAAATTCCTCCTTCTTATCTGCGAGACGTACGTTTTCATTAATTTCTCAATGCTAATGTTTTTTGTGTCGAGAGTTTCAAAAATTACCTTGCTTGTGCTTTCAGATTGTTGGTTTCTCCATTCCTCTTTTGTAAATGGTTGTAGAGAAACGTTATCAATCCATACTTCAATTGTAGTATTCATACTCTGTCAAATTAAATTGTTAGATTAGATTCTTAAAAGAAACTAAATAAAACACAAAAGTGATGACAATCTTATGAAACGAGAGAGAGAGATAGAGTAATAAAGAAGAGTACGTATACCTCAAAATAGAGGTTAGCTTGCATTGTTTGATCAGGACTAACCCCTCCTTTAATCATAGACCAACAACCAGACTTAGCAATGACAGATCCTATTGTCATTGTTAGGTTATGCGAATTCCTCAAGTAAGCTACCACAACCTCACTTCCTTTGTCGATTTGCACCCAAGCTTAGAAAAATAAATAAACCAAATTATAGTTAAAAATGATGTATATATTTAAATTACTTGACAAAAATTAATTCCCAACCGAAAAATTTACCTGAAAATGCATAATAAATCCCTTGTGTCAACAATATCGGTTGTGATACACTATGATATGGCACACTTCTGTTGAAGGCTACGCCAAAGGAATTCCCCCCGATGCTTCTCAACTCAATGTATGCATTTCCATAACCATACCATCCTTTTAAGCCATCGGAAAATGCAGGATTGACCACTAATCCTCCTCCTCCTTCATATTGAAGAGCAAGAGGATAGGCTAGGCACTGAAAAAGACAAAGGTGACAAAAATGGACAAGACTAACAAAATGCTACACAAGTCATATTATGGCATGCATGGCATCCAAACTAATTATATATGGTTTGTTTAGTACAATTTAAAACTATGAAAATTATCTTCATTGTGCCATGCATGTATAAAAATTTACAATTCTTTTTACACCCCTGTAATTTAAATTTGCCTTAATCCGCGAGACTATACTCCCTCCGTTCCTAAATAAGTGTCGTTTAAGGTTTTTGCACATGGATTAAAAAAGTCATTTAATAATATCATTTAATAATTAAAATCTGTGTGAAATTTCATCACTACCCCTTTATGGGAAGTTGAAAACTATTAATAAGAAGAGTGGTAATTTCTTATAAACGGCAGCCTCAATTCCAGATAATAGGAAAGTAAATATTATATTTTCTTAGAAAGTTTGGAACAAAATTTTTCTTCCAAAACGTCACTTATTTAGGAATGGAGGGAGTATAATACAATCTATTTCACTGACAAGAGTAGTTGTATGATATAGCCTCAATTCCATACCCAACATGAAACAAAATGTGAAAACTCAATAAGAATCCAATTTTGAAAAATGTAAATCCTTTGAAAGGCATTTCAATCACACCATAAGAGTCGGATTGAAATAGAAGATGTAGATGGTCTGTTATTATATTGTTTTTATTAACTCTTAAGGTTACAAATAGGCTAATATGTACATAAATGCAGTTATGGAAATAAATATAAGAGTAAATAACTCCTGTTTATTTAATAAATTAATTAATAGGATCTAGTATCTTTTAATAGACTTATAACATACTTTGGGAGTTAAGGGTAGTTAATAACAATAAATAAAGATTGATAAAAATTATTAACATTCATACTATATATGTGCAATCTTTAATTTGTTAAAGGTTTAATAAAATACAGTCACGCACTACTACTTTAACCAAATGTATCAACTATTAATATTAAATAAAGAAAAAGAAAGGACATGAAAAATATTTTCCAAAATAATATATAAAGTATATTTTATATGCAAAAATATTACATTTAAATGTGTTATTGGTATGTCTTAATTGACATTACTCCCTTCACCAATCACCATATTCAGATTTAATGACATCACAAATATAGATTTTTTTTTTGATTTCTTGGTTAATAGTACCTAAAACATGTAAACAAAAGAAAAACATGAAGGAAAATGATATATATTACAATTTTACATGGACTTTGTTTATTATGAGAGTAGCATAAATAATTATAATTGATAATATTTTTTAAAGATATTTAATATAATAGATTAATTTTATAATCATATGCGACGTAATTCCGCCAAATTTTTTCACAATATATAAACTAAAACATAAATTTCAAAGAAACTCCCACTATGTTAGGCCCAATATAAAACCATTGGGTTGATATATTCGGTTACCGCCCATATTAAAAAAGGAAGGACGAAACTAAAAACCCCGACCCGAAAAACTTGGTATAAATTTCACTAATTTGAAACCCTAACCCATTTTTCCCTCAGAAAACACAGTTGGCACGGTTGAACGGAAGGAGCTGATCTAACATGAAGGTTTTCATCCTTTGGTTATATTCATAAATAGATCAATTTTGTTCTTCCTTTTCATATATATGTATATATATACTCGCCCATTGTTTGTTTGTGTTTTGTAGTTCAACATTGCAAATCCAACTACTGGGTGCCAGAAGAAGCTTGAGATCGATGATGATCAGAAGCTGTATGATCTTATTATCCCCTTTCTTGTAGTAATTTTTGTTTATTTTACATTTGATTGGTGAATAATAATGAAATGTTAATTTCTGTATAGTTCACTTGTTGCATTTCATTCCATATATGAATGGTGGAATTTCAATATTACTAAAATTCTGAGGTCCCAATTGCTTCTTCAGTCTCCATTTTCTATGTACCTGAATCATTTCTATGTTTCGACCACTTTTTCCGAATTATAAGAGGGAATATGGGTATGATATGTCTGAATTGATTTCAGTAGAACACATTTAAAAAATATTGCTAGTGGTCACCTGTTGTATGGAAATTACGACTGTTTTTTTGGTCTAATAACTGAGTATAATTGATAGTGGTTTTTTGGTTTTTTATATTTCCACAAAAAATTAATATTTTCACATTATCCCTCTCATATGAATAGTGAGCAAGTGAGAGACTCATGTGGAAATATCACTTCTTTTATTCATTATCTTTCATAACTTTTAACTGGTTCCAACTTTCATATATGTGCATATAATGTCCAAAAAGTATTTATTCTAACTAATGCCTTAAATTTCAGCCGTGCGTTCTTTGATAAGAAGATTTCTCAGGAGGTCAGTGGGGATTCCTTGGGCGAGGTATGATTTGTACTTTAGTTTTGTATACTTATCAATCACTTGCTTGGAAGATTTAATAAGTAATTAATTTGTGTATGGTTTGGTTATTTTGTTTGACAGGAGTTCAAAGGATATGTTTTCAAAATAATGGGTGGTTGCGACAAGCAAGGTTTCCCCATGAAACAGGGAGTTCTGACCCCTGGTCGTGTTCGTCTCTTGCTTCATAGAGGTTGGTTAATTGGGAGATGTTCTAACATCCAAATATAAACTTATATCCTTAGTAATTACAGGAGGTAACAATGCAGAAACTTGTACTGCCACCTTGGTTGTAGTTGTACATCTTGAAAATCTTTGAATTTGAATAAATTAATTGACATGCATGGATTTCAGTCCCTGAATATATTAATCAGATGATTTAATTTATTTGCATTTTGGTTAAGTTTTCTTAGATCTACCAGTATTGCAAAATACATGACTAATTTTGTATTTTTGATAAATTATGTTTCAAAAATTAATGAATATTGTGAACTGTCTATACATACTACTAATTACAAGAATCGTTGTTTCAAAATTTAAATTTGAATCACATCAGTTTTGAATTTGAAAATGTATTGAATCGACTTCAAAAGGTCAAAATTGGTGTTATTAATTTCATGTGCTTTTTTTTCAAAGGCACTCCATGCTTTCGTGGTTATGGAAGACGAAATGGAGAGCGGAGGAGGAAGTCTGTTCGCGGGTGCATTGTTAGCCAAGACCTCTCTGTTCTGAACTTGGTTATAGTGAAGAAGGGTGATAATGATCTGCCTGGATTGACTGACACAGAGAAACCCAGAATGAGAGGTCCAAAGAGGGCATCAAAGATTCGGAAGCTCTTTAACCTTTCCAAGGATGATGATGTCCGGAAGTATGTCAATACATACCGCCGAACATTTACTACAAAATCTGGTAAGGAAATCTTATATCTAGTTATGTAATTTAAGATAAAAGGAGCCGAAAGGGGAAATTTAATTATATATGAAGTGGTTCAGCATATGACCATGGTATTCTACATTGCTGCCTCAAGTGGCAGTAAGATTATAATGTTGGAGTAATCCCCACTTGATTACAGTACTTCTTCCAATTGTTTGAATATACAACAGTCATCTTGTTTTTAAAGTAATGCTTACATATGCATCAATTATTTCGTATGTCAAGTCACTTAAATCATTAATGCCATCTTTTTTTTGTATACAATTAATTTAATAACATGTGTGTGGATATAACAGGGAAGAAGAGCAGTAAAGCTCCAAAGATACAGAGACTTGTAACTCCACTAACTCTTCAAAGAAAACGAGCTAGGATTTCTGAGAAGAAGCAGAGAATTGCCAAGGCCAAGTCAGAGGCAGCCGAATATCAGAAACTTCTTGCAACACGCTTGAAGGAGCAGAGGGAACGGCACAGTGAGAGCCTGGCGAAAAGGAGATCAAAACTCTCTGCTGCTTCTAAGCCATAAACTGATGCTTAAAATAATTGTGGAACTGCAATGAAAGCTTCAATCTTCCCGCCGCTAAATGTCAAGTTTTGGTAGCATAATTCATTTTAATAATTTTGATTGATTTCCCCTATTTTAGATGTTAGGTTATGTTTGGTGCGTATTATGTTTCAACATTATATCCATTTTGCATCTGCGATTTGTTCTAAAACTTCTGGCTAAATTATAACCAGGATTTTTGCTCTCTTTGGATTAGATAATAATATATGATTTTGCCCCTGTAATTTATTGTTTATTATGTATGCTAAAAATGCTTTTGGAATAATTATTTTAAGTGGTTGAGCTATGGGATTGTTTTGGTAAAGAACATAATACTACTATACAAACTAAAAGGAATCGAGTATATCTACATGTTTTGTCACCAAAAAAATTAAATTCCCAGCATAACCCGAACCCGAATCACTGGAGGCTCTACCAAGTCTAGTATACATACTTTTTCAAACCCAGATTGAAGGGCGTCAATGCCACTTGGCTGCGAGACTTGCTGGTGAAAAGCTTGAAAGTTCCTCGGCAGATGCACTTATTTAAGAACCAGACATTTTTAAGCCTGACCTATTCCATAAAAACCCTGCCGGTTTGCCAGGCCTATGGTTCTTCACTGGGTGCTTCCAAATATACTCTTGAATGTTCATGCCTTACCCTTGCTTGCAGTCTGAGGTATCAGCAATGCAAAATGAACTCTACTTAAACGGTAACATGAAAATATGATCCGAGATCAAACAACTTGGACACATTAAAACTAAATGTTTGATCTTTTAGGGTTAACTAATTTTCGTCAATCAAATTCTCTATTTAATACTTTGCTACACAGCTTACTCAGAGGTTAACAGCCACTAGTCTTCTTGTGATCAATCTAGAAGCAACCAGCCCAGCAGCCAAAGCAGCTCCAAATATCACATGCAATCTCACACAGAAATACTTGGCCATAAAAATCTTTGTTTTGTCCTGTAAAAACAAAGTTGCAAGACCATAATTTCAAAATATGAAAGTACTATAAAGACAACATGTGATCTTCTAATAACATGGTCTCTAATATTATAGTCCTTTTAAACTTTTCAATGACCGTGCAGCCCCACATTGATTCGTCAACTTTAATGGTTAAAGAATAAAATATAGTAATGGAACGATTCTGTTCATAGGAACAAATTATAGAGTAACAACTCATTCAAAGTATAGAGTAACAAGTTATTCAGTCTGTTAAGATTTCCACTCCAAACTTGTGGCACTTTATGGTAAACAAACCATTACCCGAGCAGGGTATCAAATTTTCTACTACTTTTGGGGTCCCGAATGATGTTTTGCTTGTACATTAATTGAGCAGAACTTAAACGAGTTTGCTACTGACCTTGTGATTCTCCCTAACAAAACTAACCACCAGTTTGCCCACGGGTAATGTAAGGGCACAAAGAAACTGAAACAGAACAATTAATATTTTCAGAACAATGTCTAGAGAACTAGATAAGAAAATGGATATCCAGCATAAAGAAGAGGAGGCGATGAAACTATTCTTCACAGGAAAGTGAAAGTAGAATTAGAAACTATAGAATTCAACACGACTTACAATGGAAGTAAAAGGAAGAACCCTGCTAAGACCAAAGGCAAACAAAAGTGAATAGAGTGTTATCACTGCCAATTTCACTATTTCTGAACCGGTTTTCGTGCCAAGCCTAACCTGAATAACGAAATAAAGAATGATTTATTTGTTCATTCATTTTATTTGTTAGATTTGAAGATTTAGAAGTTTACTCACCGAAGGAGACATTTTTCCAACAGGTCTATCTTCATTTATCTGAATTGTCCACCATTTTTGTCAGGTAGTAAGTAAATAACATTATAAAAAGAGATGGAGGGATAACAAGATAGAGAGAGAAAGATTACCTAATGAAAGTGACTGCAAAAGAGAATAACAGTTGTTGTCAAGCCAACAAGGAATGAAGCAGATAGGATTGTGCCAGTTATTGGAAGCTTACTGTCATATGTTTATCATAGATCAGTATCAAGAAGGTATGCAAATTTGAACCCCGATACTAAAGTGACAAAAAAACATAAAAATTAAACCTTGCGCTACTCTGTAATAGATAAAAAGCAGTAGTAGCAAAAGGGCCAAATGCTGCAAAGCACAAGGGTTCTCCTAATCCTTGGTAGCTTAACCGAAATGGCGGGCACTGAAAACAAAATAGTAAAACATGAAATTTTGCCTCCTCCATCACCAACATGACAGATACAACATCAGGGCACAATTATTGCGAGTATGATTAAGCTAGATATTTGATATCCTAACAAACTTTCCAGAAATGTTATCCGCTCCTGAGGGGAACATAAAACCGTTCCACTATGGAGAAGACAACAAATTATGTCAAGTAATCTTATTACTTGACATATTAAATGCAAATTAAATGTGATTTACCTAAAATTCCACTTCACCATATGTGGTCCTAAAAGCTACAAATAGTTTGCTTATGGTTTTGAGCTGAGTAACAAAGTCGATCAATTCAGAATTTTGAGAATCTTACCAAGCAGTAAAAAAAGTATTTAGTACCTGATATACGTAACCACAAGTAATTGCAGACGCCAGTAATAACACGGATCGCATACTTCCAGCCTCCACAGATGCCCAAGTAAGTCCCATGAAACCAAGAATTAGTAATAGGTAAGCAGCAATCAGGGTTCTTGTACGGCTTCAAATTTGCAATACAATAACCATCAGGTATTTGTCACTACTGACAAAAATAACACGCACACACTAGGCAAAACTAAAACACAGAGACAAAAAAATCTAGGGAGGAAACTAGTTCTCACCTGCCAACTAAGTTAACAACAGACTCTTTCTTGTTTTCATCTGCTCCTGTATCAAAATCATAAACGTCGTTGCTGCCCATATTATACAGATTTGAATCCACATTAAAGAAAAGAAGTGAAAGATACATAACTGAAGTGATGATGTCTCTGGTCTTGAGATGAAATAGAGAGAAATGAAAGAGCATAGTAAAAGATGAAAAGAGCAAATAAGACATGAACTTGACAGAAGACAAATCCATGACTATCCCGATTCTGCTGAACAGCCACTTCAGTATTACAGAGTCAATTTTTTTCTTTCCTATCCAGCTCCGCCAAGTTGGACAAACCTGGCACATTGAAGCATTGTCCAATCTATTAGGGAGTCTTCTGGGCAAGTCACATACCAGAAGCAATCCTTTAGTGACCCTATATGTGAGTGTGATTTCACCATGCACTGTAACATATGAACTCAGTAATCACCTTGTGCAATCCAGATAATTTGTGCATCCGGACAACAATGTCATGCTCTAAGTAAGATACCTTCCATTTTACACAACATACTTGCAGTCTCTAAATAATGGGGATCAGTTACTTTTACAGCTGCTTCAGCAGGATAAGTCGACTAGAATTAGTAAATTATTGGTAAAACTGCTGTAACTTACCTTAAGTTACGCCAAGTGATTATAAGAACTGAAGAAGCCAACAACACAAGATAACGCCTAGTTGAAAACAGGCCTGTCAGAAAATAGGCAGCTGCACTTCCAACCTGCTTGCAAAAGGTGAAGATATAACGAGACACTTAATATGCAGTTTTAAGACTTATAGCAAGAAGATGTGAGCTTTGTTTAATATTTGAATCCATTAACAAACATGTGAACAAACAAAAATAAAAAAGAAAAAGGAATTTACTTTTTCAAGTTCTTGCGGAGATGTGTAACTCTGTTCAACTGAAGGAAGGGTAGAGGCATGGAAAAAAGCTGTTATTTCTAGGTATACTTGGAATACCATTACTAACTTTCCTTTATGCTTTAGAGCCAATGTGTTGGGATAAAAACTTGTGAAGGGTAGGAACTTTTCTTTTGGCTTATTGATGTGTGGATCTAAGATGTCTGTAATCTGCCTAATAGTTTCATGTCTTATGTTGTGTGATGATGGAAAACTTAAATCATTTGTGCTGATTTTATAGTTCAAATACATAAACACACATACTCTTCAGTCGCAGGTACTGTACCCGATCAAGCTATCTACAGGTTCATATTTTACGCAATGTAAATAATTGGAGATTACAACAATGTACACTTATGTACGACTTTTCACTTTTTTCTTATTCAAATTTGAAAACAACTGACATATCAATATCTACTTGAAAGCTTAAAGAAGCCTTCGACTTACAGTTAGAGGAATCAAAGCAACAGAATATATGGGTAACTTGATTGCCCTCCATATCAAGGTTTGTCTAGATATATCCTCTTGTTCTTCCTCTTTGTAAACAGTATCAGAATGCTCTGCTCTACTATTGGATGAGGTCCTCCGCCAATGGTGCCGTCCCTTCACCTTAATTTGTCTTCCACAAGTCTTAATGCTACATCTTTGACTGCTGATGCAGCAGCAAGATGATCTTTTAGCAGCAACTAACAAAGGGGCCAATGAATAACACCTACAAATTAAACTAGCATCAATCACACCAGATACAAATACATATTGTCACAATTTCAGCCAACTTGCAAGTAATTGGAAGTGATAGTGAAATGTTAATTAGCCCAAACATTATTCTCTCTATATCATAATTTGTTCATAAATGCAGATTCGTAGTCCATAGACAAAGCATAATCATATAAAATCTAAGACAAAGTAACTTGATAGTGGCATTATTAATTAGTGAAAATGTTAACGCCAAGATCTTTCTCCACGTCCCAATCACCAAGACGCGTCCGATATCCTGCACAGTTCAACAAGTCAACACCAAAAGCTTGACGGCCTGACCGTCGAAGGATAGCTCCGGCGTGAGAGTCAGTATCGGCGATCACAAGGTTAACAATGGAGAGAAAATAATGTTTAATGTCTGAGAAAGAATAATAATAATATCATTGTGTGTAATGTTTTGTTACCTACCTCTTTTGTGATCTTAGCCCCATACGCACTCCAATCCCGGTTTACCGTGCCACCCATCACCTCCTGACACCTTTTCCCCACTCCCGGTCACTTCAATTAGAAAGTATGTAGCCTACTTCCTCACCGCTACCACTCTTTTGCGCCGGCCATCTGAGTCCCATCCTCATTAATGCCATGCAGAAAGGTGGCAGACATAGTAGTCAACTATCATTTGGCATAATGATTACCGGTCAAAGTTGGGTTAAGTGGCAATTTGTATAATGGGCCAATTCAATGACTAAGCCCAAATAACGAAAATGACCCAAACGACCGGATCCAACCGAAAGGACCCAACGAAATAATCAAGTAATTGGGCCCAAATCATTCGGACCAATCAGGACAAGAATAACATAATCCAAGGGAGGAGCCCATTAAGTCTGACCCAATAAGGAAAAGGATTATGGCCCAACATTGCCCCCTAGTCTTTTATTAAACAGGATGTTTAATGAAAGACTATAAACAGTATAGGCCCCTTGTGACGCCCCCAAAATTAGGTATACGTCACCCATCTTGGGTCGCCACTTATATGGTACAGAATTTAAATACAACTTACTAATATAACTGTCGTGTACAATACGACATAAACTGTGAGTTTGAATACAAATATTGTCTACTAGATATTATACAAACTCAAAAGGAGTCCTCATTACAATTATTATCACACTATTTCACAGAATAGTGAGGACTACTAATGCTATCCTCCGGACCATTACTCCGCTCCCCGACTCGTCCCAAATTTATATTCTCATTTCCTCAAGAGAACAAAGTGAAAGAAAAGGGTGAGCTCAACTAGCCCAAGAAGAAATATTATAACTAAGATAAAGCGTAATAAATTATCAATAGTCTTCAACAATGTTAAACCGATAAAATACAATAGATAAACCCGGTTTAATCTGCAATGAATATGCAATCCATTAAAAGAGTCAAGTAGAAAATAAAGTCTACTATCTTTTAGGTTTTAAAAGGTTTTCATCAATTTTTATCACTAAGACTCGGTTTAATGAATAAACCACAATATCTAATCATCCCCGTACTCACTGGCCAAGGATTTTCATCAAATTATCAATGGTCACGACTATACCGAATCACCCCGGTCATAATCATACCAAAAACTATCCATCATCGCATTACTGTGCCCCATCGAGGACTTTTATCACATCATTTATATCAAGCCATGATTATACCGAATGAACCCCGGTCATAATCATACTAAGTTCATCTACGCACGTAAGCCAAATATAACTTTCAACATAATATAAACATGAGGATGATGACAATGATATAAGAATTCAATAAAACAAGTTCGTAAATTATTAACGTCCAAATTGTCAACAAGATATTGTTTTGTAGAGTAAAATTCAAGAATGATCGTAAGAATATTTCCATGAAAAGATACTTTGGATGAAACGCAATTATCAAGGATATTCTACTAATTTCATGGAGTATAAGTCAAAGTTTTAACCAACTGGGTATAATAAACAATGGAATAACAAAAGAAATCACCATGCATGCGATAGATCAAGACAAATGTGCAAAGTTATTCCAATGTAATAATAAATAACGGAACCAAAGTCAGTCGTGAAATTCACAATCGACATGGGATGTTCCAATGTAATAATAAAGATGGAACCAAATCCTGTAAAACACACGTGATAGGATATTCTAACAGTATGATAAAGATTTTAACTGTGTCCAGGTGTAAAACACATGCATGTGATGTTCCAATGTAATAATAATAAAGAAGAAGTAAAACACATGCATGTGGATGTTCCAAGTAATAATAAAATGTCACAGTATAGGTAAACCACATATATTATATGTAGGTATGCCATGTCATACAAAGTTATTCCAACAGAATAATAAAGAATGGAATAATAGAGGATTTCACCAAGTATAGGGTACGTCACAGATATAAAGTTATTCCAATGTAATAATAAAGAATGAAATAACAAAAGTTCTCTTCATGAATAAGAAAGAATAACACTCCTTACAGTACAACAAATAATACCCCTTACCTTAGAAGAACCGAATATTGGAAAAGTGAAGTAGTAGAATACTTTTCTTCTTTCTCTATAGTTTTCTCTCTGTAGTTTCAATGAATTCGTAAGAAATAATGAAGGAATGAGCTTTCTATTTATAGAAAAAACCGAGGGTGGCTCTTGGTCTTAACGAAGGGTCAAAATGACTCTTCGTAATATCAAGAGACAACTACTATTTCATGAATGGGTAATTAACCTCGAACAATCAAGAGGCGCTTAACTCTTGGTAATATCAAGGGACAACTACTATTCATGAAAGGGTAATTACTATCGACGAAGGTAATTACTATCGACGAAGGTAATTACTATTCACGAAGGTAATTATTATTCACAAAGGTAATTACTATTCACTTAAGGTAAATACTATCGACGAAGGTAATTACTATTCACAAAGGTAATTACTATTCACAAAGGTAATTACTATTCACAAAGGTAAATACTATCGACGAAGGTAATTACTTATTCACAAAGGTAATTACTATTCACAAAGGTAATTACTATTCACAAAGGTAAATACTATCGACGAAGATAATTACTATTCACAAAGGTAAATACTATCGATTTAAGAGACTCTTAGATGATGACATATGGGCCCCCATAAAATAATCAAACTTACCACAAACGCCTCATAATGTAACTCTTTATATACATCAAGGATTGAATAAATATTACCACAAATCATTTTATTTTTAATCAACACATATTTAATATTTCAACAATTATTAATCATTTATAACTTGTCGCCTCAATTAATAATATAACATATTATATGATGATAATCTTGTGACAATAATTGAATCAATAATATAAGAGATATGATGCAAAGAATTATCGAAAGTAATAATTGAGTATAGCTAAGTGACTTCTCACGTAAGCATCAATAATCAATACCGTGTGCTACTACGCAACCACGCTTATTATCGCATTTTTTACTACCGGGTAGTTCAACAGCTTTTAATCAGTAACACCTCCGCCAAGTTATTTTTATAGAAAGATAATTTTGTCGCTTTCTAACTACTTATAATACTTCCGCCAGGGGTCCACCATCGATTGAGTCAGCCGCATTTAATATTCCCCGACAAAAAGAATATTCCCGACCAAACTAATATTTT
Organism: Panax quinquefolius; assembly: GCA_020205615.1. Lineage (NCBI taxonomy): Eukaryota > Viridiplantae > Streptophyta > Magnoliopsida > Apiales > Araliaceae > Panax > Panax quinquefolius. Next base: position 7,310,706 of record CM035166.1, read on the forward strand.
ATAACAACTTGCTTACTTTGCAAAATTTATAAATATTACCCACAACTATAACATTATATCAAATTTATTCCATAATATTCAAAAATAATATTTATAGAAAATTCATCTTTATTTATAAAAGTCGGGTCTTACAACCTCCCTTCTGAAATGAAATTTCGCCTCGAAATTAGGGTACGACTGATATGATAAAGAGGTGAGGATACCTTGAATACCTTTATCGTCAAAAATATTAAATTCATCTTCGTAATCCTACCAAAGATATTCATTAACAATTCATCTTTGCACTACAAAGCCAAAGATATACAAATCAGAAACCAATAATGCCGAGACGCACTTAATAATATCACGACCACTAATTATCCATGCACTACGACCAAAGATAATCGTGTTTTCAATTACTGGCCATGATTATACCGAACAATCCTCGGTCATAATCATACCAAGTCTATCAATGTATTACTACTAAAGATGACTTTTACCACATCCATGAATTAATATTTCATCACGAGACTCATTTCAATAATTAATCCATATCATCGAATCATCCCCGCACTACGTGCCAAGGATATTCATTAAGATCACACGACCACTTAATTATCCATGACTACTACCAAAGATAATCGTATTCATTAGTATCACGACCACAATTATCCATGCACCACGTGCCAAAGATAATCGTGTATTCATTAGTATCACGACCACAAATTATCCATGTACCACGTGCCAAAGATAATCGTGTATTCATTAGTATCACGACCACAAATTATCCATGCACTACGTGTCAAAGATAATCGTGTATTCATTAGTATCACGACCACAAATTATCCACGACTACGTACAAAGATAATCGCAGTATTCATTAGTATCACGACCACAATTATCCATGCACTACGTACAAAGAGATCGTGTATTCATTAGTATCACGACCACAAATTATCCATGCACTACGTACAAAGATAATCGTGTTTTCAATTATCGCCATGATTATACCGAACAATCCTCGGTCATAATCATAAGTCAAGTCCATCTATGCACTACAGCGCCACGTATGACTTTCAACATAATATAAGTAATGAGGATAATGATATAAAGAATCAATCAAATGAGATAAAGGATAAATATTAAACATTTATAATATAATTTATCCAGATTCAAGAATATCCCCATGTTATCAATCACTTAATAATCTCATAATCTAATATCATTAATATTATAACAATATTTTAATCACTTCTTAAATTTATAAACAATTTATCTCAATTGTTTACGCTTTTACCATATAATGCATTTAATCATTCAAAATGTCATACTCATAAGATATCATCACCAATTATCAAATCCTCAAAAAAATATGCATATACTCTATATAGGATTCTCTAGCCATAAAATCCTATTTTCAACTTTGTTACTTCACATAACATATTTAACTCATATGTTCAGAATTAAACTATTTTCATGAAAAATACCAAATCAGTCCCCAAAATATTTCTTTTCCGGGATTTAGCATAATATAGTCCCATAATGAAAAAATATATTTTCTCGGAATTTTAAAATTCATTTACTATTTTTCAAAAATCAATTTCTAATTAATTCCTTAAGAATTTAGCTACCTCAAGTTTAACTCCAAAATTCCCAAATCTTGGCAGGACCTTACACATGTTAATGTGAGCCTCCAGTTTAAATTTCATGGTCATCGGAGTTATAGAACTCCAGTTATAGCATTTTTCGTCAAAAAAATCTAAATATTGAAATGGTCATAACTTGCTCATTTTAAGTCGGAATGAGCTCATTTTTGGACACGATGTTCTTTATACCATATACTTTTATGTCCCAAAAGGCCTGAATTTTTTCACTAATTAAGTGGCCGAAACAGCCCTTACATAAAAAACGTGGCAGCAGCTTTTTGGACATTTTGAAGTTTTGACTCATTTGCTAAAATCACCCACACGAAAATCTACAACACCTTTTCATTGATTCCACTTGGATTAGTTAGGTAACTCATAGATCTAACTCTAGGACTTAACCACACTCAAAAATTCAAAATATAATAAGAGATTTGGTCAATTGAATTTCATGTTACGTTTTTCACCAAAATCTGGTTTTTAACTCCTTGTGATTTTTAAGAAACTTTCATGTTTTCACATACTAACCAACATAACTCATCATAACACTTACTAATACCACGATACCCATGATTTTCATTAGTCCAATGCTTTTATTATGACTTTCATCATAAACCACGTAAATTGTTCATTTTAGTTGAAGAAATATTTGAGGGTTTAAGAAATGGGTTTCAGATTGGGGTCAATACAAAATTCGATTTCACGCCTAGGGTAGGCTAGGAAATCTTCAAGAATACGCCAAGAAATTTATTAATGATAGAAATATCATTCAAAATCGCTACTCTTATCCAAGACTTGGATAAGACGTTACATTGATATCAACCGTGACTTTCATCCCAACTTTGGATAAAGACGTCACAATGACACCTTACATAAATGTATAGTCAAAAACTATTTTAGAAATTAGAATCTTTGGGAAGTGCTCAAGGAAACCTTCATACATGGGAGGCCATGCTTCTAGGTTATGATAGATATCATATGGCCACAAAATTATCCTTGGTTTACCCAATAGACCCCAAAGAAAAATGAGAAGATTACTATCATATTCTTCCCAATGGTGAGTCTTCTCGACTTATCATTATCTCCATGCCTCAAATTGAGAATTATACTTCAAACAAACACCAAGATCATATAGGTAGTGCTCAGTAAATATACTCAAGAAGTGGATGAGCACAACCCCGCCTTTTATGATGACACGAGGTTGTATGTCATTAGACATCTTATGATGATAGTGGCAAAACACTCTTCCAACGTTGGGTTCGCCTCACCCTAGTTGATTCACCAAATATAACTACTAAATGATGACCACCGTTCTATTCCATTGTTACCCCGCTTCGAACCTAGCTACACTCTTATTACCTAAAAGGAATTGTGAAGCAAAAGGGTTAATTAATATATCAAATATTATCCCTATTGTAAGACCCCGAAATTTTTAAATAAAAAGGAATTTCCTTTATTTATTATTTTGAAATAGTAAGGGTTGATTTGATTAATGTGGATAGTTAAGGGTTAAATACGCAAATATTTCAAAATAAGCAAGTGGTTATAAAATATTCATTATCGCTTGGGAATATTCGTTTGGTCGTGGAATATTCGTGATGTGTCGGGGAATATTCGCATGACTATAGTGACCATGTGTGGGCCCCATAACTGAAAGCGATTGGATGAAGAAAACGACAAATATAAGTTGTTTTTAAATAATGGCGTAGTTATTCAAGATTTATCATTGTTGGAATACCCGTTGGTTAAAACACACTAATACGCTGGCGTTGTTGAGCAGTAATACCAGTATTGCACCAATTATTGATTTTTATGTAAGAAGGCACTACTCAATAATGGTTACGATGAATTACTGCTCAAAGATTATATTGAGTTAATAATTGTTGCGTTGATATTTTATATTGTTGTTGTTTCAATAATTGTCATTACACAATATTTTTATTATCGAAGCAATAATTCATATTATCCGAATAATATTATTAGATAACATTATTGGCAATGTCTAGAAAGTTACGTCTCAAGGAGAGGTTTGGTCACCTAATCAAGGCTGCAAGTAAGAAGAAATTCTTATCGAAAGCCCCCTTTTCCGGGAACCGCCTGGTTGTCAATATTGTGATTCTGTAATATTATTTGTGAATAATTAATTATTGATTCATATGATGAGAAAAAATATTGATTTTATGTGGATATGGATGGAGAAAATTTTTATTGTGACAATTGTTGAAAATTAATATTTTATCTTTTTCTCGATAAAATAATTCATTTAAATATATTATTTTAATAATATATTAACGGTGATATTTTTACAACGAATGTGGGATATATGAGTATACGAGGAGGAAGAGTATTTTTGTTGTAATAAATGTTTAAAACATATTAAACATGTCGATGGACCCCATTTATCGAATCGAAATTTGATTATAACTTTGTAAAATCGCCTGCTTGTGATTTTTGGCCAATTTCTATTTGGAATTTGGAAAAACTTTCTTCCGCAAAGTTGTAGAGAATTGAATTTCCTATAAAAACTCATGAGATTGAATTTTCTACGATGAAAGGGCTATTTATTATGAATTATTGAAGTTCAAGTTCAAATAATTGATTTTATAAGTTTTAATTATTTATTTTCCGAAAAACGTTTTTTATCATTTCTTTCTAGAAGGTTGGCATGTGGGAAATGTTGGGATCTGATTTCCAAAGAGGCGAGGAAATTTATTAATAATAATATATTTTATTAAATTTTTTCGCTTTGGTGTTCTAAGCATTTTCCTATAAATAGGGTGCTTAGGTTAGAATTGAAAATCACACCTTTAAATCAAGTTTTCTCTCTATATTATCGAAGCGTATTCTTGTGAGTATTTTGAGTATACTTTGAGTATTGTTAGAGTCTGCAAGTTCCCTTCTAAGACTATATCCTGTGGTTTCAAATTTAAGAATCTTGATCTTTCGAGGTAAGGATATTATTTTTTTTTGTAATGATATTATTTCTTCAATATCATTATCTTCGAAATGTCGATCCAAGTTTTATCAAATTTGGAACTTTTTCATGTCGGGGTTACTATTCATGGGTTACTATTCATGAGTTACTATTCACGAAGTTACTATTCATGAGTTACTATTCACGAGTTACTATTCACGAGTACTATTCATGAAGCGTGAAGATGTTTTTGTGAATTTCTATCTTTTGGTGTCTGAGTTACTATTCACGATACTCAAGACTATTCACGATATAAGACTATTCACCGAAAAATAAAAATTCTTCTTTTCGTCTAAAACATCTATTCGGATACTAACTCGAAAGTGTATCCATGTTTTGATCATTCTTGAATTTTACACCACTATGATTATTTTTGAGGTATTTTTCGACGTGGATAAAACCAAGTATTTAATCCTTAATCCTTAATCCTTGTCATTTTGTTTCAATGGATTCGTTTTTTAAAAAATATTTTCATCATCCTCGCCTTAAATGATGATATTATGGAATATCTTTGGCCTCAGTAGCAAAAGATGAATGATTTCTTAAGAATATCTTCGGCTCAGAAGTGCAAAGATGAATGATTTCTGAAGAATATCTTTGGCCAGTAGTGCAAAGATGAACAGTGTTTAAATGAATATTTAATTAATCGATGAATATGTGACGCCCCAAAAAATAGGTATACATCACCTATTCTCGAAGTTGTCAATACGTGGTATGTAAACAACTACAACTTTATTATTACAACAAGAAAGCGTGAGTTTGAATACAAATATTATCTTCTGCATAATATCTATACTCAAATAAATCCTCATCACCTTTATTGATACATTATTTTACAAAATGGTGAGGACTACTAAGCAATCCTTTCTAAAACCTTCATTCCATACCCGACTGCATCGCTTATATTCTCGCCTCCCGAGAAAAAATGGAACAAAAGGAAAAGGGTGAGCTCAACTAGCTCAAGAAAGAATATTATGATCAGGATAATATACAACAAATTATCGTTAGTCTTCAACAGGAAAAATCTAATAGAATACAATAGACAACAAATTTTAAATCAATACTGCAATGAAATAATAATTCATTAGAAGAGTTAAGTAGAGAATGCAAACTACTATCTTCTATGTATGAATTTAAAAGTTCATCGCTCATCTTTTATCCTCGTAACATCAATCAATATACATCTGAATCAAATATTCATCTTTGCACTACATGTGCCAAAGATATTCATCACCGTCATGTTCATTTAAACACTGCTCATCTTGGTGACTACAAGGCCAAAGATATTCTTCGAAATCATTCATCTTTGCACTACAGCCAAAGATATTCTTAAGAAATCATTCATCTTGCACCACGTGCCAAAGATATTCCATAATATCATCATTTAAGACCGAGGATGATGAAAATATTTTTTTAAAGAAACGAATCCAAATTGAAACAAAATGACAAGGATTAAGGATTAAGGATTCGTATTTGGTTTTATCCACGTCCAAAAATACCTCAAAAATAATCATAGTGGTGTAAAATTCAAGAATGATCAAAACATGGATACAATCGTGAGCTAGTATCCGTAATAGATATTTTGGACAAAAAGAAGAAATTTTATTTTTCTATGAATAAAGCCGATACGTGAATAGTGTCAGATACGTGAATAGGCCGTATATGTGAATAAGTAACTGACACCAAAAGATAGAAATTCCACAAAAACATCTTCACGCTTCATGAATAGTACTCGTGAATAGTAACTCGTGAATAAGAACTCGTGAATAGTAACTCGTGAATAGTAACTCATGAATAAGAACCCATGAATAAGTAACCCCCCACATGAAAAAGTTCCAAATTTGATAAAAACTTCAGATCAATATTTCAAAGATAATGATATCAAGAAATAATATCATTACGAAAAAAATAATATCCCTTACCTCAAGAGAAGCAAAGATTTTGACCGAATAATGAATGAACTCTCAGACAGTATATCAATACTCAAAGTATACTCAAAATACTCACAAGAATACGCCAAAATATCGAGAGAAATAGAGAGAAAACTTGGTTTTCGGTGTGATTTTCAATTCTAACCTAAGCACCCTATTTATAGGAAAATGCTTAGAACACCAAAAGCGTAAAATTTAATATAATATTAATATAATTATACAAATTTTCCTTAGCCCACCTTTTTGGTCAAAAACACCACCACACATGTTAATGATGTCCAAAAAAAAATACAAAAACGTTTTTCTTAACAAAATAATTTAAACTCCCAAAAATCAATTATTTTGAGCTTCAAACTTCAATAATTCATAATAAATAGCCCTTTCATCGTAAAATTGAATCTCATGAGTTTTATAGGAAATTCAATTCTCTACAACTGCAGAAGAAAGTTTTTCCAAATTCCAAATAGAAATTTCACCTAAATCTACAAACTAGACGATTTTACAAAGCTATAATCAAATTTCAAATAATAAATGGGGTCCACCGACATGTTTAACATGTTTTAAACATTTAATGCCACAAAAATACTCTTCCTCCTCAGATACTCATATATCCCACATTCGTTGTAAAATATCACCAATTAATATATTATTAAAATAATATATTTAAATGAATTATTTTATCGTAAAAAGATAAAATATTAATTTTCAACAATTGTCATTTTAAAAATTTTCTCCATCTATATCCACATAAAATCAATATTTTCCTCATCATATAAATCAATAATTAATTATTCACAAATAATATTACGTAATCACAATATCGACAAACGTGCGCTCCTCAGAAAGAGGGGCTTTCAATAAGAATTTCTTCATCATGGCGCGCAATTAGATGACCAAACCTCTCCTGTATGTAACTTTCTAAACATTGCTAATAATGTTATCTAATAATATTATTCAGGATAATATGAATTATTGCTTCGATAATGAAAAATATCGTAATGACAATTATCAAACAACAACAATATAAAATATCAACGCAAAGAATTATTAACTCAATAAAATAATCGAACAAGAATTATCAGTAACCATTATCGAGTAGTGCCTTCACGTAAGAATCAATAATTGGTGCAATACCGTGTGCTACCATCTTTCAACAACGCCAGATTAGTGTGTTTTACCAACCGGTATTCCAACAAGATTAATCCAGAATAACTACGCCTGTTATTTAAAAACAACTTATATTTGTCGCTTTCTTCATCCAATCGCTCACATGGGCCCTACACACGGTCGCATTTGTGCGTCGCATTTAATATTCCCCGACAAAGATTTAATATTCCACGCACCAAACGAATATTCCCTAACAACAATGAATATTTTATAACCACTTGCTTATTTTGAAATATTTGCGTGATTTAACCCTTAACTATCCACATTAATCAAATCAACCCTTACTATTTCAAAATAATAAATAAAGGAAATTCCTTTTTATTTAAAAAATTTTTGGGGTCTTACAACCTCCCTCCTTATGAAATTTCGCTCCTCGAAATTGATGACGACTGGTGTTTTGAAAAGGTGAGGATACCTCGCTTTCATTTCCGCTTTCCAACTCCCTGTGTCATTTCCTCTATAAAGCATGATTCCTCCACAAAACTTTAACTTGTGGTATGACCTTTCATACAGTAGGACATGCTCCTTCCTATCCAAGATCTCGACAGTACCTCCTCATAACGCTAAGTCTTCTGGCTATCTCGTCCTGTTCTAACTCAATAACGTGGTTCGGGTCTTTCACATATTTACGAAGTACGATATGTGAAACACATTATGAACACGAGACATACCTTGAGGTAACGCAAGTCTATAGGCTACATTTCCCTACTCGGTCAAGAATTTGAAATGGACCAATAAATCGTGGATCGAGCTTTTCTCTCTTCCCAAATCTTGTAACTCCTTCCGTGGAGCAACTCGCAACAATACATGATCCCTACATTAAATTCCACGTCCTTTCGATGAAGATCCGCATAACTCTTTTTGTCGATCTTGTGTTGGTTTGTATACGTTGTCGAATCATTTCGATCTTTTTCAGTAGTCATACGATTTAACTCGGGTCCCAAACAATGTTGCTTCACCCACCTCATCCCAACATATCGAGAGAACGACATTTTCGCCCATATAATGCTTCAAATGGAGCCACACCTATACTTGCTCGATAATCATTGGTTGTAGGAGAATTCCACCAATGGTAAATACTTATCCCAATCGCCTTTCAAGTCAGGACACGTAGTCTTAATAAATCTTCAAGAGTTTGAATAGTCTCTCTCGATTGTCTCGTCTGGTTTGGGGATGGTATGCTTAACTAAATCGCAAAACTGTGCTAATAGCTTTTTGCAAGCTAACCCAAAATCTTGAAGTGAATCTTGGGTCACGATCCAAACTATGGATATGAGGCATGCCATGCAACCTCACAATCTCATTCACGCATATCAGTAGAAGACGCTCAAGGAATAAGTCTCTCAGACGGCAAAGAAATGAGCAGACTTGGTTAATCTATCAACAATAACCCAAATAAAGATTGATGCTCGAGAAACCGTAGGAAGACCCGTAATCTAAATCCATAAGAATGTGTTCCACTTCCATTCTTAATCTCAAGTGGTTGCAACGGACCCTTAGGTACAAGATGTCTCACCTTTTTACACGTTGGCAAGTTAAACACATCGAGATAAACTTTGCAATCTCTCTCTTCATATTGTTCCACCAAAATGTATGTCAAGATCACGATACATTTTAGTACTTCCAGATGGATTGCAAATGGCGATTGGTGCCTCCATCATAATCTCAGACTTCAAATCGTAGTCGTTAGAACACAAAGTCTAGAGTGGACTCAAGTATTCCTTCTTCATCAATTCTCGCTCCTAATAGCTCCTTCAGACTTTCTTCTTCATAACGATCAATTCCGGCCTGGCTGGCTCGAGTAACCTTAACTTTTTCTATTAAAGTTGGCTCTACGCGTATACTTGACATCATCGCACTCGCTCCTCGCATATGATCTTCTACTCAACGCGCCGCCTACCACGTCGCTTACCGTGATGGTATCAATAAAGGTGGTCGTAGTCTTTCAATAGTTCGAGCCAACGTCACGCCGCATGTCGAAGTTCTTTTTAGTGAAGAAGAAATATTTAAGGCTTTTTATGGTCCGAATATATCTCCACTTTCTCCCATATAGATAGTGCCTCCATATTTTTAGCGCTGAACGATCGGGCCGCTAACTCTAGATCACTTAGTAGGATAATTCCTCTCATACTCTTTAAGTTGTCATGAGGCATAAAGCTATGACTTTCCCACGTTGCATGAGAACACATCCTAACCCTTTCGTCAAGCATCGCATTATAGATAACAAATCCATCCAACCAGATGGTATTGTTAGAACAGTCGTAAATAAGTCTCCTCTTAAGCTCTTGGAAACTTTTCTCGCATTCTTCGCTTCCAAACGAATTTTGTATCCTTCCGAAGTTAGTTGAAGTTAATGGAGTAGCGATTCGAGAAAACCTTCCACGAATCTCCGATAATAACCAAATTTAAGCCCAAAACTACTACGTACATCACACCGACTTTGGCTGTTCTCTAACTTTCAGATTGCTTCAATCTTCACGGATCAACAGATACTCCATGTTTCGACACCACGCGCCCAAGGAATGCTACTTCCTCGCCGTAACTCACATTTCTTCAATTTGGCATATAGTTGGTTTTCACGAAGCTTTTCGAGTACCAAATTTCAAATGGTGCTCATGATCTTCACGCTTTTGGAATATATGAGGATGTCATCAATAAAGACAACAACGAATCGATCCAAATATTCCTCGAATACTCGGCTCATCATATCCATGAAAGCCGCAGGAGCATTAGTTAGTCCGAAAGATACGACTAAGAATTCATAATGCCCATACCGAAGTTTCAAGGCGTCTTTGAATATCCTCGCTTTTAATCTTCATTGATGATATCCGTAATCTAAGATCGATTTTGAAAAGAATCAGGCCCCTCAGAATCGGGTCAAACAAGTCATCAATACGAGGTGAGGATACCTATTCTCGATGGTGACATGGTTCAATTCCCCGATAGTCAATACAAAGTCGATACTCCCGCTTTTCTTCTTTCTTAATAAAAACAGAGCACCCCAAGGAGATGTACTTAGGACGAATGAAACCGATGTCCAACAATTCCTATAGTTGGACCTTTAACTCCTCAAGTTCAATAGAGCCATTCGATATGGGGTTTTAGAAATGGGCTTGTACTCAAAGTTCAAGATCAATAAAGAATTCAACTTCACGCTCGGGGTAATCGGAAGTTCTTGAAATACGTCAGAAAGTCAATAACAATGTGAATATTATTCAAATTTGACGTGTCTTTATTCAAATCCATAACATGGGCTAAGAAAGCTCGACATCCGCTTTTTTAATAAACGAATAGCTTTATGATTAGATATGACAATGATCGATTTTAATGGTTTAGTTGCTTGAATTCGCATAACAAAGTTGGTTAGAATATGAAAACCAACAACCTTACGAAAACAATCAATTTTGGTAATGATGAGTAGTTAACCAATCAATCCCTAAAATCACATCAAAAGCAAGTATCTTTAAAGAGATAAGGTCAACGTGTAAGGTAATGGTGCCAACTTGAATCAAACAAGATTTATAAACAGTGGATGTGATGAAAGTTTCTCCCTAACTGAGTTTCCACAGATAGTCAAAGTCTAATTTCTCCGAGTCAAGTTTAAACGCTGAGCACATGCAGAGAGATAAATGAATGGGTAAAGACCCCAGATCAAGTAAGGTATAAACTTCGCAAGAATTCATAAATAGCTTACCCGTGATCACCTCGTTTGGTTCCTCGCATTATGACCAAATACAACAAACGCTCTTCCCTAATCGTTGACTTTGACTTTTCTCGGGACGATCTTTTCGAGTCACCGTCCTCATTGAACTAGGTTTCGCTATCGCATAATCTCGAAGCGATATGTCCTTCCTTTCCACAACTATAGCATACCTTGAATCTGTCAGGGGCGCTTGACCGATATGTCCCTCTTTTCGTGATTTGTATACGACCGGTGGTCGTTCTCCTCCCTTAGAACCCATTCCGCCAAGACCGCTGCCGTCTTCATACGGTCGTTGTTAAATCTCCTTTTTAAAATCTCCTCGACTCGCTTCTTCGCTTTTCACGGCTATGATTACCACCGGAGTGGTTACCATTTCGTCCGTCTTTTCTTTCTCCGCAGTTATCATTATTCATTGACCGCTATCTCCGAGCACGATCCTCGTCAGGGTCCCTCACCGACCGCAGACTCGTATATCTCGCCTAATAATTGAGCCCTGCCACAACATCGAATAGAGAGAAAGTTTATGAGAAATGAGATATCGACGTATGCTTGGGTTTCAAACCTCTAAGAAACATCCGCGTCATACGCTCCTCATTCTCCACCAAATGAGGTGCAAACCCGGATAACTCGCAAACTTTGCCTCGCAAATCTTGAGACACCGCCATGTTATTTTGTTCCAATCTGATGAACTCCACTTCCTTCATATATATTTAACACTTTCGTGAAAGTATTTGTCATTAAATAATTTCAAATGTCTCCCACGATACGCCGAGTCATGTATTTGGATGGTACGCTTCACGATCTCCACCGCATTACCGCCCATTACGGAACATAAAGGTGGCGAATGGAACCTTCGTTCTCCGCATCCCAAGACATCGAATATCTTGGTAATTTGCTTAACCCATGTTTCCGCCGCACGATCGGATCTGGCTTTCCTCAATTCGTGGTCCCAACTCTTCGAATCGTGGTTGTGGAAAACACGTGAATTGCTATCATTTCTCCTCAGATTTTGAACACGAAGTCTCCTCAAATTCGATTTTGCATTTAACTGCAAAAACTTCTAAACATCCCCTCGCTCATCATCTCGCTTCCATGGTGTTGTTCACAGGAGGTACATTGCCACTGTTCAGACGTTCTCCTCGTCAGTAGCATACAGCATCTCCACTGGCCTCATTTACTCCATCATTAATATTCTCAACGACATTCTCAAACATCGTCATAAACAAAGGGTTAATTAAGGAAATCAATATATCACATAATATCCCTATATATCGACTCAACTAACAAATAAGCTTAGTAGACACACTAGCGGAAGGATTTACTCGCTCTCCCCTCCTAGTTCTATTCCCATCTCCGCCGAGATCATATCCCTAAGCTCGATACTAATCACATGACGCCCCAAAATAGGTATACATCACCTATTCGAAAGTTACAATACACGGTACATGTAAACAACTACAACTTTATTATTACAACAAGAAATCGTGAGTTTGAATACAAATATTATCTTCTGCATAATATCTATACTCAAATAAATCCTCATCACCTTTATCGATACATTATTTTACAAAATGGTGAGGACTACTAAGCAATCCTTTCTAAAACCTTCATTCCATACCTCGACTTCGTGCATTTATATATTCGCCTCCCGAGAAAAATGGAACAAAAAGGAAAAGGGTGAGCTCAACTAGCTTCAAGAAAGAATATTATGACTCAGGATAATATACAAAAAATTATCGTTAGTCTTCAACAGGAAAATCTAATAGAATACAATAGACAACAAATTTTAAATCAATACTCTGCATGGAAATAATAATTCATTAGAAGAGTTAAGTAGAGAATGCAAACTACTATCTTCTATGTATGAATTTAAAAGTTCATCGCCTCATCTTTTATCCTCGTAACATCAATCAATATACATCCGAATCAAATATTCATCTTTGCACCACTAAAGCCAAAGATATTCATCACCGCCATGTTCATTTAAAACACTGCTCATCTTTCTGACTACAGCCAAAGATATTCTTCAGAAATCATTCATCTTTGCACTACAGCCAAAGATATTCTTAAGAAATCATTCATCTTGCACACAAGCCAAAGATATTCCATAATATCATCATTTAAGACCCGAGGATGATGAAAATATTTTTTAAAAAACGAATCCAAAGGAAACAAAATGACAAGGATTAAGGATTAAGGATTCGTACTTGGTTTTATCCACGCCCAAAAATACCTCAAAAATAATCATAGTGGTGTAAATTTCAAGAATGATCAAAACATGGATACAATCGAGCTAGTATCCGTAATAGATATTTTGGACAAAAAGAAGAAATTTTATTTTTCTAATGAATAAAGGCCGACATCGTGAATAAGGTCAGATAACGTGAATAAAAGTCTTGATATACGTGAATAGTAACTCGACACCAAAAGATAGAAATTCCACAAAACATCTTCACGCTTCACTTAATAGACTTTCGTGTGAATAGAACTTCGTGAATAGTAACTCTTGAATAGTAACTCATGAATAAGAACCCATGAATAAGAACTCCCGACATGAAAAAGTTCCAAATTTGATAAAAACTTCAGATCAACATTTTCAAAGATAATGATATCAAGAAATAATATCATTACGAAAAAAAAATAATATCCCTTACCTCAAGAGAAAGCAAAGATTTCCGATTTGGAATAATATTGAATGAACTTGCACCGTATATCAATACTCAAAGTATACTCAAAATACTCACAAGAATACGCTTCAAAATATCGAGAGAGAAATAGAGAGAAAACTTGGGTTTCGGTGTGATTTTCAATTCTAACCTAAGCACCCTATTTATAGGAAAATGCTTAGAACATCAAAGCGTAAAATTTAATATAATATTAATATAATTATACAAATTTTCCTTAGCCCACCTTTTCGTCAAAACACCACCACACATGTTAATGATGTCCAAAAAAATACAAAAACGTTTTTCTTAACAAAAATAATTTAAACTCCCAAAAATCAATTATTTTGAGCTTCAAACTTCAATAATTCATAATAAATAGCCCTTTCATCAGAAAATTCAATCTCATGAAGTTTTTATAGGAAATTCAATTCTCTACAACTAGAAGAAAGTTTTTCCAAATTCCAAATAGAAATTTATCGAAATCCACAAACGGACGATTTTATTGTGTTATAATCAAATTTCGGTCTAATAAATGGGGTCCAAACATGTTTAACATGTTTTAAACATTTAATGCCACAAAAATACTCTTCCTCCTCAGATACTCATATATCCCACATTCGTTGTAAAAATATCACCGTTAATATATTATTAAATAATATATTTAAATGAATTATTTTATCGAAAAAGATAAAATATTAATTTTCAACAATTGTCATTTTAAAAATTTTCTCCATCTATATCCACATAAAATCAATATTTTCCTCATCATATAAATCAATAATTAATTATTCACAAATAATATTACGTAATCACAATATCGACAACCAAAGCAGCCTCAGTGAAAGAGGGCTTTCCAATAAGAATTTCTTCATCGCAAGCAATTAGATGACCAAACCTCTCCTGTATGTAACTTTCTAAACATTGCCAATAATGTTATCTAATAATATTATTCAGATAATATGAATTATCGCTTCGATAATGAAAAATACGTGTAATGACAATTATCAAACAACAACAATATAAAATATCAACGCTAAAGACAATTATTAACTCAATAAAATATCTTTGAGCAAGAATTATCAGAACCATTATCGAAAGTGCCTTCACGTAAGAATCAATAATTGGTGCAATACCTGGTAGCTATTGTTCAAAACGCCATTATTAGTGTGTTTTAACCAACGGGTATTCCAACAAAAGATAATCTGCAGAAGAATCTACGCCGTTATTTAAAAACAACTTATATTTGTCGCTTTCTTCATCCAATCGCTCGTTATGGGGGCCCACACACGGTCGCATACGCATATTTAATATTCCCCCGACGCATTTAATATTCCACGACCAAACTAATATTCCCTAACAACAATGAATATTTTATAACCACTTGCTTATTTTGAAATATTTCATGATTTAACCCTTAACTATCCACATTAATCAAATCAACCCTTACTATTTCAAAATAATAAATAAAGGAAATTCCTTTTTATTTAAAAAAATTTTGGGGTCTTATGTAATATCTTTGGCAGAAAAGTAAAGATGAATATTTGATTCCGTATGTATATTGATTGATGTTACAGGATAAAAGATGAGCGATGAACTTTTAAATTCATACATAGAAGATAGTAGTTTGCATTCTCTACTTAACTCTTCTAATGAATTATTATTTCCATTGCGAATATTGATTTAAAATTTGTTGCCTATCAGATTCTATTATATTTTTTTCCTGTTGAAGACTAACGATAATTTGTCAGATATTATCTTAGTCATAATATTCTTTTATTGAGCTAGTTGAGCTCACCCTTTTCCTTTTGTTCCATTTTTCTCGTGGAGGCGAGAATATAGCGAGTATGCAGCCTGGGGTATGGAATGAAGGTTTTAGAAAGGATTGTTTAGTAGTCCTCACCATTTTGTAAAATAATGTATCAATAAATGTGATGAGGATTTATTTGAGTATAGATATTTATCAGAAGATAATATTTGTATTCAAACTCATAGTTTTCATTGTTGTAATAATAAAGTTCAGAAGTTTACGCATCACGTATATTGACAACTCGTAATAGGTGATGTATACCTATTTTGGGGGCGTCACACCTATACTCCGACCGACCAATTAAATAACAAATAAACTTAGGTAGGTCATACTAGCGAAGGAATTTCGCCTCTCTCCTCCTAGTTCTTATCTCGCATCTTAGCTGGGGATCATATCCCTAAGCTCGATACCAACCGTGGCGCCCCAAAATTAGGTATACGCCACCCATCTTGGGTCGCCACTTATATGGGCATGTAATTTAAATACAACTTACTAATATAACGTCGGTGTATAATACGACATAAATCGTGAGTTTGAATACAAAATATTGTCTACTAGATATTATACAAACTCAAAAGGAGTCCTCATTACAATTATTATCACACTATTTCACGTAATAGTGAGGACTACTAATGCTATCCTCTCGGACCATTACTCTGTTCCCCGACTCGTCCCGCCTATATTCTCATTTCAAGAGAGAATAAATGAAAGAAAGGTGAGCTCAACTAGCCCAAAGAAGAAATATTATAACTAAGATAAAGCAGTAATAAATTATCAATAGTCTTCAACAATGTTAAACCGATAAAATACAATAGACAACCGCTTAATGCGAATGAATACGCAATCCATTAAAAGAGTCAAGTAGAAAATAAAGTCTACTATCTTTTAGGTTTTAAAAGGTTTTCATCAATTTTTATCACTAAGACTCGGTTTAATGAATAAACCACAATATCTAATCATCCCCGTACTACCGGTCAAGGATTTTCATCAAATTATCAATGGTCACGACTATACCGAATCACCCCCGGTCATAATCATACCAAAACTATCCATCAACGCATTTATGTGCCACCGAGGACTTTTATCACATCATTTATATCAAGCCATGATTATACCGAATGAACCTCGGTCATAATCATACTAAGTTCATCTATGCACGTAAGCCAAATATAACTTTCAACATAATATAAACATGAGGATGATGACAATGATATAAGAATTCAATAAAACAAGTTCAGGAATTATTAACATCCAAATTGTCAACAAGATACTGTTTTGTAGAGTAAAATTCAAGAATGATCAGAAGAATATTTCCATGAAAAGATACTGGATGAAACGCAATTATCAAGGATATTCTACTAATTTCATGGAGTATAGAAGTCAAAGTTTTAACCAACTGGGTATAATAAAGAATGGAATAACAAAAGAAATCACCACGCATGCGATAGATCAAGACAGCAAAAGTTATTCCAACAGTAATAATAAATAACGGAACCGTGTCGTGAAATTTCACACCGGCTGGATGTTCCAACAGTAATAATAAAGATGGAACCAAACCGCAAAACACACACATGATAGGATATTCCAACAGAATGATAAAGACGGAACCAGTCGGTGTAAAACACACGCATGTGATGTTCCAATGTAATAATAGAAGAATGTCACCAAGTATAGTAAAACCACGATACAGATTATGTATAGGTATGTCGGCAGATACAAAGTTATTCCAATGTAATAATAAAGAATGGAATAACAGAGGATTTCACCAAGTATAGGGTAAGTCATGATATAGGTTATTCCAATGTAATAATAAAGAATGAAATAACAAAAGTTCTCTCTGATGAATAAGAAAGAATAACACTTTACTGCATACAAACAAATAATACCCCTTACCTTAGTAAGAACTGAATATTGGAAAAGTGAAGTAGCGTAATACTTTTCTTCTTTCTCTATAGTTTCTCTCTCAGAAGTTTCAATGAATTCGTAAGAAATAATGAAGGAATGAGCTTTCTATTTATAGAAAAACCGAGGTGGCTCTTGGTCTTAACGAAGGGTCAAAATGACTCTTCGTAATATTGAAGAGACAACTACTATTTCATGAATGGGTAATTAACCTGGAACAATCAAGAGGCAGTTAACTCTTCGTAATATCAAGGGACAACTACTATTTGCGAAGGGGTAATTACTATTATTTGAAGGTAATTATAATCGACGAAGGTAATTACTATTCACGAAGGTAATTATTATTCACAAAGGTAATTACTATTCACGAAGGTAAATACTATCGATTGAAGGTAATTACTATTCACAAAGGTAATTACTATTCACAAAGGTAAATACTTATCGACGAAGAGACTCTTAGATGATGACATATGGCCCCCATAAAATAATCAAACTTACCACAAACGCCTCATAACAGACTCTTTATATACATCAAAGATTGAATAAATATTACCACAAATCATTTTATTTTTAATCAACACATTTAATCTTTCAACAATTATTAATCATTTATAACTTGTCGTCTCAATTAATAATATAACATATTATACTGAGATGATAATTGTGACAATAATTGAATCAATAATATAAGAGATATGATGCAAAGAATTATCGTAGCAATAATTGAGTATAGCTAAGTGACTTCTCACGTAAGCATCAATAATCAATACCGTGCGCTCTATGCAACCACGCTTATTACTGCACTTTTACTACTAGGGTAGTTCAACGGTTTTAACAGTAACACCTCTGCCGTTATTTTTATAGAAAGATAATTTTGTCGCTTAACTACGACAATACTTTAATTCATGGGGTCCACCATTGATTGAGTAGTCGCATCGAATATTCCCCGACAAAAAGAATATTCCCCACCAAACGTAATATTTTATAACAACTTGCTTACTTTGCAAAATTTATAAATATTACCCACAACTATAACATTATATCAAATTTATTCCATAATATTCAAAAATAATATTTATAGAAAATTCATCTTTATTTATAAAAGCTGGGGTCTTACACCCCTGACATAACGAATTAGGATAAGTCAGAAGAGGTCCAAAGTGAAACTCACCAAAGCCCAACAAAATCGATCCAAACTGATATCAGAAATAGATATGGGAGGCCCAATAGACACAAGTCCACTCAGGTGAAGATATTTAGACCCAAAAACGGACGAAACCTCTTCCAATTCACCATCATTCCTGTGAATTAAATGTGCCGCCCTCGACATCGTATGGTAAATCACAAGATAAAAGGTAAACTTTTCCAATTTTGACAGTTTTACCTACCAATTTGAATTTCAAACTTTCAAACTTTCTTTCTATCTCTCGAGCCCTCTTTGTATTCTCTGCAAATCGTTAACAATGGCTTCTAAAGATTCTGAGCAAAGGTCATCCCCTGCTAGTGACACCAATCCGCTCTGTTCCTCCAAGCCCAAACTCTACCAAAAATGCTTCAAGTTCTGATCAGACCGCTGCAACTACTAAGAAGAAACCAATAATGAAATCTTCTCCCAGTCCTTCCGCATTCTACAGGAATAAAGAACAGTACCTCCATGCCAACACTCCCTCGAAAGTTACAGAGGTTGACTTGGAGAGGCTTCGAACTCGTTGCCATATTTCGGATACCCATTTGGTGAGAGCTCCTGTGTCCGGGAACGGATGTACCAACGCCTAAAGATGGACGGTCACATGACGACCATCCCGGAGAAAGGATCCGATTTCCCTTTCGCTTTCGTAGTAACTTTATTAGGGTTCTGGGTGTTGGGTTCGCTTAACTAATGCCGAACTCTTATATTCATATTTTAGCATTCATAACTTTATGCCACGAACTTGGTGTCGAACTCGCTCGACGACTTCTTTCTTTTCATCTGGTACAAGGCCTGGCCACCCGGAGAGAAAGGATTTAAGACTATAAGCAAGCATTCTTCAAAACTAGGAGAGAGGTTCGAGAGACGCTTCATTAGTGAATACTCCTTCAAGCAACAAAGGATGGCATGAAGATGGTTTTTCGTTAAAGGACCCAAATCATCTCTTTCTGGGATGGGCCTTGATGAAAAGATTTCTACGGACTTTGAGACATCTCGGAAGAACGTGAGGTAGAGATGATAGAGCTTTTGGATAATTTCGAGGAGGAATGGACTATATGACTTCTTTCCAATCAAGCGTGGTCAGACGACCACAAACGTAAGTACAAATTCATTTTATGAATATTTGAAAATTTTGTGATATGGATTCGATGTAGAATCGTCAATCTTTCAGTAGTAACTTTGATCAAACTGTCGCTTTTGGAGATGAAAGACTTAGAGGATTTGTTATTGGAAAACCGGTAGAAGCTTTCACCGTCGATTCTTCACAACATGAAGTCCCATCCAAGACAATGCAATCGGAAAATCTGCGCAGATGTCGATCTTTGAACCTTCACAACCGAAAGCCTCCTCCAAATTCAACCCACCTACTTTGAAGCACCGGTGATGAACCTCCAACCCACGCACCCATAGAGATGATTTAACCCTTCTCTCTGGAAAGAGTACTCCAACTTCGACGAAAGAAAAGAGCCATCCAAGAAGGCCTCGACTAATTTCCATCCCGCCGATTCTCAAGCTCTTTTCGAATCCGAACCAACTGCTGATCCGATACTAACTATCGATCTAACACCACCAACCGCCGACCTAATACCGCCTAATTGTTGATCCAACACCACCAGATGCCAATCCCATTAGTTCGAACAAGTTTATTAGATCTACCCGCAAATGATCGAAAGCGACTTCTTGAATCAAAAAGTTGAGAACCAAAGTCATTCCCTTAACTCCCGATGAGCTTAGAGTAACTTCTTCAACTGCTCATCCTCCAACAAAACCCGTGGAGATTTTAATCGTAAATGAAGAAGAAAAGAATCGAACCTATCTTAGCATTTACCATCTCGAAGAGAAAACAACCATCCGATACCACCCCATTCAACGCTCAGAACTTCTACCGGTTCGAGATCCTACTCATTCAATCTTCTTCCCCGAAAATATCTATATGGATCCCTCTCCCATTCACGACCAACCGATGCCTCTCCCCCAAGGCCTTCATCACGAAATTCCATGATGAGGCCACTGGTGCGCCGACTTTGTGACCTCGATGACAACGTTAACTTTCCTTCCAAATTGATGCCTTCGTTCGGAAAATGATGATCACCAATTTGATAATCATACTGAACGGAACTTTTTGATGAAGGCATGAGTTATTTGGCAAAAGGTAAGTGAGGGTTTTATCGATTAAACATTTCTTTACTTGCCTAAATATTTGAAATTAATGGACATCGTCGAATATGCAGCAAACACGCTCTTTCTTGCGCTTACTCCCCGTGACATATAAATGTCGAGTCCGATGAGGAGACTCGAGGAGGAGAACAATATGTTAAAGGCTACATTGGCTCGAGAGAGGAACGTGAATCTGTTTTCCATGCCAATGAAAGTCTTCGAGAGGAACAGCCCAAACCAAGGAGGATATGAAGGAAACTTATGACGCGTCTTTGAGCTCGATCACGGAGAAGAATCAAGACAACAAAAGCCAGTGAACAAAAATTAGCTACCACGTGAATGTCCCGTTTTGTTAAGCTTTGAAGACTACCAAAGAGGGCTTCATTGAGCCAATCAAAACTTATCAACCAACTTCGTGAAGTTCGTAGACGAAGGCTCGATTCGATAGGAAAGTCCGTAAGGCCAGCGCCGTAAGCTTCGTGGCAAAATAAAGGTACTTCAAGAACGGGACCTCCCGGACAGAAGAATTGGTCAAGCGGATCAAGCGGATTATCGTGACATCCGACGAGCTTTGGCGCAAAAATTCGAAAGTATACTATGAAGGGTAACGAAGATTGCGAAGTCGGGGCAAGGAAAAGCTAGTGGCGGCCTAACTGGATCCGTCCTTGCTAGACTCGGAGATGAAGTCAGCCGTTCAAGATAATTTTACTTTCTTTAATTTATAGGAGATGTGTAAAAAGTTCACGATTTTGTAATCGATTAAATATTAATGAAATGTGGTTTCATTCCTTATGACTTTTGCATTTACTTTTCGCCAATACTTCAATATTAATTCAATTTGGAAAGATGCACAAACTCTTTCATGGACTCAACTCGAGCTGTTAATTAACAACTAAGTACATAATATATAATGAGATAAGATGAAGTTGGGGAATGAGGCATTAGAACTCAACACTTAGAAAAAATTTAAGTAATAAAGTAAAGGGATACTTATTAGTTCTACAAGTGTGAGACAGATCTCGCTTCATCGGGAATTTGTTTACCCAAAAGGCCTAATAAAACCAAAAGATGACATTCGCTCACCACGAAGGGCCCTGACGAAGTCTAAAGAACGATTGTCTACCACGAAGGGCCCGACAAGGTCTCGAAGGACAACGCTTGCTTACCACGAAGGGCCCGAAAGGTCCGAGTGTCATAATCGCTTACCACGCGGGGCAGGCGACGATAATGTTCAAAGGATGACACTTGCTTACCACGAAGGGCCGACAAGGTCTAAGTGTCGACAATCGCTTACAACGCAAGGCCTAACAACGTCTTAAAGATGACATTTGCCTACCACGAAGGGGCGACAAGGTCTAAGTGTAAACAATCGCCTACCACGCAGGCACGACAATGTCTTAAGGATGACACTTGCCTACCACGAAGGGCTCGACAAAGTCGAGTGTCGACAATTGCCTACCACGCAGGGGCGACAATGTAAGGAGGATGACACTTGCCTACCACGAAGGGCTAACAAGGTCTAAGTGACCACTGTAGAAGAGGCTACCATCGAATGGTCAACGAGTCCTCCCGAACCTCCTAACACCGAGGTGGCATTTCTTTGTGCTGTCGGGACTATGGATGAGCTACCAAGTCCCCATGAATGTTTTAAACTTTGATCCCATGAGTGGCGCCTCGTTAACTCCGATCCCAGGCAATGGACCAAAGACGACTACCCTCCGCACGTAAAGAGGTATAGGAGATAAAATCGAATATAGCTTTTGGTGGTGAATGGGACCGAACCATTTAGGCCGACACAAAGATCCACGTGAACCCTCCGAATAACATCTGCGACTTTCATGGCACCCAAAATTCCTCAATAGTGGGAGATGGGTCCAAAGTGGAATACCCATTCTGCAAACAACGCCCACGAATTACGATTTCGCCAAGCATCAGTAGCGGTTTTGTCGGACTCTTGATTCTCCATAACTATCATAATCTTATTTCTTCATCCCTAAGGACACGGCGGCTTACAGAGCAAAACCGGGGTCGCTGCACCCCCAACTTCTCGCACTAAAATCGCTCCCCATTGTCAATCGAACTAGTTGCGGATACAAATAATATATCTCGGCGGGATCGGGCTTCACCAACAAAGGTACCGAATAAAGATAGGTTGTTTATTCCACGGAAGGCGTCTTCATGGCCAAGTCCACTGAACGCGTCTTAGCATTCTTCTACTTTTCCACGCGTGCAAAGATTGGCAAACATCTTTTGCCGATTTGGATGAGACCTTCTCAAAGTCTCTTCCGAGTAGTCTTGTCTTTTCCATTCGAATCTCTGACTTTAGATGGGCATCTCCGAAGGCGAGTATCCATGTGGCGGTATGCCCTCGGTGGATTCTCGTGAGTGCGACTTCTGGTCCGCTTCGACCATAATTAGAAGACCGATAGGCGGAATACCCTTCTTCTACCAATCGAGAAAAAATGGTTGTTGGGTCTTCATCTACTCGTCGACCATAATCCCAAGACCAATAGTATGGAATACCCTTCTTCTACCAATCGGGAAAATGGCCGTTGGGTCTTCATCTACTCGCTTCGACCATAATCCCAAGACCAATAGAGGCGGAATACCCTTCTTCTACCAATCGGAAAATGGTTGTTGGTCTGCGCTTCGATCCCAAGGACGGCCTTGAGACATGTCTTTAAAGTGTAGACTTTTTCTAACTTGATCGATTCATTACCCGACCACTTCGATATAGGATTCTAAGCAATATGCCTTCTACCCTTTTCCAACCATGGTCGTCTCTCTCGGCAAAGAAAAATCAATCTTCTTCTGAAGATCACCTTGGGTTCTCGAATGAGAACCCCGTAAACCCGCTTAAGCAAGCATCAACACGAGCATTCTTTGAAGGACCCAATCAATCCTTGACATATACTCATTGTGTAGACGAAGTCATAGTCATCAGCTATCCTTTAGAAGTAACTGTTCAACTCTTCTTCACCATGGATTCCGACGTAGAGCAGCTACAATTTGTGATTGAAAAATACTCAGGACACTAGAACTCACCCCTCCTTCTAGCACCAATGTTAACGCCAAGATCTTTCTCCACGTCCCAATCACCAAGACGCGTCCGATATCCTGCACAGTTCAACAAGTCAACACCAAAAGCTTGACGGCCTGACCGTCGGAGGATAGCTCCGGCGTGAGAGTCAGTATCGGCGATCACAAGGTTAACAATGGAGAGAAAATAATGTCTAATGTCTGAGAAAGAATAATAATAATATCATTGTGTGTAATGTTTTGTTACCTACCTCTTTTGTGATCTTAGCCCTATACGCACTCCAATCCTTGCCATGTGCCACCCATCACCTCCCCGACACCTTTTCCCCACTCTGGTCACTTCAATTGAAAGTATGTAGCTTACTTCTTCTCACCGCTACTACTTTTTGCCACCACGGCCATTATCCGAGTCCCATCCTCATTAATGTAAATGCAGAAGGTGTGCAGACATAAGAATAACTATCATTTAAGATAATGACACGGTCAAAATTGGTTTAAGTGGCGATTTTGTATAATTAGCCAATTCAATAACTAAAAGCTCAAATAACGAAAACGACCCAAACGACCGGATCCAACCGAAAGAAAGGACCCAACGAAATAATCAAGTAATTACCAAATCATTCTGGACCAATCAGCGATGTTAATAACATAATCCAAGGAGGTTCCATTAAGTCCCTACTAATAAGGAAAAAAGATTATACCAACAAAAAGAAAATATACAAAAAAAATCATTAACTAACCAAAAATTGTATATGGGAAATGATATATACTACAAATTTATAAGTACAATGTATTTAGCAATTATAATTTGACAAATAACTTTTGTAACACGTGTTGGAACTCTTAACTATACATTCAAACTTATGGGTAATAGCCAAAATCCACATAAATTTTGAAACTAAAACTTAATTACCTTGTGATGCTTTGCTTGTTCTGAAGGTGGTGGTTGAGTTGCATGAGACCAGAGCCAGAGCTTAGGTTGCATAATGTGGCTGCTATGGTGGCCACCGCCTCCTTTATAAACCGACCGGCCACCACACGCATTGTATGTATTTCCCCCCTCTAAAAGATGGAGGATGATGGCACTGGTAAGACATTTTCTGTTGCTAATTGCTGGTTAGACATTTTCGTTCATGGATTTGGATTATGAAATCTTATCTCTATGTTTCAAGTCCAATAATATGGTGGCATTTGTCATCAGACTGGGCCCCACGTTGTCCTCTTCTGTTTTTTTTATCATAGCTGAGATGGGTTTGTCGCGTTTTCGTTTTGCACATGAAAGAAAATGTGTGAATTTATAATAATTAAAAATAATAATATTTTAAAGATATATCAGATTGAATAAATTAATTTTATAATTCTATTCGATCTTATTTATTAATATACACCGTAATTATAATTTTACATAAAAATCTCATAATACGTAAATATATTCTAATATTATGATATAGCAAATATACAAGATATATTAAATAATTTTAATTTTTGTTCAATATTTTTTGACAAAAAATTTGGACTAGAAATGGTCAAAGTTATATGTGCTTTCTTTTAAAAATCTCACAAACAATGAAAGTAAATCAAAAATTGATATTATTATCTCTTTTATCATTTTTTTAAATTAAAAAAGTACGATGAACTTTTTTGTTTAGAACTTTAAAAATAAAAAGAGATTAAAAATAGAGAAAAATAAATATATGTCAAAATAAAATATATTATTTTTAATTAACTTGGCTAATTATTTGTACTTAAAAAAATAATTATCAAGAACAATGTTGGACTATGATTTAGTGTGATAAACGATTTAAAAAACTAACAATTTTTGTCAAAATTTTAGAATTTTCTTTTTTCCAAAATCCAAACATATTTAAATTTTTGATTAGATGTGTCACATATGGTATATGCCATGTTTGGCCACAGGTTCAAAGTCATCCATGCCCACATTCAAGAGCTTTCTTTATATATGGATTCACAGAACAAAATATATATATATAGAGAGAGAGAGAGAGAGAGAGAGAAGAGAGATTAGAGACATGGACATGGCCGGAACAGAGAATGGAACTGTAATCATACATTTTTTCTTTACTTTGATCTAGTTCCTCCATTATTTAAAATCAATAATATGAAAAGGCTAAATTATTTTATGAATTTTAAATGCAGGAATTAGATGAGATGAAGAAGAGGCTGCAACAGATGGAAGACGAAGCAGCAGCTCTTAGAGAAATGCAGGCCAAAGTCGAGAAGGAAATGGGTGGTTCCGCACAAGGTCCTCGTCTTTTCGTTTTTTAGGGTTTTGAGAAGAATATATCATGTTTTAGCATTATTTATTCCCATTAGGGTTTATTTGTTTCAATGATTGAATTTACTGTGTATTATGCGTGTGTGTGATGTTTGTGTCCAATTTTAGCCAATACAATGCAGTACTCTGGCTCAAAATTCTTAACATACATACGAGCCTTGCTGAGGAGATAATTTCTTTATTGATAGGGATGGACATTCTACTATTGTAAAATATTATTTTCAATGTAAAGCATCAGACAGAGTTTAAGGGAAAATTGTGATTAAAATCAGGATTGCCTATAATTTCGTCAAGGATGTTGATGTTTGGTTGCAAGGTCTATTAGGATTTTTAGTATCATGAATTATGGTGAGAGGATTATATAAAAACTGGGGGAGATAGGTATTGGATAATTCCTCTTTTTTGGGTAAGATTCTATACCAAAATTATAATTCAGAGTAAAAATTTGGTACAAAAAAGATACGGGGCTCATTAGAAGATTACAACCAATCCCCAAATAGTCGCTGCAAACAAATAGAGCTATGATGTAACCTACACCAGAATTATATGGAACATATTTGGTTAAAGTATACAATTATAATTTTTACACCACCTTTATCTTATAAAAACAGTAACATTGTCTGTAGTCAAGCTTATTACTCCTCCGCCCCATACTAAACGCCCATTTTTTAAATGACACACAGATTAGGGTAATAAATTTATTTCTAATATATCCCTATTAAATTAACATCATCAACTCATTCTCTTTCATTCAATTTGTAAGTATATTTCAATTTTCATTGCTTCAATTACTTATGTTCGCATAAGTAACATTAGCATTTAGTCAACTTTTTATTTTTTTCAAGATGGTCAAGTTGTTAATGGTTTCACTTTCCCATAAACTAATTAGATGTATCTAGAAATTGTGGAGGGTATACTAGGAAAAATTTGAGCAAAAATGATACAAATTTAGAGATGGGGCAGCTAATTTGGGACAGACAAAAAAGGAAAAGTGGACGTCTAATATGGGATGGAGGGAGTATATAGTATTATCATTAATTTGAGTCAGATCATCCCTCGTCTTTAGGGTGATTTCCCTTGTTCTTCTAGCTCTTTCTTTTCTCTCGTCTTCTGGTTTGTCTGTAAGCAACTATAGTACTGGGGGTTGGGCATCCTAATTTGGTTATTGAGGCTTCGTAAATAGACTGTATTAGACTCTTGGTTATCAAACTGAATTGAATATGATAGATGTAAAATGTATTTAAGTTTGAATTTCCCATGTTTTATGGCTGAAAATCAAGGCAACTTTGTTGTTAGTTTTAGCAAAATTAATAGTCTGCCTGAACTCTGGGAAAAGCTTATGCTTCATATTTTGGCGTTTTTGATTTCAAAAACCTGGTAGAGAGTCAACTTTCAACGTGCTTGATCCCATTGTGCCAACTCTTCCTTGACTGGTCTAAACTAAAATAAGGATGTTGGTGTCAGTTTGAGTTTTACCTAATATGATTTCAATTGCTGATGCATCAGAGTTGTATGAGAATTAGAAGTTTACACTTTATAGTATTCTGGTTTTTCTGGTCTAAACCAGATGATGTTGTGAATTCGCGAATGACAGGGAAAGTGGCGACTAATTTTGTATTTTTATTTTTTTTGTAACTTTTTTTATTTTACTTGCCTTTTGTAACTGTTTGTGATGCTTATTAATAGGAACCTGCAAAAATATTGCTTCACTTCTTGATCCCAACTTATTTTCTCTGCAAACAGATCCTGCTACTGCTGCAGTAAATCAGGCAAACAAGGAGGAATTAGATTCTCGATCAGTGTTTGTTGGCAATGTGAGGCCGCTTTTTCCATGTTAACTCTATGGTTGCAATTTTAATCTTTTCTTTATTTTGTATATTATATGTGGCACATTCCTCTGTTGTATAGTGATGAGTGACTTCTTGTTTAAGTTTTATTTATTCGACACTTGAGTGGTAAGTAGATTAACTTAACTGTAAGAGTATATCTGCCCCCGGCAATCTCTCGATGTTAATGTAGAATACTCCTACGAATCTTAAAGCCATTGGAGTTTCTTAAAGAAAACAGCTGCATCCTTTTCTCCTTCTCAAGCATAAAGGGAGTAATGGTGCTCTCCTTGCTGTGAGAGTGTGGCTTCCTGATTTTTTCTAGCAAGACTACCAATGATAATGTCCTTATAGGCTGTCTTTTTCTGATTCTCCACCCAATTTTCAAACAAGAAAATGGAGCTTCGATCGTTTTCGTCCCCTATCAAGCAAGGAGTTGCTCTTCATCTGCAAAATAGATAAAAAATGTTAAATGACTTGGTGCAATATAACAAGCTTATGATGGACAAGGCTAAGAGCGGGTTCAATTCGTTGAAAATCGAACTTCCATCCATAATAATTAGTAGATCTAAGACCGATTCATATGTTGTATAGAGATGAAAGAAAATCTAAGAAGCAGGGATTTAGCAATCACCCAACGAATTGACGAAGGGATTTGTCGGGGATTTGAATTCTTCAGGATTCGCTGCGGAGATTCGCTCAACAGAGAAACGCTGAATCTTTACCAAAATTTGGAGATTCGCTCAACAAAGAAGTGCTGAAACTTTACCAAAAGCAACGATTCATTTAGTCTAGATTCTCATTGGATTTGTTCGAGAGATTCGGGAAAGGTAGAATTTGATTCTAAATTAAAACTGAAATTTCACAAATTCTCATACCTGGAAAGTGAAACCTGATGATCTTATGCACGACTCTCCATGATCTGAGGTACTTCTCTCTCCTCTTTTCCTCGCCTTTTCTTCTCTCATTGGTGAACTCATTTCCCTGTGTCGTATTCTTCCTTATTCCGCAAAAGAGAACCCATATGGTCGGGTTTTTTAAATATTAATATTCTACTAGGACTTGGTCTTCTTAAATAGGTTACACGTTTTACTAATATATTTATTTAATTTTGGTACTCTAGTATCCTTTCCTCTTCCTCAAAATATGGTATTTACTTCACTAAAATATTTTTTTGAAAAATAGGGTATTAGACTATTTTTGGTATTCCTCATAGTATTATTGGGTGTAATTAAGAAGAACAAAATTACTGATGTTATCTTCTTTTTTAGTTTATAATTTTAATAGCCTTTTCATATTTGATCTTCTTAAATAGGGTTACGCATGGTGACTGTTGTGATTTCGTAATGACAAATACGCGCAAGCATACACGGTCAATCAAGTAATAAAGTGATAAAATCGAGTGTCGAACCCACAAGAACCCTTATTTAACAAATTCCAACTAGTTTTGTATCAATTCAATTTTATTTAAACAACCGAATTTTGTGATGATTAATTAAAAACTAAATTAGAGTAATTAAAACTAAATTTAACACAAAGAATTTGATTCAGATGATAAAGGCTTAAGACTACAATATTCCCAATTATACCATATAAATCAATTACATAATTCATCCAATTATTAAATTCATTCGAGTTATAAACAAGAATTCAAAGTATTTACAAGTCTCTTTTCAAGTGATCAAATAAAACTGTTTAATTCAATTAATTCTGCGATATTTCTATGCAAAACAAAAGAATCAAATTCGTTAAGTACCAATTCTCAATAGTTACATGCAATGAAAAGAGATATCCCTATTCAATTCATACCCTTAATTATCCATCTCATGAAAATAAGTAAAAATACATGTTATTACATTCAGATCTAACCCTAGATTTCATCTCCCGAATTCATCTAGTGCATCACAGTAATCGTTGGTCAGACAATTAATCAATAAGCGCAAAATATGATAGACAACTCAATTTGAATAAATAATTGGTTTAATTTAGATAATCAATTCATAAGCATAAAAGGTTCAATTGTAGCCTTAATTAGAAAATTAGTTCATACTGAAAATTAAAACCAAAAATCCCATGGAAAACAACACAATTAAATTACAAATGGAGAAGAATAAAAACTCAGTAATTGTCTCTATTCTTCAATCTCTAATCTGAAATCCTTGTGTGCTCTGCAATCTTCAAGTCCAATCTTCAACATCTGTCTCAAATTCTGGGTACGCATATCCTTTCCACGAGTAGCCTCCTTCCCTTTTATTGATTTTTGTTCCCATTAGGTCAATTTTTTTTAGAATCTTTCATTGACTAGAAATTTGCCTTCCTTTCCTTTCCTTTCCCAGCACAAAATCCGAGCAACCAAGTCTGCCTTCCAGCGCCCCGACACTGGGATTCGTTCATTGTTGAGCGCCCCGGCGCTGACTTGGGTTCCCAAATTACAATATTTGCCCTTCAGCTTGCTAGAAATTCTCATTTTGCCTTTCAGCTGCAGTAACCTACAAAACACAAAATAAAACAGTAATATGTCCTAAAATACTTTAAAACAAGCAAATTATTAAGTCTAGAAATACCTAAATCTTGAGTAAATTACCCACTCATCAGTGACTGTAAATAATTATTAAAGTAATATTGGTAATATATTTTTTTAATAATACTAAAATTTGGTATTCTTGAAAGTTCGTACTTTTTTCTTGAATTTTATTAAACTTTTAATATACATGTGATCTATATTCTCTCTCTTTATATATATATATATATATTATAAATTGAAAACATGCTTTAAAATTGTATTTGAATCGAAAAATTAAAGCAAAGATTACAAAACTATGTATTGTGCTATTAAGTGAGGGAAAGCTTGCGACTTGATTCTTGATTAGCACCTTTGTGATCAATTGAACCACCATTACTACTACCTGCAGTTATGGATTGAATAATCAATTCTTCATTTCTAAATAAATTTATTGAATATTTATATATGTGGCGAATCGCTGAATCTACAATTTTTTAGATATGCCTAACGGTTGAATCCCCAAATCTACAATTTTTTAGATATGCTGAAACTGTCTAATCCCCATATGGCGAACCTGAGTCCTGGCACCCTAATCCATGCTTCCTAGGAGAAATCTAAAAAGGTAAGATAGGATATTGTTAAGAGAGGGTGATGATATAGTTTAATATACATCTATTTTAATTTGAAATAAATAACTTTCAGTTGGTATTACTTATAGTGGAAGACATGATTCAATAGGTTATTCAACTCTTTTGGTTGTGATGATTCGGTAAGGACCATAGGTTGTGGTCCTGCTGATTGCGATTGATTCTGGAGTGCATGAGTTCAGCTCTGTGTGTGTGTGGGAGAGAGAGAGGTAGATAATATTAGTTTGTTGTTAAGTAGTTGAAACTCTCGAGAGCTAAAAGCTTTATATGATCAATTCATTTTTCTAGAATTCTAGAGATATATTGTACATTACCTTATTACCTGATTAATTTGTGGTATAATTTGTTGTTCACGGCTTTGGACATTTTGCATTCTGTGCAAAATTTAAAGTACAATATTTTTCTCTTATTTTATGTATGTCTCCAGCTCTTTGGTTCTTTTGTGTATTGATGTTGTCATTTTGAGTTCATATTAATGATTTCTGAGATCTTGACTTAATGTTTGATGACGATCGCAGGATCTTGCTTGGTTCTCCAAGTTCTCTGATTCCTAGGGTTGGTTGTGGGAAATAATGGAAAAATATTCCTTCTTTAGAGATAAAAGAGAAATAAAATTAGGCTGATTGCTTGGAATTGGTTTTAAAAAAAGAAAAAAAAGGAGAGAAATAAACATTAAAGCAGGATTTTGAGTAAAATAGGCTGTACACATCCCCTCAAGAAAGAAAGAATTACTATCAAAATAGATTAGGAAAAGAAAATGAAAAATAAAATAATGAGAGAAAGCTTTGGCTAGAATGTTTGAGAACGATCAAAAGAAATGTTCAGAATTGAAAAAAAAAATGTGGGAGAAAAAAGAAAAGAAACAGTAAACGCCAAAAATTGCTTAGTCAAACAGAAAAGTTTTGAATGCAAGGAAACTCAAGTTCTTGGACCTGAATGCATTCAAGATCTCTCTATCCAAACTCAGTTGGGTGGAGTAATGTGATATGAAGAGTGCACCATCGGCTATGGTGCCATTGTCTTGATTGCGCTGCCTCAGTGCGCTGTTGGTTGTGGTTACTGCTCTGGGAATGTCTAGATACTATGCTGTTTATGGTGAGGGGTCATTGATCTCTCTCTCTCTCAATTTAATTCTTCTTTGTTTTACTTGTCAGAATATATAGGATAATGAGTTCACGTCATTGTACCCCACTCTCTCTCTCTCTCTAATTATTTCCTTCTGCCTTCTTTCTGATCAATAAATTACTTTACGCATTACTGCTTGCTCTGATTCTCTATTCTTACACATTTGGTGAAAGTTAGGCCTAATTCTGTTCTAAAGTGCTTTCCCGCTCTTATAAGATGTTTACTAGTTACTCCAGAATACAACCTATAAGTAAAATTTATTCTGGGTTTAAGCTTTTGAGTACATATTCATTTATGAGGGATGATGTGTAGAAAGCATGTGTATCCTTTCATTGAGATTGCTCTGGTTGGTCTTTAAGAAGCTTTTCTGATTGTCAGAGAAACAGGTATAACGAATACTTGGAGAAATCCTTCTCATGTCTAAAGTCTAAACATAGATGAAAAGGGCTTTAACTGATTTTGCATTCTAAAAAAATTCTTTTTATTTTCTAAATATTGTTTCAACCACCAGGGGAATTGTTATCCATAGTTTCTCAAAATATGACATAAGATTTCCTTGATTGATCATTAGCCCCTTGAAGAAGCTAGTCTTGGACATTTTTGGCTTTCCATTTTGAATCCTAGGACTTGTTTTTCCCCTTTCTTCCTCCCTTAGTTGGGCACTTGTTTCATACTTGAGAGCAAAACATGAATTTATTTCCAGCTGCATGTATTTGTTATGGGAATGTAAGTAGTAGCTATATGCATTCTATTTGTTGTTTTGTTAAAGATGTAAATCCTGTTGGCATTTTCCAACCCTTTCTTCTTTCTGTTACAATAATTATATCCTAGAATCCAGCTTTTGTATACTGTAATCATTCAGGACTAGGTCGGTAATTCATATCTCAGAAGCCATATTCAGAATATAATTTTGTTATGGGATTTTTGATGTGCTTGTTTTTGGTTTTCTTGTGTAATTTTAGGTATAACTGTTCATTCTCCGGGGAAATTTGGTCTTTGTTCTTTTTCCTCGTTTATTATGCATACTTTAAAAGGAAATCAATTTTATTTCCTTAATATTATGTATGATCTGCAGTTTACCAGCATGAATGGGGTTTTGGTCCAAATGATGACTGAAGCTCTGACTTTAGGGTTGGCCCTTTTATACAGCTTTATCTATTAAGAGTTACTCCCTCTCCGTCCCAGGATAAAAGTCTTGGTAGACTTTTCACGTATATTAAGAAGATGAATAAAATGACAAAATTGTTCATAATAATGTCATTAAATATGAAGAGAGAATTAGAATAAGAAAAGTATGAGGTATTTAATGCTACGGGTATAATAGGAAAATATGTGTAAAAGTTTGGTTATTAAAGGAAAATGGACATTTAATATGGGACTACCCAAAATAGTAATAAGGACTTTTATCATGAGACGGAGGGAGTATAAAGTTTGATTAGTTCATTGTATTCTATTTGTTGGTCTTTTGGCAAAAAAAACTAAGGTGTTAAAATTTGTTTGACAGGTGGACTATTCATGTACACCTGAGGAAGTCCAGCAGCATTTTCAGTCATGTGGGACGGTGAATAGAGTCACTATCCGGACTAACAAAATTGGACAACCAAAGGGCTATGCTTACGTGGAGTTCGTTGAACCAGAAGCTGTCCAGGAGGCTCTTCTTCTGAATGAATCTGAACTTCATGGCCGACAATTGAAGGTCAAAAAATCTTTACTTCTTCTATTGATCATGTCATATACGGTGTACAAAAGACATTGGCAATTCGAAAAGGTGAACACTTCATTTGAACATTCTAATCTATTTTTCCTTAACAAGTACACTTTGTTAATAACATTTCAGATATCAGCTAAGCGGACCAATGTACCAGGGATGAAGCAGTTCCGTCCAAGGCGTTCCAATCCCTACATGGGCTTCCCGAGGGGAGCATATATGCCTCTTCCTTTCTTTTCTCCTTATGGATATGGGTAAGCTTCATTATTGTCTGTTGCACACATTCATTACATATCAACTTTAGTCTCTAAACGGTCTTTTGCTTTTACTTTATGAGAGCCAGATTGTAAATGATTTTTTGTCTTTTGTGCGTATTGCAGGAAGTTTCCCAGGTTCAGGATGCCAGTGCGTTACAACCCCTACTACTGAGTCATTAAATATCGTCTGTCTGAAACATCAGAGATGGTTCTTTCAGACGATTAGGAAGGGATTTTCGACTTTTGGCTGCTAAAATCAGCTGGTTAGATTGGAATTGTATGATGCTTGCTATATTTGGCATATACTTTTCTGACTACCTTTTAACAGTGTCTTTTGACTTTTAGATGACAATGAAATGGTTGACATTAGAATTTTGTGATTGCTAATGCCTTGTTTCTTTTGGTACAAGGAGATGTGTATAGTTTCAATATCCTGGATGGTATTGTTTGAGATAATAATAAGCAGGTATAAGGTAGAAGTGAGTGCCAAAAAGGTAGATCCTATAGCATTCTGCTTTCGTCATAACCTGGCATAATATATATACATAGGTTACACGCATGGGTGGCAAACAGTTGGCTTTCTAGTGTACTAAAATTGTCCCACTATTTTAACTCAACTTGTGCATCTCATGCAAGGCCTTGTCAATACTAATTTATGGAGAATCACATTATATTAATGTTGATAGTTGGGTTTTACCTAACTTATAATATTGATATATATATATATATATATATATATATATATATATATATATTTTTTATATATTAGTAGTATGATAATAGGCAAATAAGTTGTATGGGACAAATAATGTTTCCATTCTTAATAGAAAATAATACTTGATGAACATCGGATATCTTTGCCCTAATTTGATCATTTACAATCTAAAGTTTATGCTCTTGGTAATTGATAGTATAAAATCAAGTTACTTTTATTATAATAGTAATGTTAGGGAAAAAGAAACCCCCATTTGGTGCATGTCATCTTAATTATAATATAAGAAATTATGAACAATGACATGTAATGTAATGTAACAATTGTTGTGTTTTCCTTGAGAATTTGAATAAAATTATCACAAGCTAAAGATTGGGTAACATAACATTTTTTTATTTTTTATTTTGGTTATTTTATAGAAGTATGGTTGAATGATACTTCTGTCCCTCCAATTTGTCACTCATTTTTAAAGTCGTCTTTAAAGTTCATTTTCCGTCAATTAAGTCCTTAAAGTGATATTTTTTAGGCGTTTCCATTCCTCCTACCCGATTTGACTTCAACCCGACTCATTTTGACCCAACCAGACCCAACTCCAATAATATTATATTTTAAAATTTTAAAAATTGATATTTGGTCAAAATGGATCGATTTGAGGTCGAATCGGGTGGGAGTAACAAAACCCTAATAAAATGTCATTTTAAAAATTTAACTGATAAAAAATAAATTTTAAAAACGATTTTAAAAATAAGTAATAATTTAAAATGACAGAAGTACTATTCGGCCATAAAAGTATTGTTGATAAGGGAGAATCTCACTATAGCTATAGACTATAGTTAATAGTTGCTACTATAATATAATGGTCTGCACCCCAGCAGCAGCAGCATACCAAAAGATGACACACATACAAACAAAACAAAAAGAGACTCCTCCTAGTCCACAATATTTTAACCGACCTTACAAACAATAGATGATGATGGTATTAATTCCATCCCTTCCCCAATTTTAATGTTGGAAAAGATTACTATATTACTCCATTTTATTTTATTTTTTGAATTCTATACATTTATTTTGACTTTCTACTTGCATGCAAAACATTTGAAACACAAAAATCAAATCACTGTCCGTGTGATTTTGATTCAAACTCATAGATGACCCCACCCCACCTACATTATTACAGTCTGACCTTAATTTTGACTCTCCAGTAAGGCTATAAAATTAAGAGCGAGTTTGGTGCGGTTTAAAATCCTAACTACACATGAAATTGTTTAGGTGCATTTTGATAAATTCAAAATTATAAATGAAATTACTTGTGATTGGTGCGGTTTCAGTTTCAAAATTAATTAAATTAATCTATTTCTAAAAATATCATTACAGTTTTCTAAAATTAAATAATTAATCATAATCTTTTATATAAGAGAAATATTTGAAGAGCTTATATACAAGAAAATTTGTGGAATAAAAAAAATTAAATACTTGAATGAAATATAGATTATTTGACTTATTTATCATTATTCATCGAGAAAATAAATAAGAAAATGCATTAAAAGATTGATTCATAGTTTATAATACAAAATTAATTCAATTTTATAATTTTATATTGTTTTATCAATTTTTTATTTTTCTTCTGTGTTGTAAATGGCAAAAATTTTTTTTTTTTGAATGTGTATGAAAAAGAAATATCCAAAAAATCAACGAACAAAGTGAGATTAATGAAATGATGATAATAATAGAAAATTATTAAATACACAACATTTTTTTTGTTATTTTCATAACAAAAATATAACGACAGTAAAAATCGTCATTATAAGATCTTTTATGACACTTTTGTTGTAGAATAATATTTTCTGACATGAATTTAACAATTTTCTAATAATATAAGGAAAAATATCAATTTTATGTAACAGAACCTCATTCTTGTTAATAATTTAGATTAAAAAAGCCTCAAAAAATACATGCTGCGATTTCAATTTTATACCTGCAATTTTGACCAATAACTAAATTCAAACTGTAAATTCAAATTTTCAACTTTGCTAAGACTACCACATACACTAAAACTGTTGATCCAATTTTAATTGTTCCGATTGGTACAATTTTTTGATAAAATTTCAAAAATAAACTGATTCCTTCTTGAGTCCTATCAAAAATTATGAACGAAATTTGGAGGAAGAATAAGTCTAACCGGACAGAAAATTGGGACCAGAAAATTGGACCGATCTAATTTTTTTATTTTTTATTTTTTTTTATTGTGACTTTCAAAAAATATATAGTATTTATTTCAACAAAATTTTTATAAAATATAGTGTTTTAGGTGTAATTTATATACATATACAAAATATAGTGTTTTAGATCAGATAACCCTCAGTATTTGTATATGCATCCAAATTACACCTAAAAACACTATATTTTCAGAAAAATTTCATTGAAATAAATATTATATATTTTTTTAGTAATTACAAAAAAAAAAAAAAAATTGAAAATAACCAATAAAGCTGTCCAATATAACTGTCCGTGTAGCATTACTCTCGGAGGAATTAATAGTAGTAAAAGTATTACTAGTAATAATTTTATAAATTCAAACAGTTTCTACAAAATATATACGACTATTATTTATCCTTCTCATAATATACTAATTTTTTTTTCTCCCAATATTTGGATTTCCCAATTGGAATTTCCATGTCACACAAAACGACAAACTCTGGATTGAACCATAGCTCGGCCCCACAACAGAACTCTATCCAAACACCACTCTATCTATAGACTTATACATACATACATACATCCAACAAAATCCCGGATAGAGTTCAGACCAGCGTTGAGCATGTTGACGTTTTCGGGTCCCACATGGCCGGAAGCAAGTATTTCCTCCCGTTCGCTCCGTACGCATTATAGCTCGCCCCGGTGGCCTTATCCACCAACACATTTCCCGGATAGCCCGGATACGATCCGGACCCGAATACCCCAGTACAGGCAGAAACGGCCTCCAACGGCGCCGTCGCCGGTCCCTGGAAGTACCCGTTGTTGAACGGATTCGTCACGGCTCCCGCCAAAACGGTGGCCAAGTTGATGATCATTCCGTCAACTCCGACGTCTCCGTTAGGTGCGACTAAAGGCGGGGTCTGTGGGCCGTAAATCGGCTGGTGGAACGGCCAAGCGCACTGACCGGGACACAGGGTCTCCGAGTTTCCAACCCAAGCATAAGCAAACCGGGTGTTCCCCCTGGTTGACCCGTGGGTTCCACACCGGTTCATACAAAACCCGTCAACGGCAACGTCTTTGGCCGTCAAGACTATATTGACGGAGCTCACGTGGTCGGCTTTGGAGGCCAGAAGTATAATATGAGAATTCTTGAGGGACTTGCCTAGAGAATAGTTTTCGTCGAGGATTTGCTTCCCTACAACGAGGGTGGATGTGCCTCCATGGTATTTCTCGGTGGTTTTCCACCATGACGCGACGGAGGGAAGTGGGGCCCGGCGGAAGGAGTTGGACTGGAGGTAGTCAACGATTATGGAGCGTTGAATTGGGGTGAACTTTCCGTACCAGATGAGATTAACGGTGATGTTGCCTTTGAGAAGTGCACCGTTATGGTACTTCATTGTCAGCGGTTGTTCTTGAACTAAAGCCGTGAGTTTTCTGGAAGAAGCGATGGTGGGTCCGAAAATGGTGGTGAAAAGAAGCAGACTTGAAAAGAGAGCGGCAAAACTGTAATTAGAAGCCATTGTTATGAAATTGAGAGGGAGGAGAGAGAATGGTTTGGGGAAGATGAGTGGGGGCAAATAGGGTTTTTATAGTGGGGGAAAAATGGGAAATGAGTGAAAGGTAACAGCTGTAGAAGAAGGGGAGAGGGAGTCAGCACACGTGGGAGGAGGTGGTTGGGTGGGGAAGGGCTTGCCAGGCTGGAAGTTTCAGCGGGTGACGTGGATGGTCTACCCGTAAGGTTTCTGGAGTTTTGATGGTGACATGGACTTGTGCCTCAATCCAAATGATGTTCACGAGTGAAAATTGGTTTTTCAATATTTATATTAAGTTTATCGACTTGTTTATTATTTTTTATTTCATTTCAATTTATTTTGACGTTCAATAAAATATGATTAGTGATAGTTTAAGCGGATGATAAGAAATAACTTTTGATACATACTATTGGGACATGCCCAACTATTATGGTGGATGATGTTAAATGTGGAGAAAATATGAAAGCATTGATGTAGTGAAAAACAAGTGAGTTGGTGTGCAAGTGGATAAAATAAGGGCATAACTGGGGAATGGATACATTTGTATACAGTACATAACTGGGGAAGGGATGGTAAAATAAGGAAGCGGTTAGTATGAAGTTTATTTTGGAGTAAGTTGGTTAATTGACCAAATAGAATCGACACGCATGATGAGAGTTGGCCACAAGATTCTATTGGTCAATTGATCAACTTATCAAAAAAATTACTTCATGTTAACCGGATCCGTAAAATAAGGGCATGGAAGTGGGGTCCACCCGTGGGGTGCGGTAAAAGTAGCATCACTAGTTCATCATATCGGTTATTATGAAATTAATTTTATACTACCTCTGTCCCATAATAAGTGTTTTTTTAGGCTTAATATTTTTTTTTTCAAAATAAGTGATGTGTTAGAACTTCAATACAATTTTTGTAATATTTTTTCATATATGCCCTTATGCATTCAATGGTATTTATTGCATCTTACCATCACTACAATTAAATGACACTCATTAACTCTTCAAAATATATTAAGGGTATTTTTGTCATTTTAGTTTGTGTATTGGTATGTGTGATTTAAGCTAAAAAAACACTTATTATGGGATGGAGGTAGTAGTAAATTAGTCAATTAATCAATACAGTGCTGACACGCAAATATAGATTACTTTTCGTCTGTGTATCGACACTGCATTAATCAATTGACCAAAATTAACTTCATGCTAACCACTTCCC
Organism: Panax quinquefolius; assembly: GCA_020205615.1. Lineage (NCBI taxonomy): Eukaryota > Viridiplantae > Streptophyta > Magnoliopsida > Apiales > Araliaceae > Panax > Panax quinquefolius. The sequence goes on from CM035166.1 coordinate 7,350,874, forward strand.
ATATATATATATAGTTTATAGCTGTGTAGTACATAGTCGTTATGGCGACGATTTTTTGAGCTATGAATCGTCACCATAGACCAAAATATCTATAGTTTAAAAAAATCGTCGTCATAAGCGTCTGTGTATTACACAACTGTGTATATATATTTTTCCCATATATAAATATAAAACGGATCTAAAGTATATATCTCTTAAATAGCATACATTTATTAAAACTACATCATTTTGGAGATTTTTTAAAAAATAAGTGGGGTTGCGGTGACATTTTTATAAATAAAAGAAAAACAAGTGGAACTACTCTCTTTTAATATTATTTTGTTTTTTAAAAAATATCTAAAACGACGTAATTTTAATAAAAATATATTATTCAAGAAAGTTATATTATTTAAGAGATATACTTATATCCGTCCTCATATATATTATAATAGTTTAGTACTCCTTATGACCCAAAAACTTATTGTAAAAAAAAGTTTCCAATAAAAATTTATTTTTCAACATTTTATTATAGTTTAAATTGTTTGGAATGATACAATATTTTTAAAAGGTAAATGATATTTTCACAATAATTTTTGATATTTTCACATGAAAAGTGTCGCTATAGATTATATAGCGACGATTTTAACATCTACAACGACAATGCGTGAAAATATTTGCGTGAAAATATAAAGTATGTCATTACTTATCAATAATTTATTTTTAATATGGGGATATATATATAAATATACCCACTTTCCTTGAAATATACCCACTTTCACTTTCCGTCCCACTCCACATAGCCCACCAGCTGACCGACATACCTTACTAGATTTTTCACCCTTTACCAATTACCAGGACGAGACGGGGGCGTGCTCGTTACCATTTCTCCTACAATTTTGAAAAAAAATAAAAAAATAATTATATTATTTACTTATATGTTAATAAATGACATAATATTTTTAAATTTATTTTAATTGTTATACTATTTGGTTATATTATAACTTTAATTTAATTGTTTTTATTTGATTTATCGATTTCTAATTGTTAAAGTAAAGTAAGATTATTTTTCGACCAAATATGATAACATTTGGTAGCAACGGCAAAGCCATAATTTTTTTTCGCTCTGGACTACCGAGAGATAGATCAAAGAGGATCTTTGTATAACAAATAAATTAGGTTATCTTCTAATACATATATGCATACTTCCTAGCCTAGAACATTGGCTAATTCTTAATTTTACACATTTTAACCTCTTTGAGGTAAATTCTCAAACACCATGCCTACAACACTTAGATTCCAGAATTTCATAAGATTTTAGAAGGGTTCTAACCAAAAAAATTCATGGAATCCTTCCTTATTACTCCATATAACATAAACAATACTCCCCTTACATTAATTCACAATACTCCCCTTACATTAATTCACAACCCATGCATAGCAATTATATCAACAATCATATGTATACTTTCAATTTCTATGAACTTACAAAAACACATGGCTTACCTCTCAATTTGAAGTTTAATTGATGTGATCCCTTGCATTCTTGCTTCAAATTTGTTTTTACTTCCTTCTCGTGACAATTCCTTGCTCCAATTCATTCTCCAATTCAGTTTGCTAACCTCAATTCGTAGAGAATTATTCTTCTTCAATTTCAGTTTCTAAAGAGTTTAGGCTAATTCTTTGTTTATGGAGAGAAATCAAAGTAATTTAGTAGTGTGAGAATATTTTATGCATAAGCTCATAGACTATCTCTCTCTCTCTCTCTGCATTCATCAGATGAAGAAGTGATTAGTGGTACTCCTTCACCGCTTCACGTCGGCGGGTGTCGCCGCCATGACCTTAGCATCGCGGACGTATGAGCGAATGGGGGTTGTTTGCGTCAGATTCACTAGGGCTACCGCGCCACCACAACCCAAGTGTGGCTCTGCCCCTGTTCGGTAGAGCTGAAAATGATCTAAAGTTGAGTCGAACAGTACTTTATACAAATTTTATTGGAATTTTTTGAAAGTATTCCGATTCGTACTCGAATTCGAATATAACTTTGTAATTTTTGTTCAGATTCGAGTTCGACTCGCTTTATTGTACTTGAGTTTGACTCAACTCGACTCGTTTTTTAGTTGAATTACTCGTTTTGAAATATACTCTTAAAATTATTTAATTGTAATTTTACGAGTTTATTTTAAAAAAAAGGATAAGAGAGTAACCTTAATATGATAACTAAAAACACTAATTATGATTATATCTCTGGTTTATCTCTTTTTTTTTTTAAGGTAAACTAAACTTGTTTGAAACTGTATTTTGTTCATAGAAATTAAGTACATATAATTTATAAACTCCCACTTGACACACATCCTTGTACTTTTGTTTTCCAAGTTGTGAATCAATCATAATAACACATAAGAAAGTAGATTAAAATCAAACACTAATAATTAATTAATGTCAACTAATTAAGAACTGATCGAGGTGTCTAACATTCTCTCTCCTCTTCTCATGATCTTTTGTCTTTCTCCCTTTACCTTTAATTGGAGTAGGGAGTAGGGAGTAATGTATCACCTCAATAGACACACACCTTGGCATGCCATCATGAATCACGTGTGTAAACGTCGGCAAGCAGATTCGAATTTCGAACACCCCCCCCAACCAATATATTTAAGCCATTTGGTCAAAATTAGGCCACAAAGCCACTAGTTGATTCCGTCCAAAAGGGTAGATTTCTTTACGAGCTAGCTAGCGCCTAGCTGTGAGTCCCAAAAAGATCGACCCAAATGACATAAAGCAACATTTTATGGCTTGCCGGCAAGAAAATTGACACTACTCACTCTATCGCTACTGTTTGCAAAATGATGTACAGTACAAAATAAAATTATTTATTTAATATTTTTTTTAAAACCTATAATAATTGAAGCTCTCTATAATTTTTATGGATTTCGTGTATTTATAAGTTTTGTAATTATAATTTAATATAAATTTATTATAATACATAACATTCACCACACATAAATTAATACAAATACTCTCAGTCTCGTCTCTCTCGTCTCATCATCATTTCTGTAAATAAATAATAAGTTAACAACAATGCTACTATCACATAACACACATGATATCATGTGGCCACGTGTTATATACGTGTAAGGCACAAATATGCATATACGCCAGATATCATTTATGACGAGGATTAACCACTGTTATGTGATAGTAATATTATTTATAAGTTAAAATACACGTGTCATAGTTTTAGACAGTAGGATGATTATGGTGTGACCCCTCTGGAAAAAGAGAAAAGGAAAAGTATGGCAATTTTATGTGCCAAGTTGCAAATGAAAATGAAGCAGAGCATGCTTTTCTTGGGTTTGTCCCACGTCCGTACATTTTGCTCCATTATTTTGTTCTGCAATTATTTGTCCTTTATATATAACTAATATCCCACATCAATTTAGTACTCATGATTGATTTCACATAATTTTCAAAGGATACTTTTTTACAAGAAAGTAGGATGAGTCTTATTTTTATTTTAAAAAAATACATATAAAAATAGCAAAATTATACGTAAAAATATCAATTTTCTTAATTCTATAACTTAGTCGACACTTTTTTTTACAAAAAGAAAATATTACAGCAAATAAAAAGCAATAGTGTAGAGTTGAAGAAGGCTACTCATATTATTAATATATGTATTTTTGGGTATTTTATTTTGAGAATTTTATAAATTTTCCTTCCTTCTTTGGTTTCAATTTGTCTCAATCTTTTTTATTCTACAAAAAGATTCTAATTTTTAGTTGTAAAATAAAATAATTTAAATCAAGTTTATTATCATAATTTTGTAATAGTAATATAATATAATACAATATCATTATTCATTATTAAAATATTTAAAATATATATAATATTTTCAAATTTGTCATTTTAATTTTATTAGTATATCACAATACTATCTAGTATGTCACATTAGATGTTATTTTTCTTATAAATAAAGAGAAAATATATACTTTCTCCTTAAACTTGAGCTTTATTCAATAAACTTTTCATTCAATTTCACTTAATGGATAATTAGATATTTGAAAATTGAAAATTTTAAAATTTATGATGGTTAATATTGTGAGAGTAAAAATGATGTTTACACGATAATAAATACGGCTAAAAGTGTTTAAGTATTGCTTGAACAAATGTAAAAATATTGGTATATATATTTATTTATTATGCCAACATCATTTTTATCTGACAATATTATTTTCTTTTATTAACCAAAATCATCTCAAATATATATAGGGTTTAATGGAGCCACACAACTATGCAGACTCCCAAATATACACAGTCTACGATCGTAAAATTAAGTCACTCTACTATGCTTTATGATTGTAGAGTATATTTACTCTACTATCCGAGGATTCACTCTACGTTTCTACAATAACAGGGTCATTACTTTACTATCAGTCAGTGACTTAACTCTACGATCGTAAACTGTGTATATTTAGAATTTACAAAAGTGTGTAACTATAATTTTTTTCATATATATATATATATATATATATATATATAATGTGGTTGAACCAATTCTTGGTCAAGGGAAAAACAGGTATGAGATAGAGAGAGATGCATGTATATATAGATTTATAATACAATAGTTGGATACTATTAATTAAATTGTCAATCATTTGTGGGGTTGATAAGGTTGGGTGAGGATGTTTATCAGCACCATGTACCAAGATTTTAATAAATGGTCAACAAAAAACTATGTCATGCACTTGTCAAGCCACACGAACACTACAAATAATGGAGGAGGAAGAGGAATATAATTTGTATGATTTCCAAAATAATACTCCATAATACTAGTAGTACCTATCCCTTTTTAGTTCTAGTTCACTACCCTACTCCATAAAATAAAAAGTATATGATTCTAATTTATACAATGTACATTGGACTCATGTCATTTAATTTGGGACCATAACCATTATATATAAATGTCACATAACTCCTGCACCACCTAGCACTCAGCTATTCCACATACTTAATTATTATGATGTGAGCTGTCTCTAGCTTGGCCTCTAATTAATTTACACTCGGATCAAATTATATATACATAAATATGTAGGTATTTATTTGTAAATTCACAAGGGTAGGAAAAAAAGTTGTAAGATTAGGTAATACTCCCTCCCAGGATAAAATGACAAAATTATTCATAATAATGTCATTAAATATGGAGAGAGAATTAGAATAAGAAAAGTAAGAGATATTTAATACTAGGAGCATAATAGAAAAAAATGTGTAAAAGTTTGGTTATTAAAGAGAAGTGGGCATTTAACATGAGACTACCCAAAATAGTAATAAAGACTTTTATACCGGGACGAACGGAGTATTAATCATCTCAAATTTGTCTTTAAAATGTCTTAAATAGTTTAATTTGCATCTCATACGATTGATTATGATAGAAAATATTATACTTACTTAGCGCTACTAACAAGAATGGAAATACTTAGCAGGTTTCATCACTGGACACAGCAATATTCCACTAATAAATATGGCCACTATCTTGTCTTGCGGGGTCACTCAATGATCATAGGAAAAGCCCACTCCATCTACTCCACGCACACACTATACACGGGAAACCAAATGCAATTTAATCGGAAGAGTGTTTGATTTTGCATCTTAAAGTCAGAAACCTGCTGCCAGAAAAGAAAATAATGGTATAGTAATGTCTTAGTCTGCTAGTTATAGAAGAATAGGTCTAATTTATTGGAAGGAACCCACATTTCATGGACCAAACGATTCTCCCATTCAATTCTATTATTATTATTATTATTATTAAATCCTCCATCCCAACAATATACTATCTTAATATTCTAGTTAATGTAATAAAAGTTATATTAATGAAAAGTGAATATTAGATATATAGAAGTGGAGGAATAAAAATTATATCTCTCCAAATTTTTTATTGACATATTATAATATGCAAGCTTAATTTTGAACATTTGATTGAATATTTTATTTCAAGGAATACTAAAAAAAGTATGTATCAATTAATAAACGTATTCTTATATATTTATTTTGTTCTACTCAAATTATTTAATCGAAAATTTTACATATTTTGTTATAATCAAATTGTTATGTTTTAAGCCGGGAAGTAAACCCCTACATAGGTCAGGTCAACTCACTTGAACGCCAAGTCTTTCTTTAGTGTTGGTATATCCTAACAGGCCGATCATACTAGTTCTAATGCAGCGACGTCGTCCCTTCGAGACTACTGCTCGATCGGGGCTACTGGTGAATTGTTTGATTAACATAAAATTAACTTTAATCAATACATTATTAACACGTAAATCAAAAAATAATTTCTTTCTACATACTAATATTATATTAATCAATTAATTATTTTACCCTAAAATTAACTTCATATCCGTTTCTTACATCTATTTTCCAAGGTTTAGACTGTTTAGTATAAAAAGCATTGAGTATTTATTGAATACACTTTACATTTTCATCAAAGGAACACAATTTACAAATTTCTTCACACAAAACAACAAACTTGAGGATGTACTAATACAATATTACTTCCCAAAACACCCTATGTATGTATAAGAATCTACGGACACATATATGCCATCACTTTCTCTCTCCTCTCAAACCATGGTTCAAACCAGTGTGGAGCATGCAGATGTTTTCGGGTCCCACATCGCCGGAAGCAAGTACTTTCTCCCGTGCGCCCCATGCGCATTATAGCTCGCCCCCGTGCTCTTATCCACCATTACATTACCCGGATAACCCGGGTACGCTCCCGACCCGAACACCCCAGTACAGGCCGATACCGCCTCTAACGGCGCCGTTGCGGGCCCTTGGAAGTAGCCGTTATTGAAAGGGTTTGTCACGGTTCCCGCCAAAACAGTGGCCAAGTTGATGATCATACCGTCAACTCCAACGTCTCCGTTGGGTGCTACTAACGGTGGGGTCTGCGGGCCGTATATGGGCTGGTGGAAGGGCCAAGCACACTGACCCGGACACTGGATCTCGGAGTTCCCAACCCAAGCGTACGCAAACCGGGTATTCCCCCGGATTGACCCGTGGGTTCCACACCGGCTCCGGCAGAACCCGTCAACGGCGACATCCTTAGCCGTCAAGACAATGTTCACGGAGCGCACGTAACCAAGTTTTGAGGCCAGAAGTATAATATGAGAAGTCTCGAGGGACTTGCCGAGAGAGTATTTGTCGTCGAGGATTTGCTTTCCCAGGACGAGGGTGGATGAGCCTCCGTGGTAATTCTCGGTAGTTTTCCACCATGATGCGACGGAGGGAAGTGGGGCCAGGCGGGAGTTGAGGGACAGGAGGTAGTCGATGATTATGGAGCGTTGGATTGGGCTGAAGTTTCCGTACCAGATGAGATTAACGGTGATGTTGCCCTTTAAAAGTGCACCGTTATGGTATTTCATTGTGAGCGGCTGTTCTTGTACTAAAGCCGTGAGTTTTCTTGAAGAAGCAATGGCGGGTTCGAAAATGACGGCAAGGAGGAAGAAGAAGAGTAAAAGTGGAACAGAAGATCTAGAGGCAAAAGTGTAATTAGAAGCCATTATGAAGGTGATATATTCTTATGGGATGAGAATAAAAGAGATGGGTTAGGAGAAAGAATGGGTTTGGGGGAGATGATGGGGAGAAGAAGGTATTTATAGTCGGAAGAAATTAGGATGGAGGGGAGAAAGTGGGGAGGGAACAGCTGTATAGAGATGTAATTTAAATATTTTTTTTTTATTTTTAAACAATTTTTCTTCAAATTTATTATATTTAGAATTAATAATTAGATTAATAATGCTTTCTTTTTCCATTCGTTTTATTTTGAACAAATCTAAGATATCTTAATAATTTGTTATCTAATATACTATGTTCGAACCTGTAATCATGTAGGGAGAATTGGATTATATTTAAAGCACTTTTAAATTTAAAATTTTGCAAAATATGAACCTATAGTACTATTTCTCTAAATAATTTAGGTGAAGACGAAAGTGATTAATATAAAATTAATTAATAAAATATTAATACATATATCGGAAGATGATATCTAAATATTTTGCGGATGAATCGAACAGGTTGCCGTGGAGAAAATAATTTGATAATAAGTGCGTTGGGTGAAGACCATGTCAAGTATTCATTGACATTGAGTGTTTACTGTGCAAGCTTCATGCATGTATATCAATAGCGATGGAGGGGAAATTTGATTTGATGGGTTTTGGATAGCGTGCCACAACTATGGAGTTGTTTATTGATAATTGGATTAGTACTACTAACAATTATTAGTACAATTTGGGCTAAAGATAAGGAAGAACTTGGCTACAATTATACTACTATATAATTTCTATATACTATTAAACTCACATATATGGTTAATAAATCAGCCACAATGGTGTAGTAATTTTATATCCTAATTGGAGTAGTAATTACTTATAGGTTTAAATACTAACCACAGAATGTAGCCTGAGGGGCCATGCATGCAATGCACACATATATGATTCAATTACTAGTGTGCTTTAATTTGTAAATTTAGGATGCATGAAAACTTGTGCTTCAGTTTTCGTCAGCAGTGATGAGGGATGGATGTACTGTAGGCCGTAGGGAGACAATTGAATACTCATGCTTTCCCGCTCTACTTTTTAATGTTTCACAGTTATACATAATATAAATATTTAATTAAAAGGGAAAAAGAAATATGTGTCTCACATACGGTTTTATTTTATTGCACTTAATATGATATAATTTTATTTAATAAAATAATTATTATTAAAAATTCTAAAAATAATAGGACACACATAAGCTTATTTGTATCTAAGACATATTCCTTTTTTTCTTTTAAAAAAAAATCTAAAAATACATCAACAAAAAAGTAATGATGACCATAACTTTAAAAAGAGGATTATTACTGTTGGGCCATAATCCTTTTTTTTATTGGGCCAAATTTAATGGGCTCCTCCCTTGGATTATGTTATGCTAGTCCTGGTTGGTCCGAATGGTTTGGGTCCAATTATTTGATTATTTCATTGGGTCCTTTCGGTTGGATCCGGTCGTTGGGGTCATTTCAGTTATTTGGGCTTAGTCGTTGAATTGGCCCATTATACAATTTGTCACTTAATCCAACTTTGTTTGGTAATCATTATGCCAAATGATAGTTGATTCTCGAGTCGCCGCCACCTTCTGCGTGGCATTAATGAGGATGGGACTCGAGATAATGACCGTGGCAAACAGTGGTAGCAGTGTGGAAGTATGTTTGATACTTTCTATTTGAAATGACAGGGAGTAGGGAAAAGGTGTCGATGAGATGATGAGTGGTACGATGAACCGAGATTAGAGTATGTATGGGGCTAAGATCACATAAGAGGGTAAGTAACTAAACATTACACACATTCATATTATTATTCTCTCTCACACATTAGACATTATTTTCTCTCCATTGTTGACCTTGTGATCGCCGATACTGACTCTCACGCCGGAGCTATCCCCGATGGTCGGTAGTCCAAGCTTTGGTGTTGACTTGTTGGTATGCGGGGATATCGGACGCGTCTTGGTGATTGGGACATGGAGAAAGATCTTGGCGTTAACATTGGCGCTAGAAGGAGGGCGAGTTCTAGTGTCCTAAGTATTTTTCAATCACAGACTGTGTTTGTTCTACATCGGTATTCATGGTAAAGCGAACACCTACACAGAAGCGGCGGTAGAAATGAGGGCGCGGTGAATCGATACCACGAGTGTAATCTGTCGAGGATCGTTTGGGACCGTGATAAGTGTTCATGCTAAAGATGTGCGTCAAACGATCACATGAAGAGATTGATTCGAAGGCGAGTGGCGGGGCTAAGCGTGGAAAGCTAGTCTTCCCGACGGAGAAAGTGGTCCGCCATGGTGGAAAGCGAGTAGAAGGCACCTCGCCTAGAACTCGATCTAGAGATGACCCAAGACGAAAAAGCTTCACGACCGCTAAGATGGCGGATGAAGCGGACAGAGCTATGGAAGTACTTGTGAAACAACGACGAGGATATAATTGAGCGGATGGCTCGGATATCGAGTTGAGGATGAAGAGTCCGGTTATGAAGCGCGGTTCAAGAACGAGGGCAAAGTGGGAAAGAACCCGTTCATTCGGGGCCGAGAATCTCGGCCGAAATCGAGAAAGAAGAAGATCCGAAAAGCCCCGCCTCAAAGATCGAAGAGGCATGTAAGACCAGAAATTTTTAAATAAAAAGGAATTTCCTTTATTTATTATTTTGAAATAGTAAGGGTTGATTTGATTAATGTGGATAGTTAAGGGTTAAATCATGCAAATATTTCAAAATAAGCAAGTGGTTATAAAATATTCATTGTTGTGGGGAATATTCGTTTGGTCGTGGAATATTAAATCTTTGTCGGGGAATATTAAATACTACAGTAGTGACCATGTGTGGGCCCCATAACTGAAAAAGCGATTGGATGAAGAAAAGCGACAAATATAAGTTGTTTTTTAAATAACTGGCTAGATTGTTACAGATTATCTTGTTGGAATACCGTTGGTTAAAACACACTAATACGTCTGGCGTTGTTGAGCGGTAGCTTTGCAGTATTGCACCAATTATTGATTCTTACGTAAGAAGGCACTACTCAATAATGGTTACGGTAATTTTTGCTCAAAGTATTTTATTGAGTTAATAATTACTGCGTTGATATTTTATATTCTTTGTTGTTTGATAATTGTCATTTACGTATTTTCATTATCGAAAGCAATAATTCATATTATTTGAATAATATTATTTGATAACATTATTGGCAATGTCTAGAAAGTTACATCTAAGGAGAGGTTTGGTCACCTAATCAATGGCGCGAGTGAAGAAGAAATTCTTATTGGAAAGCCCCCTCTTTCTTGGAAGCGCACGGTTGTTAATATTGTGATTACGTAATATTATTTGTGAATAATTAATTATTGATTTATATGATGAGGAAAATATTGATTTTATGTGGATATAGATGGAGAAAATTTTTAAAATGACAATTGTTGAAAATTAATATTTTATCTTTTACGATAAAATAATTCATTTAAATATATTATTTTAATAATATATTAGCGGTGATATTTTTACAACGAATGTGGGATATATGAGTATCTGAGGAGGAAGAGTATTTTGTTGCAATAAATGTTTAAAACATGTTAAACATGTCGGTGGACCCCATTTATTGATTTGAAATTTGATTATAGCTTTGTAAAATCGCCCGTTTGTGGATTTCGGTCAATTTCTGTTTGGAATTTGGAAAAACTTTCTTCTGAAAAGTTGTAGAGAATTGAATTTCCTATAAAAACTCGCGAGATTCGAATTTTCTGATGAAAAGGCTATTTATTATGAATTATTGAAGTTCTGAAGCTCCGAAATAATTGATTTTTGTAAGTTTTAATTATTTATTTTATGAAAAACGTTTTTTATCATTTCTTTCTAGAAGGTTGGCATGTGGGAAATGTTGGGATCTGATTTCCAAAGAGGCGTGGGAAATTTATTAATAATAATATATTTTATTAAATTTTACGCTTTTTTGGTGTTCTAAGCATTTTCCTATAAATAGGGTGCTTAGGTTAGAATTGAAAATCACACGTAAGCTGAAGTTTTTTCTCTCTATATTATCGGCGTATTCTTGTGAGTATTTTGAGTATACTTTGAGTATTGCTATCGGTGGAAGTCAAGTCATAGCTTATATCCAGGTGTTTCAAATTTGAAATCTTGATCTTTCGAGGTAAGGGATGTTATTTTCTTCTCAAATGATATTATTTCTTCAATATCATTATCTTTGAAATGTTGATCTGAAGTTTTATCAAATTTGGAACTTTTTCATATCGGGGTTACTATTCATGAGTTCTTATTCATGAGTTCTTATTCACGAGAGTTCTTATTCAAAGTCTTATTCATTAAGCGTGAAGATGTTTTTGTGGAATTTCTATCTTTTGGTGTCTGAGTTACTATTCACGTATCGACCTTTATTCACGATATCTGGCACTATTCACGTATACCAGATTATTCATAGAAAAATAAAATTTCTTCTTTTCGTCCAAAACATCTATTCGGATACTAACTCGATTGTATCCATGTTTTGATCATTCTTGAATTTTACACCACTATGATTATTTTTGAGGTATTTTTGGGACGTGGATAAAACCAAGTACGAATCCTTAATCCTTAATCCTTGTCATTTTGTTTCACTGGATTCGTTTCTAAAAAAAATAAAAAAAAAAAAATATTTTTCATCATCCTATGTCTTAAATGATGATATTATGGAATATCTTTGGCCTGTAGTGCAAAGATGAATGATTTCTTAAGAATATCTTTGGCCTGTAGTGCAAAGATGAATGATTTCTGAAGAATATCTTTGGCCCGTAGTGCAAAGATGAGCAGTGTTTAAATGAACATGACGGTGATGAATATCTTTGGGCCGTAGTGCAAAGATGAATATTTGATTCGGATGTATATTGATTGATGTTACGGGGATAAAAGATAGGCGATGAACTTTTAAATTCATACATAGAAGATAGTAGTTTGCATTCTCTACTTAACTCTTCTAATGAATTATTATTTCCACTGCGAATATTGATTTAAAATTTGTTTGTCTATTGTATTCTATTAGATTTTTCCTGTTGAAGACTAACGGTAATTTGTTGTGACGCCCCAAAATTAGGTATACATCACCCATCTTGGGTCGCCACTTACATGATATGTAATTTAAATACAACTTATTAACATAAGCGTAGTGTATACAATCGACATAAGCGTGAGAGTTTAAATACAAATATAAATCTACTAGATATTATACAAACTCAAACAAAAGTCCTCATTACAATTATTATCACACTATTTCACAGAATAGTGAGGACTACTAATGCTATCTTGGGACCATCACTCGTTTCCCAGGACTCGTCCCGGCTATATTCTCATTTCTGAAGAGAACGGTGAAAGAAAGGGTGAGCTCAACTAGCCCAAGAAGAAATATTATGACTAAGATAATGCAAAATAAATTATCAATAGTCTTCAACAATGTTAAAGCGATAAAATACAATAGACAACCGGTTTAAGCTGCGGTGGAATATCAATCCATTAAAAGAGTCAAGTAGAAAATAAAATCTACTATCTTTTATGATTTTAAAGGTTTTTTTTCATCTTTGTTATAAATTTGAGACTCGACTTTAATAAATAATCAACATCATCGAATCACTTACCTTGCTTCTGACGAGGATATTCTTAAGTATCACGATCACAATTATTCACCCGCACTACGGCCGAGAATAGTTGTGTATTCATTAATGGTCATGATCATGCCAACAATTTGTCCATCAATGCACTACTGACCACTTCGAGGATTTTTAGTCACATCATTTGTAACATTACGGTCATGATTACGCCGAATAATCCTGGTCATAATCATACCAAGTCCATCCATGCTCTACAGAGGCCACGAGATGACTTTAAAAAAAATATAAACATGAGGATGATGACAATGATATAAGAATTGATAAAACAAGTTCAAGAATTATTTTATCCGGGGAATTATTAACGTCAAATTGTCAACGTGATCTTCGCTTTGTAGAGTAAAATTCAAGAATGATCGGAAGAATATTTCCGTGAAAGAATTTGGATGAAACGCAAATATCGAGGATATTCTACTAATTTCATGGAGTATAGAAGTCAAAGTTTTAACCAATTTGGGTATAATAAAGAATGGAATAACAAAAGAAATCACCGTGCATGCAGATTTAGCATAGACAAAGTTATTCAACGAGAATAATAATAACGGAACCGGTCGGTGAAATTCACACCCCAAGCGGGATGTTCCAACGAGAATAATAAAGATGGAACGGATCCGGTGTAAAACACACGAGATAGGATATTCCAACGAGAATGATAAAAAGCGGAACCGGTCGGTGTAAAACACACACAAACAGGATGTTCAACGGAGAATAATAAAAAGCGGAACCAGGTCGGTGTAAAACACACAGACAGGATGTTCCAACAGAATAATAGAAGAATGTCACCAAGTATAAGGTAAACCGCGTATACAGGTTATTCCAACAGAATAATAAGCAATGGAATAACATAAGGATTTCACCAAGTATAGGGTATGCCGCGTATACAGGTTATGTATAGGGTATGCCACTTTTACAAAAGTTATTCAACAGAATGATAATGAAGGAATAATGAAGTTCTCTTCAAGAAGAAAGAATAACACCCACTACAGTAAAAAAGAACTGAATATAGAAGTAATGAAGTAGCGAGAATACTCTTCTTCTTTCTATAACTTTCTCTCTATAAGCCTCTCTATAATTTTCTCTCAGAGTTTCAATGAATTCGTAAGAAAATAATGAAGGAATGAGCTTCTATTTATAGGAAAATGGAATGCATAGTAATTAATCCATGAGCGGTCCAGATTGATTTACTTTAATCGACGGTCCATATTTAAAGAAAAATCTTTTAAATAAAATATAATATATTCTATTTATATAAAAACATTTTACTATGCAAACACTATGCAAAACACTTACAAAAAACACTATGCATAATAAAATATAATATATTTTATTTATAAAATAACTTTAATAAAGTATTACATTTTATATAAAAGATGTTTACATTTTTTTATTACGTTAATAATACTGAATAAAACAAAAGCGTCATTATCATTATAATAATTCATATTATTAATCGTGATAATGGAATCAAACTAAGTGACTTCTCACATAAGCATCGATAATCAATACTGGTGATGCTACTTATGCAACCACACGTATTCATTGTACTTTTACTACTAGAGTAGTTCAACAAAGTATCAAGCAGTAAAACTTCATAGTTATTTCAATAAAATATTTTGTCTTTTTCTCAATCAAATGATAATTACATTGTGGGGTCCACCAATGATTAGTAGTTATGCGAATATTCCTGCTAAGCCAAGATATATCCCAGACCAATCGAATATAATATAACCACTTGTATACTTTGCAAAATTTATAAATATTACCCACAACTATAACATTATATCAAATTATTCCATAATATTCAAAAATAATATTTATAGAAAATTCATCTTTATTTATAAAAGCGGGGTCTTACAACCTCCCTTCTTATGAAATTTAGCCCTCGAAATTAGGGTGCATATACTGGTATGTCGAAGAGGTAAGGATACCTTGATTTCATTTTTGATTCTAACTCCCAAGTCATTTCCTCAACATCGTGGTTCCTCCACAAAACTTTGACTTGAGGTATAACCTTGGAGCGTAGAATATGTTCCTTCTTATCAAAATTTGAGCAGGAACCTCTTCATACGTCAAATCTTCCGCTATTTAAATCGGTTCTAACTCAATAATATGGTTCGGGTCTTTCACATATTTACGTAACATGGATATGTGAAAAGCGTTATGAACACGAGAGACATATTTGGCGGTAAAAGCGAGTCTATAGCCCGCGATTCCTACTCGATCGAGGATTAAAATGGACCAGATGAATCGAGGATTAAGTTTCCTCTCTTTCCAAATCTTGTAACTCCTTTCCATGGAGCAACTTTTAACAACACATGATCTCTATATTCAATTCCACGTCCTTTCGATGAAGATCAAGATAACTCTTTTATCGATTTTGTGAGGTTTTTATCGTTGTCGGATCGTTTGAATCTTTTCCGTAGTAGTCATACGTACCAACTCCGGTCCCAACAACGTTGCTTCACCCACCTCATCCAAAGATATCTTTGGAGAAGCGACACTTTCTTCCATACAACGCTTGAATGGAGCCATGCCGATACTTGCTTGATAGCTGTTGTTGTAGGAAAACTCCACCGATGGTAAAAACTTGTCCCAACTCCTTGAAATCAAGAACCACGAGTCTTAATAGATCTTCAAGAGTTTGAATAGTCCTCTCCACCGTCCGTCGTCAAAATCGAGGATGATATATGAGAAGCTAAATCGTAAGTCCGTGCCCATAGCTTTTTGCAAACTAACCCAAAATCTTGAAGTGAATCTTGGGTCTCGATCGAAACTATGGATCTGGGCATACCATGCGATCTTACAATCTCGTTTTATATACATCTGAGCGAGGCGTTCAAGTGTATAAGTTTCTCGTATCGGTAAGAAATGAAGCGAGACTTGGTCAATCTATCAACAATGACCCAAATCGCATCAATGCCTTGAGAAACCTTAGGAAGGCCGTGCTTGAAATCCATGGTAATGTGCTCCCACTTCCATTCGGAATTTCAAGTGGTTGCAATGGACCTTTTGGTACTTGATGCTCCGCTTTAACTCGTTGACAAGTTAGACACCTTGAGATAAAAGCGGTTATATCTCCTCTTCATATTGCTCCACCAAAATGTATGGCGAATATCATGATACATTTTGGTACTCCCGAGATGGATTGCAAATGGTGTGTTGTGCGCCTCCATCATGATATTATACTTTAAATCGAGGGTCGTTAAAGAAACACAAAGTGCGGAGTTGACTCGAAGTATTCCTTCTTCATCGATTCTTGCTTCCGGCGTAGCACCCTCTTGCACTTTCTTTTTCATACGCATCGGCTCCAGTGCGTAGCTTGGCGGACTTTAACTTTATCGATTAAAAAGTCGGTTCTACTCGTATATATTGCTATCATCACATGCGTCCTGAGTCTTTAACTCTATCTCCATCCTTTGCAAGTCACACAAAATGGGCCTTTGTGTTGACAATAACGCACTCGTACTTGCATACGATCTTCACTCAATGCATCGCCTACCACGTTCGCTTTTCGAGGATGGTATTGGATGGTATGATCATAATCTTTCAGCAGTTCAAGCCAACGTCGTTGTCGCGTGTTGAGTTCCTTTTGAGTGAAGAAATATTTGAGGCTTTTATGATCAAGTAAAGATCTCCACTTTCTCCCCATACAAGTAATGCCTCCAAATTTTAAGTGCGAAAATAACAATGTTGCTAACTCGGATCATGAGTAGGATAATTCCTCTCATATTCTTTGAGTTGTCATGAGGCATAGGCTATAACTTTTCCATGTTGCATAAGAACACATCCAACCCTTTGCTCGAAGCATCACTTCATAGATGACAAATCCCTCGAGCCAAATGGTATTGTCGAGCAGTCTTTGAAATAAGTCTCTTCTTGAGTTCTTGAAAACTCTTCTCACATTCTTCGCTCCAACCGAACTTTGTATCTTTTCGAGTCAATTTGAGTCGATGGAGTAGCGATTCGAGAAAATCCTTCCACGAATCTCAGATAATAACCGGCTAAAGCAAGAAAGCTACGTACTTGATCAGCGATTTAGGTTGTTCCCGACTTTGAATAGCCGATCTTTCTTTGGGTCAGCGGATATTCCATGACTTGATACCACGTGCCCAAGGAATGCTACTTCTTGACGAACTCGCATTTCTTCAACTTGGCATAAAGCTTATATTCACGAAGCTTTTGGAGTGTCGACCTCAAGTGTTGCTTTCATGATCTTCACGGCTTTTGGAATAAATAAGGATGTCATCAATAAAGGCGACCACAAAGTGATCTAAATATTCCTTGAATACTCGGTTCATCATATCCATGAAGGCGGCAAAGAGGGAGCATTAGTCAATCAAAGGACATGACTAGGAATTCATAATGCCGTCTGGGAGTTACGAAAGCCGTCTTTGGAATGTCGGTGGTTCTAATCTTCAATTGGTGATATCAGGAGCGAAGATCAATCTTTGAAAAGAATTTGGCTCCTTGCTGGTGGTCAAACAGGTCATCAATACGTGGCAATGGATACCTATTTTTGATGGTGACATGATTGACTCCAGATAATCAATACAAAGTCGCATACTCCCATCTTTCTTCTTCACGAATAGAGCAGGAGCACCCGAGGAGAAGTACTAGGTCGAATAAAGCGATGTCTAACAATTCCTGCGGTTGGGTCTTTAACTCACGAAGTTGATAGGAGCCATTCGATATGGGGCTTTGGAAATAGGTTTTGTACGGAGTTCAAGGTCGATACAAAATTCAATTTCACGCTCTGGGGTAGGCGGGGAAGTTCTTTGGGAATCGTCGGAAATTTATTAACAATAGAAATATCGCTCAAAACCGGCGTATTTTTGTTTAAATCTGTGACATGAGCTAAGAAAGCTTGACATCCATTTTTCAATAAGCGAATAGCTTTATGGCTTGAGATGGTAGTGATTGATTTTAATGGTTTGGTCGTTTGAATTCGCATAATAGGTTGATTAGGAATATGAAAGCTAACAACCTTACGAAAACAATCAATTTTTGCATGATAAGTAGTTAACCAATCAATCCACAGAATCACGTCAAATGCAAGTATTTTTAATGAAATAAGATCGATGAGGTAATGTGAGGGTGCCGATTTGAACCAAACAAGACTTATAAGCGAGTGGATGTAATGAAGGTTTCTCCCAAGCGGAGTTTCCACGAGATAAGTCAAAGTCTAATTTCTCGAGTCAAATTTAATCGATGGCGCAAGTAGGAGAAATAAAAGAATGGGTAGAAGCCGGTATCAAATAAAGTGTAGACTTCATTAGAGTTTATGATAAGCTTACCGTGATGACCTCATTCGGGTTCCTTGCTCTCTCCGGGAGGTCACAACAATCTTTCTCTCCCTTACCTTCTGGTTTTGACTTTTACGGGAATGACCTTTGGTGCCTCCATCCTAGTTGAATTTGTCTTGATGAGCGACAAAATCGAGCTAAGTGACCTTCTCTTCCACAATTATAACATGCTTTGGAATGGCATAGCACAGACCGATGATGTGTCCTCTCTCTCGCATTTGAAGCATATGATAGGTGGTCTTTCTCCTTCCTTAACAACGGGTCTTTGGTCTTGACGTCTTTCCATCATTGTTGAATCTCCGTTTCTTGAAATGTCCATTCTTATTGTTTTGTACGATTACTGCAGAAGTGGTTACCATATCGCTTTGTTGATTCCCTCCACGCTTGTTGTCACCGCCGATGACTACTCTCATTTGGTATTATAACTTTAAATTTGCTCTCTTTTAGTTGCGTTGACTCGTTATCGCGCTCCACTAATCGAGCCCTATTTACAACATCCGAATACAAACACGGTTTATGAGAAATAAGATGTTGGCGTATCTCTCGAACTTCAAACCTCTTAAAAACATTTCGCGCCATTCTCTCTTCATTTATCCACAGTGGGGACGAAATAGTGATAACTCGCAAATTTTGCCTCGTATTGCGACACGGTCGTATTGTTTTGTTCCAACTTGATAAACTCCACCTCCTTCGTATGGCGAATACTTTCGGAAAGTATTTGTCGTTGAAACGACTCTGGAACTTCTCCCAAGATATCTTGATCTGACAAAGAGTTGAGTCGTTTCACCGATTCCCACGATGATAATCGCTCTCCGCGCAACATAAAAGTAGTGAAAGGAACCTTTTGCTCTCGGAGCATCCCAAGACATCAAATATCTTGGTAATCTGCTTTATCCATGCTTCCGCTTGAAGTGGTTTTGGCTCTCCCTTAAACTCGGTGGTCCCGGCTCCTTGAATTGTTTAGCGGTGACCTTGAGAGAGTTTTCCGTGTTTCCACCTACGTTTTGGAATGAGTCGCTCTACTTTCTTTGTTGCATAAATTGCATAAAGCCTACGAACATTTGATCATTCATCATTTGGTCGGTGTTGTTGTTTTGCATGAGGATTGTCGCCTTCACGATGCACATTATCACGATTATTGATATGTGGTGAATCGGCGATCGCTTTGTGCTCCATTCTTTATTCTCAACATTCTCGGATGTCATTTTTGAGATCTGCCACAAAACAAAAGATTAATTGACATTTAACAATTACCTTTATATTACGTGAGACCAATAAAATAGCACAAAAACTTAGGTAGGTCATACTAGCGAAGGTATTCCCGTCTCTCCCCTCCTAGTACTTTTCTCACATCTTAGGAGGATCATATCCCTTAGCTTTGATACCAATTGTGGCGCCCCCAAAATTAGGTATACATCACCCATCTTGGGTCGCCACTTACGTGATCTGTAATTTAAATACAACTTATTAACATAAGCGTATCGTGTACAATATCTGACATAAGCTGTGAGTTTAAATCTGAAAATAAATCTACTAGATATTATACAAACTCAAACAAAAGTCCTCATTACAATTATTATCACACTATTTCACGAGAATAGTGAGGACTACTAATCTATCTTCGGGACCATCACTCGTTTCCCAGAGCTCGTCCCAATTTTATATTCTCATTTCACAGAAGAAAAAATGGTGAAAGAAAGGGTGAGCTCAACTAGCCCGAGAAGAAATATTATGACTAAGATAATGCAAAATAAATTATCAATAGTCTTCAACAATGTTAAAGCGATAAAATACAATGACAACGGTTTAAGCTGCGGCGGAATATCGATCCATTAAAAAGTCAAGTAGAAAATAAAATCTACTATCTTTTATGATTTTAAAAGGTTTTTCATCTTTGTTATAAATGAGACTCGACTTTAATAAATAATCAACATCATCGAATCACCCCCACCTTCTGACGAGGATATTCTTAAGTATCACGATCACAATTATTCACGCACTACTGGGCGAGAATAGTTGTGTATTCATTAATGGTCATGATCATGCCAACAAGCGTCCATCGATGCACTCTGACCATCGAGGATTTTTAGTCACATCATTTGTAACATTACGATCATGATTACGCAAGAATAATCCACTGGTCATAATCATACCAAGTCCATCCATGCTCTACAGTGCCACAGATGACTTTAAAAAAATATAAACATGAGGATGATGACAATGATATAAGAATTGATAAAACAAGTTCAAGAATTATTTTATCCGGGAATTATTAACGTCAAATTATCGACATGATCTTTGCTTTTGTAGAGTAAAATTCAAGAATGATCGGAAGAATATTTCCGTGAAAAGATCTTTGGATGAAACGCAAATATCGAGGATATTCTACTAATTTCATGGAGTATAGAAGTCAAAGTTTTAACCAATTTGGGTATAATAAAGAATGGAATAACAAAAGAAATCACCGTAAATGCGGTACTTGCGCATAGGCGGAGTTATTCCAGCAGAATAATAATAACGGAACCGAGTCGGTGAAATTCATTGCAAGCGGGATGTTCCAACGAGAATAATAAAGATGGAACCGGATCCGGTGTAAAAACACAGATAGGATATTCAGCAGAATGATAAAGGCGGAACCAGTCCGGTGTAAAACACACAAACAGGATGTTCCAATGAAGAATAATAAAAAGCGGAACCGGTAAGGTGTAAAACACTTGAGCGAGGATGTTCCAACAGAATAATAGAAGAATGTCACCAAGTATAAGGTAAGCGTATACTGAGTTATTCCAATGAGAATAATAAGCAATGGAATAACATAAGGATTTCACCAAGTATAGGGTATCCAGCGTATCTGAGGTTATGTATAGGGTATGCCACTTTTACGAGTTATTCAACAGAATGATAATGAATGGAATAATGAAGTTCTCTTCAAGAAGAAAGAATAACACCCACTACCGTAAAAGAATGAATATAGAAGTAATGAAGTAGCAGAATACTCTTCTTCTTTCTATAACTTTCTCTATATTCTTCTCTATAATTTTCTCTCTGAGTTTAAATGAATTCGTAAGAAAATAATGAAGGAATGAGCTTCTATTTATAGGAAAATGGAATGCGTAGTAACTAATCCATGAGCGGTCCAGATTGATTTACTTTAATCGACGGTCCATATTTAAAGAAAAATCTTTTAAATAAAATATAATATATTCTATTTATATAAAAACATTTTACTATGCAAAACACTTTATGCAAAACACTATACAAAACCATATGCATAATAAAATATAATATATTTTATTTATAAAATAACTTTAATAAAGTATTACATTTTATATAAAAGATGTTTACATTTTATTACGTTAATAATCTGAATAAAACAAAACGTCATTATCATTATAATAATTCATATTATTAATAAAATGATAATGGAATCAAACTAAGTGACTTCTCACATAAGCATCGATAATCAATACAGGTCTTTACTTACGCAACCACACGTATTCTTGTACTTTTACTACTAAGAGTAGTTCAGCAAGTATCAGCGGTAAAACTTCCGCCGTTATTTCAATAAAATATTTTTGTCTTTTCTCAATCCGACAATAATTACATTGTGGGGTCCACCAATGATTGAGTAGTTATGCGAATATTCTTGCTAAAAGATAGACCAAGAATATATTAACCACTTGGCCAATTTATATATAATATAATAACATTATATCAAATTACATAATATGCAAAAAAAATTTATAAAATTATCTTTATTTATAAAACTATAACATTTGTTGTATATATCAAAATATTCTTTCATAATATTCCAAAATAATATTTATAGAAAATTCATCTTTATTCCTATTTTGTAAAATAATGTATCGGGGTGATGAGGATTTATTTGAGTATAGATATTATCTAGAAGATAATATTTGTATTTAAACTCACAATTTCTTTGTTGTAATAATAAAGTTGTAGTTGTTTACAAGTACATCATGTATACAACTTCGGAATGGGTGATGTATACCTACCTATTTTGGAGGCGTCACAGTTGGTATCGAGCTTAGGGATATGATCTCTGGCGGAGATCGGGGAATAGAACTAGGAGGGGAGAGATTTAAGTAAATCCTTCGCTAAAGTGTGTCTACCTAAGCTTATTTGTTAGTTGAGTCGATATATAGGGATATTATATGATATATTGATTTCCTTAATTAACCCTTGTTTTATAATGATTTGAGAATGTATTTGAGTCGAGAATATTAACAATGGAAATGAGGCCCGTGGAGATGCTGTACTCACCAACGAGGAGAAGCGTCAAACAGCAGTGGCAATGTTCCTCCTGTGAACAACACCATTGAAAGATGATGAGCGAGGGGATGTTTAGAAGTTTTTGCGATTCATGCAAAAATCGAGATGAGGGAAACTCGTGTTCAAAATCTGAGGAGAAATGATAGCAATTCACGGGTTGTCACTGACTGGCGAGTTCAAAAGTTGGGACCACCGAATTTAAGGGAAAGCGGATCCGATCATGGCGGAAACATGGGTCAAACAAATTACCAAGATATTCGATGTCTTGGGATGCACGGAGGAACGAAGATTCCATTCGCCACCTTTATGTTCCGTGGCGGCGAGATTCTTGGGGGAGTCTCGTGAAGGCGTACCCATCCATTGCGCTTTTCGGATGTCTTGGGAGAGCGTTTGAAGCTATTTAATGACAAATACTTTCACGAAAGTGTTAAATGCTATATGAAGGAAGTGGAGTTCATCAGATTGGAACAAAACAACATGGCGGTGTCTCGAAGACGAGGCAAAGTTTGAGAGTTATCAGGTTTGCAGACTCATTTGGTGGAGAATGAGGAGCGTATGACGCGGATGTTTCTTAGAGGTTTGAAACGGCATCGTCAAGATCTCATTTCTCATAAATTTTCTCTTTATTAGGATGTTGTAAGCAGGCTCAATTATTAGAAGCGAGATAACGAAGTACGGTCAACTTGAGGACCCACAACGAGGATCGATTCGAGATAAAGATCAGCAGAATAATGATAACTGCGGAGAAAGAAAAGCGGACAGAAATGGTAACCACTCTGGTGGTAATCATGGCCATGAAAATAGAAGAAGCGAGTCGAGAGGAGATTTTAAAAGAGGAGATTTAACAACGACCGTATGAAGATAGCAAGTCTTACTGACAAGAATCGGTTCTAAGGAGGAGAACGACCACCCGGTCATATGCTACAAATGCGGAAAAGAGGACATATCACCAAAGCGCCCACAACATGATTCAAGGTATGCTATAATTGTGGAAAGGAATGACATATCGCTCGAGATTATGCGAGAGCGAAACCTAGTTCAATGGGGGACGGTGACTCAAAAGATATCCCGAGAAAAGTCAAAGTCAACGATTAGGAAGAAGCGTTTGTTGTATTTGGTCATAATGCGAGAACCCAAGCGAGGTGATCACGGGTATTTATTTATAAATTCTTGCGAAGTTTATACCTTACTTGACACTGGGTGCTACCCATTCATTTATCTCTCTGCATGTGCTCAACGTTTAAACTTGACTCGGAGAAATTAGACTTTGACTATCTGTGGAAACTCCGTTAGGAGAAACTTTCATCACATCCATTGTTTATAAATCTTGTTTGATTCAAGTTGGCACCATTACCTTACTGTTGACCTTATCTCTTTAAAGATACTTTTTTTGATGTGATTTTAGGGATTGATTGGTTAACTACTCATCATGCCAAAATTGATTGTTTTTCGTAAGGTTGTTAGTTTTCATATTCCTAACCAACTGTTGTTATGCAATTCAAGCAACTAAACCATTAAAATCGATCAACATCATATCTAATCATAAAGCTATTCGTTTATTAAAAAGCGGATGTCAAGCTTTCTTAGCCCATGTTATGGATTTGAATAAAGACACGTCAAATTTGAATAATATTCTGTTGTTATTGACTTTCCGACGTATTTCAGAAGAACTTCCGGTCTACCCCGAGCGTGAAGTTGAATTCTTTATTGATCTTGAACACGGTACAAAGCCCATTTCTAAAACCCCATATCGAATGGCTCTATTGAACTTGAGGAGTTAAAGGTCCAACTACAGGAATTGTTGGACGCCGGTTTCATTCGCCCTAAGTACATCTCCTTGGGGTGCTCTTATTTTATTTTAAAGAAGAAGAAAGAGCGGGAGTATCGCGACTTTGTATTGACTATCGGAATTGAACCATGTCACCATCAAGAATAGGTATCCTCTACCTCGTATTGATGACTTGTTTGACCCGATTCAAGAGGGCACAATTCTTTTCAAAAATCGATCTTAGATTACGGATATCATCACGGTGAAGATTAGGCGAGGATATTCAAAGACGCCTTGAGAACTCGGTATGGGCATTATGAATTCTTAGTCATGTCTTTCGGACTAACTAATGCTCCTGCGACTTTCATGGATATGATGAACAGAGTATTCAAGGAATATTTGGATTAATTCGTTGTTGTCTTTATTGATGACATCCTCATATATTCCAAAAGCCGTGAAGATCATGAGCACCATTTGAATTTGGAACTCCAAAGGCCGTGAAAACCAACTATATGCCAAATTGAAGAAATGCGAGTTACGGCGAGAAGTAGCATTCCTTGGGCACGTGGTGTCGAAACATGGAGATATCTGTTGATCCCGTGAAGATTGAA
Organism: Panax quinquefolius; assembly: GCA_020205615.1. Classification (NCBI taxonomy): domain Eukaryota; kingdom Viridiplantae; phylum Streptophyta; class Magnoliopsida; order Apiales; family Araliaceae; genus Panax; species Panax quinquefolius. Next base: position 7,376,050 of record CM035166.1, read on the forward strand.
GCAATACAAAGTTAGAGCAGCGAAGTCGGTGGTTGAAGACGTAGCTTTTGGGCTTAAATTTGGTTATTATCGGAGATTCGTGGAAGGTTTTCTCGAATCGCTTACTCCATTAACTCAAACTAACTTCGGAAGGATACAAAATTCGTTTGGAGCGCGAAGAACGCGAGAAAAGTTTCCAAGAGCTTAAGAGGAGACTTATTTTGGACTGTTTCTAACAATACCATCCGGTTCGGATGGATTTGTTATCTCTGATGATGCTTGAGGCAAAGGTTAGGATGTGTTCTCATGCAACGTGGGAAAGTCATAGCTTTATGCCTCGCGCGACAACTTAAAGAGTATGAGATGAATTATCCTACTCATGATCTAGAGTTAGCGATCGTTTCACGCTTAAAAATATGGAGGCACTATCTATATGGGGAGAAAGTGGAGATATATTCGGACCATAAAAGCCTTAAATATTTCTTCACTCAAAAAGAACTCAACATCGCGGCAATGACGTTGGCTCGAGCTATTGAAGACTACGACCACACTATTCAATACCATCCCGGTAAAGCAACGCGTGGTGGCGCATTGAGTAGAAGATCGTATATGCGGGGAACAAGTGTGATGATGTCAGTATCGCGTAGAAACCAACTTTAATAGAAAAAGTTAAGGTTGCTCAAGCCACCGACACGGAGGCGGCGCGTATGAAGAAGAAAGTACAAGAAGGAGCTATTGCGAAGCGAGAATTGATGAAGAAGGAATACTTGAGTCCACTCTAGACTTTGTGTTCCTAACGACTACGATTTGAAGTACAAGATTATGATGGAGGGCACAATACGCCATTTGCAATCCATCACGGAAGTACTAAAATGTATCGTGATCTTGACATACATTTTGGTGGAACAATATGAAGAGAGAGATTGCAAGGTTTATCTCGATGTGTTTAACTTACTTAACGTGTAAAGGCGGAGCATCTAGTTCCTAAGGGTCCATTGCAACCACTTGAGATTCCGGAATGGAAGTGGGAACACATTACCATGGATTTAGATTACGGGTCTTCCTACGGTTTCTCAAGGCATCAATGCTATTTGGGTTATTGTTGATAGATTAACCAAGTACGCTTCATTTCTTGCCGATCACGGAGACTTATTCCTTGAACTTCTTGCTAGTATATGCGTGAATGAGATTGTGAGGTTGCATGGCATGCTGTATCCATAGTTTGGATCGTGACCCAAGATTCACTTCAAGATTTTGGGTTAGCTTGCAAAAAGCTATGGAGCGCGGATTTGCGATTTAGTTAACATACCATCCCCAAACAGACGGACAATCGAGAGAGAGGACTATTCAAACTCTTGAAGATCTATTAAGACTCGTGTCCTGAACTTCAAGGGTAGTTGGGATAAGTATTTACCATTGGTGGAATTCTCCTACAACAACAGTTATCGTGCAAGTATAGGTGTGGCTCCATTTGAAGCATTATATGGACGAAAATGTCGTTCTCCAATATGTTGGGATGAGGTGGGTGAAGCAACATTGTTGGGACCCGAGTTAAGACGTATGACTCACCGAAAAGATCCAAATGATTGACAACGTATACAAAGCGGCACAAGATCGACAAAAGAGTTATGCGGATCTTCATCGAAAGGACGTGGAATTTAATGTAGGGATCATGTATTGTTGCGAGTTGCTCCATGGAAGGAGTTACAAGATTTGGGAGAGAGGAAAGCTCGATCCACGATTTATTGGTCCATTTCAAATTCTTGACCGAAGTAGGAAATGTAGCCTATAGACTTGCGTTACCTCAGAGTATGTCTCGTGTTCATAATGTGTTTTCATATATCCTCATTTCCGTAAATATGTGAAAGACCGAACCACGTTATTGAGTTTAACCCAGGACGAGATATTTGAAGACTTAACGTATGAGAGGGTATTGCCAAGATCTTGGATAGGAAGGAGCATGTCCTACGCATGAAAGGTCATACCACAAGTTAAAGTTTTGTGGAGGAATCATGCTATAGAGAAATGACCTGGGAATTGGAAAGCGGAAATGAAAGCGAGGTATCCTCACCTTTTGAAACACGAGTACGTCACGTCGATTTCGAGGACGAAATTTCATAAGGAGGAGAGGTTGTAAGACCCAAATTTTTAAATAAAAAGGAATTTCTTTTATTTATTATTTTGAAATAGTAAGGGTTGATTTGATTAATGTGGATAGTTAAGGGTTAAATACGCAAATATTTCAAAATAAGAAGTGGTTATAAAATATTCATTGTTGTCGGGAATATTCGTTTGGTCGTGGAATATTAAATCTTTGTCGGGGAATATTAAATGCAAAGTAGCTGACCATGTGTGGGCCCATAACTGAAAGCGATTGGATGAAGAAAATGATAAATATAAGTTATTTTTAAATAACAGGCGTAGTTATTCACAGTTATTATCTTGTTGGAATACCCGGTGGTTAAAACACACTAATACGGCGTTGTTGAGCAAGTAGACACGGTATTGCACCAATTATTGATTCTTACGTAAGAAGGCACTACTCAATAATGGTTATGATAATTCTTATTCGATATTTTATTGAGTTAATAATTCTTTGCGTTGATATTTTATATTGTTGTTGTTTTGATAATTGTCATTACACGGTATTTTTCATTATCGAAGCAATAATTCATATTATCCGAATAATATTATTAGATAACATTATTGGCAATGTCTAGAAAGTTACATCTAAGGAGAGGTTTGGTCACCTAATCGCAGGCCAAGTAAGAAGAAATTCTTATTGGAAAGCCCCTCTTTCTGAACGCACGGTTGTTAATATTGTGATTACGTAATATTATTTGTGAATAATTAATTATTGATTTATATGATGAGGAAAATATTGATTTATGTGGATATAGATGGAGAAAATTTTTAAAATGACAATTGTTGAAAATTAATATTTTATCTTTTTTACGATAAAATAATTCATTTTAAATATATTATTTTAATAATATATTAACGGTGATATTTTTACAACGAATGTGGGATATATGAGTATACGAGGAGGAAGAGTATTTTTGTTGCAATAAATGTTTAAAACATGTTAAACATGTCGGTGGACCCCATTTATTGATCGAAATTTGATTATAGCACCGTAAAATCGCTTGGTTTGTGGATTTGGTAAATTTCTGTTTGGAATTTGGAAAAACTTTCTTCTGAAAAGTTGTAGAGAATTGAATTTCCTATAAAAACTCGCGAGATTCGAATTTTCTGTTGAAAGGGCTATTTATTATGAATTATTGAAGTTCTGAAGCTCCGAAATAATTGATTTTTGTAAGTTTTAATTATTTATTTTATGAAAAACGTTTTTTATCATTTCTTTCTAGAAGGTTGGTGTAAGACCCCGAATTTTATGAAATAAAAGTATTCAATTTTTCTATTCAGTAAATGGTTAAATTGATAAAAGTTAAAGTTAAGGGTGATATATGAAATTTTTTTTTTTTTTTCAAAATACGCAAGGGGGTATAAAGTATTCATTGTTGTGGGGAATATTCGTTTGGTCGTGGAATATTCTTTACGTCGGAGAATATTAAATGCCATGGCCTTGATCATTTGTGGGCCCCATTGAGAATAAGCGTCGGATGGAGAAAAGCGACAAATTTGAGTTTTTATAAATAAGCGTAATCATATCAATTAATAACTGTTGGAATACCGGTTGGTAAAGTAAAATGTCTGGCGTTGTTTACAAGAGTAGCTACCAGATTTGCAAGATTTTTTTCAATTATTGATTCTTACGTGAGAAGGCACTACTCAATAATTATTACGATAATTCTTATTCAATATTTTATTTTATTGATTCAATAATTAACGTGTTGATATTTTATATTATTGTTGTTCAATAATTATCACTTGCTGATATTTCCCATTATCGGATCAATAATTCATATTATTTGAATAATATTATTAGATAGCATTATTGGCAATGTCTAGAAAGTTACATCAAGGAGAGGTTTGGTCACCTAATTCAAGCGCCGATAAGGAGAAATTCTTATTGGAAAGCCCCTTTTCCTGAAGGAGCGGCTTACTGGTTGTCATAAATGTGATTACGTAATATTATTTGTGAATAATTAATTATTGATTCATATGATAAGAAAATATTTATTTGATGTGGATATAAATGATGGATTTATTTATGTGGTTATAAGTGAAAGAATTAATGATGAGGTGTTTTATCGATTATTTGTCGAAATGGAGAACAAAATATGGGATTTTCGGAAAAATTAGTTTATTACTTGATTTTGTAAAATCCATAACTCTTTGTGTATAATGAGTTAAGAGATGAGCCATATATCAAAAGAAAGCCCTAGAAGTAAGCTAAGCTGTAGAAATTTGAATCACCCAAAAATTCTTTGTAGATATTTCGTGGTGAAATTTTGAATGGCTGGTCAGAAGGACTAATAGTCCGAAAAATCGGTGTTCTTGACTATATTGCGTGAGTTATAAATTTTGATCCAAACCGTTGGATCGTTGTAATTTTTGGATATGTTATACATGTATAAGTTGAGTATATGTCCACAAATTTTGAACCGTTAAAAATGAACGTATGATTTGTTATGAATTTTAAGAGGTGGCGATTCGGAAATTAGGTTTTGGTGAAAAATTCTAGAATTGAGTGGGCCCCACTCTTGGTTGTTGGGAAGATGGCTGATTTTTGGTGGGTGGAATAGTAGCGGAGTAAAGCCATCGAGTTGCGGAGTTAAGTGCCTTGGCGTCTTAACATTTTCCTATAAATAGAGAAATTTAAGTTAGAATTGAAAATCACTTTTAGAAACAAGTTTTTCTCTTTCTCTCTCTATATTATCGGCGTATTCTTGTGAGTATTTTGAGTATACTTTGAGTATTGTTAGATGGTGCAAGTTCCTTGAGACTATATCCAGTGTTTCAACTAAATCTTGTCTTTCGAGGTAAGGGATGTTATTTTCTTCTCAGATGATATTATTTCTTCAATATCATTATCTTTGAAATATTGGTTGGAACTTTTTATCAAATTTGGAACTTTTTCATGTCGGAGTTCTTATTCATGAGTTCTTATTCACGAGTTACTATTCATGAGTTACTATTCACGAGTTCTTATTCACGAGTACTATTATTAAGCGTGAAGATGTTTTTTTGTGAAATTTCTATCTTTTGGTGTAGAGTTACTATTCACGATATCGGCCTTTATTCACGATATCTGACTATTTATTCACGAATTCAAGACTATTCATAGAAAAATGAAAATTTTTCTTTTCGTCTAAAATATCTATTTTGGATACTAGCTTTGATTATATCCATGTTTTGATCATTCTTGAATTTTACACCACTATGATTATTTTTGAGGTATTTTTGGACGTGGATAAAATCAATGCAAAGATGAATGATTTCTGAAGAATATCTTTGCTTTCATGTAGTGCAAAGATGAACATGTGTTTAAATGAACATGACCAACTGATGAATATCTTTAGCCGGTAGTGCAAAGATGAATTATTGATGAATATCTTTTTAATGCAAAGATGACCTGTTGTTGAATATCTTTTGCTTGATGAGTGCAAAGATGAATTATTGATGAATATCTTTTTGCTCGTAATGCAAAGATGACTTTTGTTGTTGAATATCTTTAGCCGGTAGTGCAAAGATGAATTATTGATAAATATCTTTTGCTCGAAATGCAAAGATGACTGTTGTTGAATATCTTTTGCTTTGTAGTGCAAAGATGAATTATTGATGAATATCTTTGGCTTGTAATGCAAAGAAGATGACCCGTTGTTGAATATCTTTGCTTTGTAGTGTAAAGATGAGCTGTTGATGAATATCTTTGGCCGTGGTGCAAAGATGAATTTATTAGTATGATTATGAGCAGAGGCGTGATTTGGTATAACCATGATCTTTGATGTTTGGGTAAAGACAAGTGATGAAAATTATCTTTGTCTTGGATGAGGAAAGGAATTTAGAACTACAATTACGATTATGAGTTATACACGTGATTGTGGGACGAGGAATTGTTGATTGATGTTACTGAGGATAAAACTTTGTTGGTGGATTTTTAACATGGAGAAGACGATAGACTTTATAGTCTATTTGACTCTTAATGGATCGCTCATTCCATTATGACTATGGTTGAAAAGTTTTATCATCTACCATATGTTCTAAATCTACGATTTATTCTTGATGAAGACTATTGATAATTTATTTATCTTTAGTCATAATATTCTTTCTTGAGCTAGTTGTGCTCACCCTTTTGTTTCACAATTCCTTTCGGGTAATAAAAGGTGTATTTGGGTCGAAGCGGGGATAGCGAGGAATAGAGTGGTGGTCTATAGATGTTGAGGGTGAGGTGAATTTAACTTGGAAGGGTGTTTTGTCACTATCATACAAGATGTCTAATGACATACTGACCTCGTGTTATCATAAGACATGGTTGTGCTCATCCACTTCTGCCGAGTATATTTACAAGCACTACCTATATAATCTTGGTGTTTGTTTGGAGTATAATACCCAATTAGAGGCAGTGGAGATAATGATATGTCAAGAGAAGACTCACCATTGGGAAGAATATGATAGTAATCTTCTCGTTTTCTTTTGGGGTTTATTTCAATCAACCAAGGATAATTACGTGGCCGTATGATATCTACCTTAACCTAAAAGCTTGGCCTCCCGTGTATGAAGGTTTCTTGAGCACTTCCCAAAGATTCTAATTTCTAAAAGCAGGTTTTTGACTATACCTTTATGTAAGGTGTCATTGTGACGTCTTCTGATTGGTATATATTTGTATCCAAACTCACAGCATATGTGTTGTTGTATTTTGCACGACAATTGTTGTAATAAAGTTGTAGTTGTTTTTCGTACCATATATTTGGCGACTCAGAATGGGTTGGATGGAATGAACCTATTTTGGGGTTGTTCCGAGTTGGCATGTGGGAAATGTTGGGATCGATTTCCAAAGAGGCGTAGGAAATTTATTAATAATAATATATTTTATTAAATTTTACGCTTTGGTGTTCTAAGCATTTTCCTATAAATAGGGTCTTAGGTTAGAATTGAAAATCACACCGTAGCTGAAGTTTTCTCTCTATATTATCGGCGTATTCTTGTGAGTATTTTGAGTATACTTTGAGTATTGCTATCTGGTGCAAGTCCAAGTCATAGCCTATATCCGGTGTTTAAATTAGAAGTCTTGATCTTTCGAGGTAAGGGATGTTATTTTCTTCTCAAATGATATTATTTCTTGATATCATTATCTTTGAAATGTTGATCGAAGTTTTATCAAATTTGGAACTTTTTCGTATCGGGGTTACTTATTCATGAGTTCTTATTCACGAGTTACTATTCATGAGTTACTATTCACGAGTTACTATTCACGAGTACTATTCATGTAAGCGTGAAGATGTTTTTGTGGAATTTCTATCTTTTGGTGTCAGAGTTACTATTCACGATATTTATCGACCTTTATTCACGATATCTGACACTATTCACGATATACTGGTCTTATTCAATAGAAAAATAAAATTTCTTCTTTTTCGTCCAAAACATCTATTACGGATACTAACTCGATTGTATCCATGTTTTGATCATTCTTGAATTTTACACCACTATGATTATTTTGAGGTATTTTTGGACGTGGATAAAACCAAGTACGAATCCTTAATCCTTAATCCTTGTCATTTTGTTTCACTGGATTCGTTTCTAAAAAAAAAAAAAAAAAAAAAAATATTTTTCATCATCCTCAGTCTTAAATGATGATATTATGGAATAGCTTTGGCCTGTAGTGCAAAGATGAATGATTTCTTAAGAATATCTTTGGCACTGTAGTGCAAAGATGAATGATTTTGAAGAATATCTTTGTCGCCCGTAGTGCAAAGATGAATATTTGATTCGGATGTATATTGATTGATGTTACAGGGATAAAAGATAGACGATGAACTTTTAAATTCATACATAGAAGATAGTAGTTTGCATTCTCTACTTAACTCTTCTAATGAATTATTATTTCCGCTGCGAATATTGATTTAAAATTTGTTGTCTATTGTATTCTATTATATTTTTCCCTGTTGAAGACTAACGATAATTTGTTGTATATTATCTTAGTCATAATATTCTTCTTGAGCTAGTTGAGCTCACCTTTTCCTTTTGTTCCATTTTTCTCGGGAGGCGAGAATATAAGCGAGACTGAGTCGGGGTATGGAATGAAGGTTTTAGAAAGGGTTGTTTAGTAGTCCTCACCATTTTTGTAAAATAATGTATCAATAAATGTGATGAGGATTTATTTGAGTATAGATATTGTCTAGAAGATAATATTTGTATTTAAACTCACAGTTTTACTGTTGTAATAATAAAGTTGTAGTTGTTTCTGTACCATGTATTGACAACTCAGAATGGGTGATGTATACCTATTTTGGGGGCGTCACAGGGCACATCACCCTGTCGATTCTAAGGAGCAGGGTCGGAAAGAACGAAGAGGTCGGTCCAGAGATCACACTCCTGAGACCACAAAGAAAGCACTTGTTGTTGCACATTCTCGCCATAGTGCGAGTTGAGAGACGAAGTATATCACGGGGATCGTACTCCAGAGTCTCTTGAGGTACACCACCCTGTGGACACTCGCCATCGTAAAAGTCCTTCAGAGTTGAAGGCTCTATTGTAAGAAAGCCGGTCCACTCGGAAGAAGAGGAGTCAGGAAAAGAAGCATCATCTCAACGGAAGGTGTGGAGTATCACGGTTAAAGAGTTAAAAGAACTTCGGAGCGACTTGGCGAAGTACAAAAAACGAAGGATACTTGGGAAAGAAGGCATCCTTTTTCCGCGGAAATTCTTAAAAAAAAAAGTCGACCCCACCAAGAAGTTGCCCATATCGAAAGTTATGATGGATCGGGGATCCCTATGACCACGGTGAGCGTTCAACCGATGATGGATTATTATGACTTTAGCGATGCGGCTAAGTGTCATACTTTTTGTCAACGCCTTTCGGAAAGGATGCGGCGGTGGATGGGGACTTTACCCTCGGATTCAATTTCATCTTGGCGGATATATGCGATAAATTTCATGCTCGCTTGGGAGCAACAAAAAGAAAGGAAAACCAACTGGTTCGTTGGCTCAGTTAAACACAGTTTTGAATGAGTCTTTGGGCGATATGTGAAGAGGTAAAAGTGAAGCGATCGGTTGATGTGCGGAACTGAGCGATCTACTGGCCAGTTGGACTATTTGAGAATGGGTTAGATACGGTTAAATCGGAGAAGTTGGTGAAGAAGTTAATGTTTCATCACCGAAGAGTCTCGTTGAAGCCTTTGACAAAAGTGAAGGCTATATCGTGGTGGAGGAAGCCATGGACGACCTAAAATGTCCTTCTTCGAGGCCAGAAACAAGGAGAGCGGATCGGGAATGAACCAATAGGGACGGAAAAGAATGAAGGGAATAAAGACCGCTACGGAAGGCGGGTGAAGAAATATAACAATTAGAGAGGGTGTGGAGGGCGTTCGTCCGCTCCATTGAAGAGTGAATAGGACGTATACAAAGACTTTCAACATAGGCGAGTACATTATCTTGGATCAAATTAAAATCAACCTATCTTGAGCCACCTCGAGATAACATTAAGCCAGGAAAGGAATTCTCGTAAGTATTGATGATTATCATCAAGCTCGGGTCATGATCTGACGGTATGCTAGTTTGAAGGACTTTATTGAAAGAAAGGTACTGGCGGGGCTTTAATTCAAGTATGTGGTGCTAGAACTAATCAACTGGATGATAGAGGGCTGTTCAAAGTGACTCAACCCGATTCAAAGAAGCGTTGCCGACTCTCGGAGCGACTGCGAAGGCACGTGGTAGATATCATCCTTTGGGGTACCGCAAACTTCGTTGGAAAGAAGCGGCAGAGGTTACTTGGATTCGATCATGTCGTGGTGGTACCTCGGGTAAGACCGTACATGAGAACTTATTCGAAATACGGTAATCTCCTTCTTGATGAAGATTACCCTTGAAGTCATCGAACCGCACGAGGATCATTGGTCCGATCGCCATGAGTGGGTTCGGTGGATATGAAGCGGATGATGGTAGATAATGGGTCTTCGTAGATATTCGTATGCCCACGCTTATCGGAGGATGCACTGAGCAGGCGAAAAATGGATATAGGATGGGAGGCTCCTTTATATGGTTTTAGTAATGACCCGGTCGAGGTGGTTGGAACTATTGAACTACCGGTCATCTTGGGCAGCCCCCAATGGTAGAAATTATTTGCAAATTTTATGTTGTGCGTAGATTTCGCTTATAATGCTATTTTGGGAAGGCCTACTTTAATTGCTTTTGCAAGTTGTGACCTCAATTCCTCATTTCAAAATCAAATTTCCTACTACTCATGGGGTTGGCGAGGTGAAAGGGATTTGGATGCGGCGAAAGTGTTATAGGAGCAGCTTGTGATCACGGGAGTGGGAATATCGAAGCAGAAGCATACCATGGCGATAGAGATCGAACCCTTTACAGAGAGTAGTTCCGAACCGTTGGTCATGCCAGCTGAAGAAACGGAGGAGATAGAGCTCATCCTGGGCAAAACAAACAAGTCGGTGAAAATAGGTTCGGGTCTGCCGGAACCTCTCCGGACGAACCTCATGGAGCTCCTGCAATGCTATGTTGACATTTTTGCATGGGAACCTCAGGATATGCCGGGAGTAGCGAGGATATCGGCGAGCATCGGTTGGAGGTGGACCGTCGAAAAAAGAAACCAAAGCGACAGAAGAGGAGGATTTTCGCTTTGAACGTCAACGAATCATTGATGAAGAGATTGCAAAGCTGTTGGCAGCTGACTTCATCTTCGAGATCGACTACCCATAATGGATGGCGAATGTGGTGCTGGTCCAGAAGCAAAATGGTAAATGGCGAGTCTGCATCGACTAAACCGACCTAAGTAAAGCTTTTCCGAAGGATTTCTACCCGCTACCCCACACCGACCAACTCATCGATGCCACTTCGGGGTATGCTTTGTTAAGTTTCATGGACGCGTTCTCTAGATATCATCAAATTTCTATGTGTAAAGAGGATATACCGAAGACGGCGTTCATTACGCATCGTTCAGTATATGCCTATAAGAAAATGACTTTCTACTTACCAATGCTAGGAGCCACATACGGAGAGGATGATGAACCATGTCTTCAGATATCAGCTAGGCAGGAATGTGGAGGTGTACGTGGATGACATGATTGTCAAAAGCATGTTGGTGCATAAACATCTGGATGATTTAGAAGAATGCTTTCAGACAATTTGTCAAAGACAATTTGAGATTGAACCCACTAAGTGCACCTTGGTTTAGGGAGTCGGCAAGTCGAGAGAATTGAAGCCAATCAGGAGAAGATTTGTAAGACCCGGTTTTTATAAATAAAGATGAATTTTCTATAAATATTATTTTTGAATATTATGGAATAATTTGATATAATGTTATAGTTGTGGGTAATATTTATAAATTTTGCAAAGTATACAAGTGGTTATATTATATTAGATTGGTGGGGAATATTAGGTTTAGCGAGGGAATATTAAATACAATGACTCAATCATTGGTGGACCCCACAACGAAATTATTGTCGGATTGAGAAAAAAGACAAAATATTTTATTGAAATAAAGGCGGAAGTTTTTCTGGTTGATCTTGTTGAACTACTCGGTAGTAAAAAAATACGATGTCGTGTGGTTGCGTAGTAGCACTGCGGTATTGATTATTGATCTTTATGTGAGAAGTCACTTAGTTTGATTCCATTATTGTCGATTAATAATATGAATTATTATAGCGATAATGACGTTTTGTTTTATTTAGTATTATTAACGTAATAAAAGCGAAACATCTTTATATAAAAGCAGAATACTTTATTAAAGTTATTTTATAAATAAAATATATTATATTTTATTATGCATAGTGTTTTGCATAGTGTTTTGCATAGTGTTTGCATAGTAAAATGTTTTTATATAAATAGAATATATTATATTTTATTTAAAAGATTTTTCTTTAAAACATGGACCGTCAGATTAAAGTAAATCAATACTGGACCGTTCATGGATTAATTCTTATGCATTCCATTTTCTATAAATAGAAGCTCATTCCTTCATTATTTTCTTACGAATTCATTGAAACTAGAGAGAAAATTATTAGAGAAGCTATATAGAGAGAAAGTTATAGAAAGAAGAAGAGTATTCTCGCTACTTCATTACTTCTATATTCAGGTTCTTTTACGGTGAGGGTGTTATTCTTTCTTCTTGAAGAGAACACATTATTCCATTCTTTATTATTACATTGGAATAACTTTGTAAAAGTGGCATACCCTATACATAACTTTGTATCATGGCATACCTATACTTGGTGAAATCCTTATGTTATTCCATTGCTTATTTATTACATTTGAATAACTTTGTATCTGTGATTTTACCTATACTTGGTGACATTCTTTTATTATTACATTTGGAACATCACATGCATGTGTTTTACAGGACTGGTTCCGCTTTATTATTATTACATTGGAACATCACATGCATGTGTGTTTTTGGGACTGGTTAAAATCTTTATCATTACATTGGAATATCTGTCATGTGTTTTACACCGGATCTGGTTCCATCTTTATTATTACATTGGAACATCGCATCGATTGTGAATTTCACGACTTTGGTTAAGATTATTATTATTACATTGGAATAACTTTGTCTACATGCAATCCGCATGCATGGTGATTTCTTTTGTTATTCCATTCTTTATTATACCCGGTTGGTTAAAACTTTGACTTTATACTCCATGAAATTAGTAGAATATCCTTGATATTTGCGTTTCATCGATATCTTTTCACGGAAATATTCTTACGATCATTCTTGAATTTTACTCTCAAAGCGATATCGTGTTGACAATTTGGACGTTAATAATTCTGGATAAAATAATTCTTGAACTTGTTTTATTGAATTCTTATATCATTGTCATCATCCTCATGTTTATATATTTTTTTTAAAGTCATACATGGTTTTGTAGAGCATGGATGGACTTGGTATGATTATGACGAGAGGATTATTGGCGTAATCATGGTAAGTAATGTTACAAATGATGTGATTAAAATCCTCGATTGGTAGTAGTGCATTGATGGACGATTGTTGGCATGATCATGACCATTAATGAATACACAACTATTCTTCGCCCGTAGTGCGGGAATAATTGTGATCGTGATACTTAAGAATATCCTTGGTAGTAGTGCGGGGGTGATTCGATGATGTGGATTATTTATTAAAAGTGAGTCTCAAATTTATACGATGATGAAAAACCTTTTAAAATCATAAAAGATAGTAGATTTTATTTTCTACTTGACTCTTTTAATGGATTGCATATTCGGCTATGATTAAAGCTGGTTGTCTATTGTATTTTATCGGTTTAACATTGTTGAAGACTATTGATAATTTATTTTTGCATTATCTTAGTCATAATATTTCTTCTTTGGGCTAGTTGAGCTCACCCTTTCTTTCACTTTGTTCTCTTGAAATGAGAATATAAATTTGGGGACGAGTCAGGGAAGCAGTGATGGTCACGAAGATAGCATTAGTAGTCCTCATTATTACGTGAAATAGTGTGATAATAATTGTAATGAGGACTTTTTGTTTGAGTTTGTATAATATCTAGTGAGCGATATTTGTATTTAAACTCACGATTTATGTCGTATTGTACCACGGCAGTTATGTTAATAAGTTGTATTTAAATTACATATCATGTAAGTGGCGACCCAAGATGGGTGATGTATACCTAATTTTGGGGGCGTCACAGTTGGTATCAAAGCTAAGGGATATGATCCCTGGCTAAGATGTGAGAAAAGTACTAGGAGGGGAGAGACGGGGAATACCTTCGCTAGTATGACCTACTAAGTTTTGTCTTTATTTTATTGGTGATCGAGAATATAAAGGTAATTGTTAAATGTCAATTAATCTTTTGTTTTGTGGCAGTATCTGAAAATGACATCTGAGAATGTTGAGAATAGCAATGGAGCACAGGCGATCGTTGATTCACCACATATCAATAATCAGGATAATGTGCATCAGGAAGGCGACAATCCTCATCAAACAACAACACCGACCAAATGATGAATGATCAAATGTTCGGAGGCTTTATGCAATTTATGCAACAATGAGCGGAGGCGACTCTGTCCAAAGCGTAGGTGGAAACACGGAAAACTCTCGGCGGTCACCGCTAAACAATTCAAAGGCTGGGACCACCGGAGTTTAAGGGGAAGCAAAACCACTTTCGGCGGAAGCATGGATAAAGCAGATTACCAAGATATTTGATGTCTTGGGATGCTCCGAGGAGCAAAAGGTTCCCTTGCCGCCTTTATGTTCTTGCGGAGAGGCGATTCTTGGTGGGAATCGGTAAAAGCGTACTCGACGACTCTTGTCAAGAAGATATCTTGGGAGAAGTTCAGGGAGGCATTCAACGACAAATACTTTCTCGAAAGTATTCGCGCCACATGAAGGAGGTGGAGTTTATCAAGTTGGAACAAAACAATATGGCCAGATGTCGCATGATACGAGGCAAAATTTGCGGAGTTATCACGGTTTCGTCCCACTTGGTGGATAATGAAGAGAGAATGGCGCGAATATTTTTAAGAGGTTTGAAGTCGGAATCGTCGACATCTTATTTCTCATAAAGCTGTGTTTGTATTCGGATGTTGTAAATAGGGCTCGATTAGTGGAGGCGCGATAACGAGTCAACGCAACTAAAAAGAAGTGGTAAGCAAAGTTATAATACCAATGAGAGTAGTCATGAAGCGGTGACAACAAGCGTGGAGGAATCAAGCGGGCGGATATGGTAACCCGCCGGTGGTAATCGAGGCCAAAACAATAAGAATGGACATTTCAAGAAAGCGGAGATTCAACAATGATGGAAAGAGCGTCGACACTGGCACCGTTGTTAAGGAAGGAGAAAGACCACTATCATATGCTTCAAATGCGGAGAAGAGGGACACATCGGTCGAAGCTGTGCCATCGTAGTCAAAGCATGTTATAATTGTGGAAGAGAAGGTCACTTAGCTCGATTTTGTCATTTACAGAAGACAAATTCAACTAGGATGGAGGCACCAAAGGTAGTCCCGGAAAAGTCAAAACCGGTGAAGTCTGAGGAGGCGTTTGTTGTGACCTCCCGGAGAAGCGAGGAACCGAATGAGGTCATCACGGGTAAGCTTATCATAAACTCTAATGAAGTCTACACTTTATTTGATCTGGGTTCTACCCATTCTTTTATTTCTCCTACTTGCGCTCATCGATTAAATTTGACTCAGGAGAAATTAGACTTTGACTTTATCTGTGGAAACTCCGTTGGGAGAAACCTTCATTACATCCTTTGTTTATAAGTCTTGTTTGGTTCAAATCGGTACCCTCACATTTACTGTCGATCTTATTTCATTAAAAATACTTGCATTTGGCGTGATTCAGGGATTGATTGGTTAACTACTTATCATGCAAAAATTGATTGTTTTCGTAAGGTTGTTAGCTTTCATATTCCTAATCAACCTATTATGCGAATTCAAACGACCAAACCATTAAAATCAATCACGGTCATCTCAAGCCATAAAGCTATTCGTTTATTGAAAAATGGATGTCAAGCTTTCTTAGCTCATATCATGATTTAAACAAAAATACGTCGGTTTTGAAGCGATATTTCTATTGTTAATAAATTTCTGACGTATTCCCAGAAGAACTTCACGGCCTACCCCGAGGCGTGAAATTGAATTTTGTATCGACCTGAAACTGGTACAAAACCTATTTCAAAGCCCCATATCGAATAGCTCTATTGAACTTCGAGGAGTTAAAGACCCAAGCTGCGAGGAATTGTTAGACATTGGCTTTATTCGACCTAGTACTTCTCCTTGGGGTGCTCTGTTCTATTCGTGAAGAAGAAAGATGGGAGTATGCGACTTTGTATTGATTATCGGGAGTTGAATCATGTCACCATCAAAAATAGGTATCCATTTGCCACGTATTGATGACTGTTTGACCGATTTCTGAGGAGCAAATTCTTTTCAAAGATTGATCTTCGTTAGGATATCACCAATTGAAGATTAGAGCCGTGACATTCTAAAGGCGGCTTTCGAACTCGATGACGGGCATTATGAATTCTAGTCATGTCCTTTGGATTGACTAATGCTCCTAACGCCTTCATGGATATGATGAACCAAAGTATTGAGGAATATTTAGATCACTTTGTGGTCGTCTTTATTGATGACATCCTTATTTATTCCAAAAGCGAAGTGAAGATCATGAAAGCAACACTTGAGGTCGACACTCAAAAGCTTCGTGAATATAAGCTTTATGCCAAGTTGAAGAAATGCGAGTTACGGCTTGAAGAAGTAGCATTCCTTGGGCACGTGGTATCAAGTCATGGAATATCATTGACCCGCAAAGATTGAAGCTATTCAAAGTGGGAACAACCTAAATCGATGGCAAAATCGTAGCTTTCTCGGTTTTATTTGGTTATTATCGGAGATTCGTGGAAGGATTTTCTCGAATCGCTACTCCATGATTTCGGTGACTCGAAAAGATACAAAGTTCGGTTGGAGCGAAGAATGTGAGAAGAGTTTTCAAGAACTCAAGAAGAGACTTATTTATTTTGTTACGACAATACCATTTGGCTCGGAGGATTTGTCATCTCGATGATGCTTGAGCAAAAGGTTGGGATGTGTTCTTATGCAACATGGAAAAGTTATAGCCTATGCCTCATGACAACTCAAAGAATATGAGAGGAATTATCCTACTCATGATCTGAGGTTAGCATTTATTATCTTCTGCTTAAAATTTGGAGGCATTACTTGTATGGGGAGAAAGTGGAGATCTTTACGGATCATAAAAGCCTCAAATATTTCTTCACTCAAAAAGGAACTCAACATGCGACAACGACGTTGGCTTGAATCATTGAAAGATTATGATCATACCATCAATACCATCTGGAAGCGAGCGTGGTAGGCGATGCATTGAGTAGAAGATCGTATGCAAATCACGAGTGCGTTATTATCAACACAAAGGCCCATTTTGTGTGACTTGCAAAGGATGGAGATAGAGTTAAAGACTCGGGGACGCGTGTGATGATAGCAAATATCTGAGTAGAAGCAGAAACTTTAATCGATAAAGTTAAAGCACGCTCAAGCTACGAACACGGAGGCGATCGTATGAAAAAGAAAGTGCAAGAGGGTCTTATCTGGGAAGCAAGAATCGATGAAGAAGGAATACTTGAGTCGACTCCGGACTTTGTGTTCTAACGACCACGATTTAAAGTATAATATCATGATGGGGCGCACAACACACCATTTGCAATCCATCACAGGAGTACCAAAATGTATCATGATATTCGTCATACATTTTGGTGGAGCAATATGAAGAGGAGATATATTTGTTTATCTCAAGGTGTCTAACTTGTCAACGAGTTAAAAGCGGAGCATCAAGTACCAAAAGGTCCATTGCAACCACTTGAAATTCCCGAATGGAAGTGGGAGCACATTACCATGGATTTCGTTCTGGGGTCTTCTAAGGTTTCTCAAGGCGTTGATGCGATTTGGGTCATTGTTGATAGATTGACCAAGTCTGCTCATTTCTTCTGACAAATCTGAGAAACTTATACACTTGAACGTCTTGCTTTCGTATGTACATAAGCGAGATTGTAAGGCGCATGGTATATGCGGTATCCATAGTTTACGATCGAGACCCAAGATTCACTTCAAGATTTTGGGTTAGTTTGCAAAAAGCTATGAGCACGGACTTACGATTTAGCTTCGGCATATCATCCTCGAGACGGACGGACGATCGGAGAGGACTATTCAAACTCTTGAAGATCTATTAAGACTACGTGTTCTTGATTTCAAGGGGAGTTGGGACAAGTTTTACCATTGGTGGAGTTTTCCTACAACAACGGTTATCAAGCAAGTATTGGCATGGCTCCATTCGAGCGTTGTATGGAAGAAAGTGTCGTTCTCGGTATCTTTGGGATGAGGTGGGTGAAGCAACGTTGTTGGGGCCCGGAGTTGATACGTATGACTACGGAAAAGATTCAAACGATCAAACAACGTATAAAAACCTCACAAAATCGACAAAAAGAGTTATGCCGATCTTCATCGAAAGGGCGTGGAATTGATATAGGAGATCATGTGTTGTTAAAAGTTGCTCCATGGAAAGGAGTTACAAGATTTGGAAAGAGAAACTTAATCCTCGATTCATCGGTCCATTTTAATCCTCGATCGAGTAGGAGGCGTGGCCTATAGACTCGCTTTCACCAAATATGTCTCGTGTTCATAGCGTTTTCACATATCCATGTTACGTAAATATGTGAAAGACCGAACCATATTATTGAGTTAGAAGCAGGACGAAATAGCGGAAGATTTGGCGTATGAAGAGGTTCTGTTCAAATTTTGGATAAGAAGGAACATATTCTACGCTCCGAGGTTATACCTCAAGTCGAAAGTTTTGTGGAGGAACCACGATGTTGAGGAAATGACTTGGGAGTTAGAATCGAAATGAAATCAAGGTATCCTTACCTCTTGACATACCAGTCGTACCCTAATTTCGAGGCGAAATTTCATAAGAAGGGAGGTTGTAAGACCCGGTTTTATAAATAAAGATGAATTTTCTATAAATATATTTTTGAATATTATGGAATAATTTGATATAATGTTATAGTTGTGGGTAATATTTATAAATTTTGCAAAGTATACAAGTGGTTATATTATATTCGATTGGTGGGGAATATTCGGTTTAGCGAGGGAATATTCGTACAACGACTCAATCATTGGTGGACCCCAGCGAAATTATTGTCGGATTGAAAAAGACAAAAATATTTTATTGAAATAACGGCGGAAGTTTTACTGGTTGATCTT
Organism: Panax quinquefolius; assembly: GCA_020205615.1. Lineage (NCBI taxonomy): Eukaryota > Viridiplantae > Streptophyta > Magnoliopsida > Apiales > Araliaceae > Panax > Panax quinquefolius. The sequence goes on from CM035166.1 coordinate 7,394,898, forward strand.
GTTGAACTACTCGGTAGTAAAAAATGCGATGATGTCGTGTGGTTGCGTAGTAGCACTTGCGGTATTGATTATTGATCTTTATGTGAGAAGTCACTTAGTTTGATTCCATTATTGTCGATTAATAATATGAATTATTATAGCGATAATGACGTTTTATTTTTTATTATTATTATTAACGTAATAAAAGCGAAACATCTTTTATATAGAATACTTTATTAAAGTTATTTTATAAATAAAATATATTATATTTTATTATGCATAGTGTTTTTTGCATAGTGTTTTGCATAGTGTTTGCATAGTAAAATGTTTTTATATAAATAGAATATATTATATTTTATTTAAAAGATTTTTCTTTAAACATGGACCGTCAGATTAAAGTAAATCAATCTGGATAGTTCATGGATTAATTCTTATGCATTCCATTTTTCTATAAATAGAAGCTCATTCCTTCATTATTTTCTTACGAATTCATTGAAACTCTAGAGAAAATTATATGAGAGAAGTTTATATAGAGAAAGTTATAGAAAGAAGAAGAGTATTCTCGCTACTTCATTACTTCTATATTAGGTTCTTTTACGGTGAGGGTGTTATTCTTTCTTCTTGAAGAGAACTTACATTATTCCATTCTTTATTATTACATTGGAATAACTTTGTAAAAGTGGCATACCCTATACATAACTTTGTATCTGTGGCATACCCTATACTTGGTGAAATCCTTATGTTATTCCATTGCTTATTTATTACATTGGAATACTTTGTATCTGTGATTTACCTATACTTGGTGACATTCTTTTATTATTACATTGGAACATCACATGCATGTGTTTTACAGGACACTGGTAAATTTTATTATTCTCGTTGGAACATCACATGCGTGTGTTTTACAGGACTGGTTAAAATCTTTATCATTACATTGGAATATCTATCGTGTGTTTTACAGGATCGGTTCCATCTTTATTATTACATTGGAACATCCATGCTTGTGAATTTCACGACACAGTTAGTTATTATTATTTGTTGGAATAACACATACATCTGCAATACGCATGCATGGTGATTTCTTTTGTTATTCCATTCTTTATTATACCCGGTTGGTTAAAACTTTGACTTTTATACTCCATGAAATTAGTAGAATATCCTTGATATTTGCGTTTCATCCGATATCTTTTCACGGAAATATTCTTACGATCATTCTTGAATTTTTACTCTACAAAGCGATATCATGTTGACAATTTGGGCGTTAATAATTCTGGATAAAATAATTCTTGAACTTGTTTTATTGAATTCTTATATCATTGTCATCATCCTCGTATTTATATTTTTTTTTTAAAGTCAAATACGTGGCTTTGTAGTAAGCATGGATGGACTTGGTATGATTATGACCGGGGATTATTAAAGGCGTAATCATGGGTAGTAATGTTACAAATGATGTGATTAAAAATCCTCGGTGGTAGTAGTGCATTGATGGACGATTGTTGGCATGATCATGACCATTAATGAATACACTGACTATTCTTGGGCGTAGTGCGGGAATAATTGTGATCGTGATACTTAAGAATATCCTTGGCCGTAGTGCGGGGTGATTCGATGATGTGGATTATTTATTAAAGTGAGTCTCGGCTATAATGATGATGAAAAACCTTTTAAAATCATAAAAGATAGTAGATTTTATTTTCTACTTGACTCTTTTAATGGATTGCATATTCACGCTATGATTAAAGCTGGTTATCTATTGTATTTTATCGGTTTAACATTGTTGAAGACTATTGATAATTTATTTTGCATTATCTTAGTCATAATATTTCTTCTTGGGCTAGTTGAGCTCACCCTTTCTTTCCTTCGTTTCTCTTGAAATGAGAATATAATTTGGGACGAGTCGGGGAAGCAGTGATGGTCTGAAGATAGCATTAGTAGTCCTCACTATTACGTGTGAAATAGTGTGATAATAATTGTAATGAGGACTTTTTGTTTGAGTTTGTATAATATCTAGTAGAGCGATATTTGTATTTAAACTCACGATTTATGTCGTATTGTACCACGACGATTATGTTAATAAGTTGTATTTAAATTCTGTATCATGTAAGTGGCGACCCGAGATGGGTGATGTATACCTAATTTTGGGGGCGTCACAAGATTCAAGCGATCCTAAACATGAAGACTCCTCAGTCATTTAAAGATGTTTAACGTCATTTGGAAGGATTATGACTTTGAGGAGGTTCATGTCCAAGTCGGCAGAAAGATGTTTGCCGTTCTTTGATACATTGAAAGGACCAAAGAATGCAAAAACGTTTCAATGGACTTGGTGTGTGGGACGCCTTCGAGAGCATCAAGTCCTACTTATCTTGGCGCCTTTGTTGGTGAAGCCCAGCTCTCTTTGAACCCCTATATTTATACTTAGCGGCTAGTTAGTTGGCGGTGGGAAGCGGTTTTGGTGCGTGAAGTTCAGAAAGTAAGACACCGGTTTATTATGTAAGCCATGTCCTTCGGGATCTTTGAAACAAGGTGCCGAACATTGAAAAGTTTGCTTTTGCTTTAATAACTGCTAGTCGAAAGCTTAGGCAATACTTCCAGGGTAGATTAGTAATAGTATATACAAATCAGCCTTTGAAGAAGATTATGGGCAAACACGAGGTATCGGGAGATTAAATTGCGTAGACGATGGAGTTGTCCCAATTTTTCATTGAATATCATCCCGAACCGCCATCAAAGGGCAAGCTTTGGCTGATTTTATGGTTGAATGCTCGTTTTCTGAAGCTGATGAAGTTGTGGTAGAAGGTGAAGAATCGGACGAAGCAATTGCAGTTCTTCAACAGAAACATAGTTCAGAGACATTTGTATCTTGATGGGTCTTCTACCACGGACGCCGTGGAGCGAGGATTATTCGGCGAGTGGGAGGGATTCAAGGTGCGATGAGCCATCGATTTCGGTTCAAAGCGACAAACAATGAAATGGTGAGTATGAAGCGGTACTTGCGAGGTTACGGTCGGCAAAGAGTCTTGAAGTGCAAAGAATAATCATCTTGATGATTCTCGGTTAGTCGTTAAGCAACTTTACGGGAATCTGAAGCTCGAGGCCCAAAAATGATTAAATATCTAGCGAATTGAAGGAACAACTTCAACATTTCCAATCCCTACGAGTTTGTGGGGTCGGCGTAATAAAAATTCAATTCTTGATGCCTTTCTCCAAATTAGCCACTACGGATGTTAACGTCTTTGATGGGTCGGTTTACTTAAAAATTTTGCGAGCATCTAGTGTCCATCATGAATCGGTGATGTCGTTGGCCGAACCAAGCTATTTGGTTGACTCCATATATAGAGTATCTTGCGAGATGGCGTCTTACCTTCGGATCGGATGCTCGCCAAGAAAATCAAGTATAAGAGTACTAATTTTGTTACGATTGATGGGGATGCATTAGAAGGGCTTTCTCATCTCTCCTTCTTGAAATGCGACTCCATCCGGTGAATATGCTCTCCGGGAAGTACATGAAGGCATCTGTGGCGACAATATGGCGGCTAAGTCATTAGCCTATAAAGTACTTTGACAAGGGTATTACTAGCCTACCATCTTCAAATAAGCGACTGAATACGTCAAGAAGTGCGAGAAGTGTCAACTCAACAGTCCGATCCCACATCAGCCACCAGAAGAGCTATACTCGATCTTATCTCCTATACCCTAAGCTGTCTAGGGGGTTGATATACTGGGTCCACTACCGAAGGCAAAAGGTCAAGTCAATTTTGTTATAGTTGCCATCGACTATATGACCAAGTGGGTAGAAGCAAAGCCACTTAGGTTAATAACGAAACAGGAATGCTTGAAATTTTTGAAAGAATCAGTAGTATTTCGTTTTGGGATTCCTAAGGTAGTAATATCGGACAATGGACGTCAGTTTGTGGGATCGAAATTTGAAGCATTTTTGAAAGAAGCGGGGATTTCAAAGATGAAAGACTTGATGTGGCTCGTCCTCGATCAAATGGACAAGTTGAAGTGACTAATGAGCGTTCTTTGAATGGGATCAGCCTTGATTGGACGAAGCCAAGGCGAGATGGCGGAGGAGCTACTTGGCGTGTTATGGGCTTATCGAACTAATCCGAGGACTACAACGGGATTCGCCTTTCAGTTGGCTATGGTATTGATGCCTTAGTCGATTGAAATTGGATCTCAAGTCTTGGTCGATCATTTCGAGAGATCTACAATGAGGAAGGGCTTAAGGCCAATCTTGATTTGCTTGAGAAGTAAGAGAAATAGCCTTAATCAAATTGGCGACTATCAAAGAAAGAGTGGCCAAGCATTATAATGAGGGGTAAAGTTTGAAGGTTAGTAGGAGATTTTGTCCTCGAGAGAAGTCAAGCATCTACACCTCGAGAATCTGGGAAAGGCGATGCCAAGCGGGAAGGACAGTATGAAATCATTGAAGTGTCAAAGGCGGGGAACTTATCGGTTGAAGGCATTAGATGGGTCGACAATTAAGAATACTTGCACTTATTTGGCGAGGCTTAGGAAGTACTTTCGGTAAAAATAATATCAATACATTGGAAGTCGTAAATATTTATGTCATCATCAATAAAGTTCCTTTTCTCGAACAAATCTTGTCTTCGTTCTTGATCGGTTCATTGGTGTTAGGAGGTTGGTGGACTCACCGACCATTCGATGGTAGCCTTTTTTGTAAGTGGTCCTTATGAGTTTGTCGGGCCCTTCGTGGTAGGCAAACGTCATTGGTGTTAGGAGGTTCGGGTGGACTCGTGACCATTCGATGGTCGCGCCTTTTACGGATGAGTGGTCCTTATGAGTTTGTCAGGCCCTTCGTGGTAGGCAAACGTCATTGGTGTTAGGAGGTTCGGGTGGACTCGCTGACCATTCGATGGTAGCATTTTCGGCAGGTGGTCCTTTAGACCTTGTCAGGCCCTTCGGGGTAGGCAAGTGTCATCTTTCAGACCTTGTCAGGCCCTTCGTGGTAGGCAAGTGTTGTCCTTTAGACCTTGTCAGGCCCTTCGGGGTAGGCAAGTGTCATCTTTTAGACTTTGTCAGGCCCTTCGTGGTAGGCAAATGTCATCTTTTGGATTTGTTAGGCCTTTCGGGGTAAATAAATTCCTAATGAAGCAGATCTATCTCACACTTCGGTAACTAATAAGTATCCCTTTACTTTATTACCTAAATTTTTTTCTAAGTGTTGAGTTCGGAATGCCTCATTCTTTAACCTCATCTTATCTGTTTTATGACATGTTTAGTTGTTAATTAACAGTTTGAGTTCAGTCCATGAAAGAGTTTGTGCATCTTTTTAGTTAAATTAATATTGGAGTATTGACAGAAGGTAAATGCACCGAAGTTATAAGGGATGAAACCACCTTTCATTGATATTCAATCTAATTACAATATTAGATCATTTTTACAAGTCCTATAAATTAAAGAAAGAAAAATAACAGAAATCTTCATAAAAATTCTCTAATGAGATCAAGGAATAAGTAAAGCATCAGCTTCAGGTGCCACATTCGTCATCTGAAGAGTCGAGCAAGGATGGATCCGCGTTGGCTGCAATCAGCTTCTCCTTGCCATGACTCCGGCAGAGCTCGTAACTCTCAGAATATATCTTCATTATCTCCCCATTGATCTCATCCGAGTTCCGATACTCTTCACAGATTTGTTTGCGAAGGACATCGGTTAGAGGAGGCCCAAGGTCCCGAAGAGCCTTGAGTTCACGGATTTCTTCTTGAGCTTTTTTGGTTTATTCGGATGACGAGTCTCTCGCCGGCTCTAATTTTTGGATGGTCTTGGTGGGAGCTTAGCATCGACCTTTAATTCCTTGATCTTCTCCATCCTTATCTCGCTCCTCTGAACCAAGTCAACATTCATTTTGACGATCTCCTCGTGCTGTGCTTTGGTTGACTTTAGTTCTTCATTGGAGGCCATCACATCTTCCTTGACTTGGGCTAACTCTTTTTGAAGACCTTTATTTGTATGAAGAAGGCATTCGCGTTGAGTTTTTTCCCTAGCCAAGGCAGACTTCAGAAGGGCATTCTCCTTCCTCAGAGCCCCTTCCTCCGATTCAGCCTCGAGAGACCTCGGACATAGACGCCCGAACACAGCATTCGCCTATGCATGTCCAATATTATTTGATCAGTTTTCAGATGTATAAGTATGAAGATAAATTTGGAAATAAGGGATAAAACCGTTTACCTTCGCCATGTAGCTCATGCCTTCGTTGAGTAAATTCCCATTCGAACTGTTCCCGAACCGATGATCATCGGTTTCACGAAGGAATGCGTTGAACAGTTGAAAGGGAAAATGGGCATTGAATCGAGGCCACATGGTCGGAGAAGGCATGGCGTCCTGCTGAAATTCGGCAGTCGTTTGTCTTGGAGGAGAAGGCGGGGGTTGATTGTGGTGGCGAAGAGTCCACATGTATGGTTTCGGGAGAAGGAGATCGGCGGGGAGTGGGTTGGGGGGTTGTGAAGGTGCGAGATGATGAGCAAGGTGGGTTTGTCCGATGGATGTTTTTTTCGGAGGAGTGTAGGGACAGATCCGGTCGTTTCATCATCGAGCATGTGGATTTCGTGGGGATTATCGAGAATGACACCAAGACGAGAGGAACTTCGGAGCTCTTGGCGATCGAGGGGTTATCTTACGATCCTTATTTTCTTTTACACGAAGAACCTTGGCCCGATCGTGAAAGGAATATCGAGCAGACTCCTCCTCACCGGGGTAGGTTTAGAAGGTGCAGGATGGGGGTTGGTTGATGGGGTTGTTTGTAAGACCCCAGCTTTTATAAATAAAGATGAATTTTCTATAAATAATATTTTTGAATATTATGGAATAAATTTGATATAATGTTATAGTTTTGGGTAATATTTATACATTTTGAAAAGTAAGCAAGTTGTTATAAAATATTCGTTTGGTCGGGGAATATTCTTTTTGTCGGGGAATATTCGTACGACGGCTCAATCAGTGGTGGACCCCACAACGGAAGTATTGTCGTAGTTGAGCTCACCCTTTCTTTCACTGTTCTCTTCAGGAAATAAGAATATAGCTGGGACGAGTCGGGGAAAAGAGTGATGGTCCCGAAGATAGCATTAGTAGTCCTCACTATTCTGTTAAATAGTGTGACAATAAATGTAATGAGGACTCCTTGAGTATGAATATTGTCTAAATGACAATATTCCTATTAGAACTCTCAGTTTATGTATTGTCGTATGTTACACGACAGATGTATAATTAAGTTTGTATTTGAATTTATGTACCATGTAAGTGGCGACCCAAGATGGGTGACGTATACCTAATTTTGGGGGCGTCACATTGTTTGTGGGGTTGCTTCGGGAAGTGTTTCCGGGTCACTTTCGGAGTTTGTTTTCGGTTGGGTGGATTTGGATTTTTTGGCGGATCTTTTTCTTTGGCGGGGTCTGAGGGATTCTTCGGGTATGTTGGGCTCATCGGTTTGGGGTTCATCATTTTGAAGGGAGGTAGTTGGTGGATCGGTGATTGGGGGATCAGCCTGGGAAGATTCTTCAGTCGGATGCTCTTCGCTCACATCCGAATTCTTCCCTGGAAAAAAATCTTTCAGGTCTTTCATGTGACGCCCCCAAAATTAGGTATACGTCACCCATCTTGGGTCGCCACTTACATGGTACATAAATTCAAATACAACTTACTAATATAACTGCGTGTATACAATCGACATAAGCTATGAGTTTGAATACAAATATTGTCTACTAGATATTATACAAACTCAAAAGGAGTCATCATTACAACTATTGTCACACTATTTAACAGAATAGTGAGGACTACTAATGCTATCTTCGGGACCATCACTGCAATTTTCCCCGACTCGTCCCAATTTATATTCTCATTTCAAGAGAGAGCAAAAATGAAAAAAAGGTGAGCTCAACTAGTCCAAAGAAGAAATATTATAACTAAGATAATGCGAGAATAAATTATCAATAGTCTTCAACAATGTTAAAGCGATAAAATACAATAGACAACCGGTTTAAGCTGCGGTGGAATATGCAATCCATTAAAAGAGTCAAGTAGAAAATAAAGTCTTCTATCTTTTAGGTTTTAAAAGGTTTTCATCAATTTTATCACTAAGACTCGGTTTAATGAATAAACCACAATATCTAATCATCCACGTACCACGGTCAAGGATTTTCATCAAATTATCTATGGTCATGATTATACCGAATCACCCCCTGGTCATAATCATACCAAAAACTATCCATCATCGCATTACTGAAATCGAGGACTTTTGTCACATCATTTATATCAAGCCATAATTATACCGAATGATGATCTCGGTCATAATCATACTAAGTTCATCTATGCACGTAAGCCAAAGATAACATAATATAACATGAGAGGATGATGGCGATGACATAATAATTCACTAAAACAAGTTCACGAATTAATTTATTCGAGGAACTAATAACGCCCAAATTGTCAACATGATCTTTGCTTTGTAGAGTAAAATTCAAGAATGATCGGAAGAATATTTCCATGAAAGATTTGGATGAAACGCAAATATCAAGAATATTCTACTAATTTCATGGAGTATAGAAGTCAAAGTTTTAACCAATTTGGGTATAATAAAGAATGGAATAACAAAAGAAATCACCATGCATGCGATAGACCGCATGAGCAGAGTTATTCCAATGAGAATAATAATAACGGAACAAAGTCGGTGAAATTCACACCGCAAGCGAGGATGTTCAACAGAATAATAAAGATGGAACCGATCCGGTGTAAAACACACGAGATAGGATATTCCAACAGAATGATAAAGACGGAACCGGTCCGGTGTAAAACACACATGAGCAGGATGTTCCAGCAGAATAATAAAAGAGCGGAACCGGTCGGTGTAAAACACACTGCATGAGCAGGATGTTCCAACAAAATAATAAAGAGGCGGAACCAGTCGATTGTAAAACACTGAGACAGGATGTTCCAATGAGAATAATAGAAGAATGACACCAAGTATAGGGTAAACCGCATTATCTGATTATGTATAGGGTATGCCACGATATCTGAGTTATTCAATAGAATAATAAAGAATGGAATAACAAAGGGATTTCACCAAGTATAGGGTATCTGGCGTATCTGAGTTATTCCAATGAGAATAATAAAGAATGGAATAATGAAGTTCTCTTCATGAATAAGAAAGAATAACACCCCTTACGAGTACAACAAATAATATCCCTTACCTTAAAAGAATGAATATTGGAAAAGTGAAGTAGCGAGAATACTTTTCTTCTTTCTCTATAGTTTTCTCTCAGAGTTTTGATGAATTAAGTAAGAAATAATGAAGGAATGAGCTTTCTATTTATAGAAAAAGCGAGGGTGGCTCTTTGGTCTTAACGAAGGGTCAAAATGACTCTTGGTAATATTGAAGAGACAACTACTATTTTTGAAGGGTAATTAACCTTGGAACAAGAAGAGGCGAGTTAACTCTTGGTAATATTGAAGGGACAACTACTATTTGCGAAGGGGTAATTACTATTGACGAAGGTAATTACTATTCACGAAGGTAATTACTATTCACAAAGGTAATTATTATTCACAAAGGTAAATACTATTGACGAAGGTAAATACTATCGACGAAGGTAATTACTTATTCACAAAGGTAAATACTATTGACGAAGAGACTCTTAGATGATGACATATGGCCCCCCATAAAATAATCAAACTTACCACAAGCGTCTCATAATGACTCTTTATATACATCAAGGATTGAATAAATATTACCACAAATCATTTTATTTTTAATCAACACATATTTAATCTTTCAACAATTATTAATCATTTATAACTTGTCGTCTCAATTAATAATATAACATATTATCTGGATGATCTTGTGACAATAATTGAATCAATAATATAAGAGATATGATGCGACAATTATCAGAAATAATAATTGAGTATAGCTAAGTGACTTCTCACGTAAGCATCAATAATCAATACTGAGTGTCTACTTATCTGACCACGCTTATTCTTGTACTTTTCTTACTAGGGTAGTTCAGCGGTTTTAACGGTAACACCTCCGCCATTATTTTTATAGAAAGATAATTTTGTCGTTTTCTAACTACGACAATACTTCCGTTAATGGGGTCCACCATTGATTGGTAGTCGTCACGAATATTCCCCGACAAAAAGAATATTCCCGACCAAACGAATATTTTATAACAACTTGCTTACTTTGCAAAATTTATAAATATTACCCACAACTATAACATTATATCAAATTTATTCCATAATATTCAAAAATAATATTTATAGAAAATTCATCTTTATTTATAAAAGTTGGGGTCTTCTGACATCCCTTAACATGAAATTTAAGCCCTCGAAATTAGAATGCGATACGATATGTTAAAGAGGTGAGGATACCTTGAATACCTTTATCGTTAAAAATATTAAATTCATCTTGTAATCCTACCAAAGATATTCATTAACAATTCATCTTTGCACTATCTGAGCCAAAGATATACAACTGTAAAACCAATAATGCTGAGACGCAGCTTAATAGTATCACGACCACGAATTATCCATGCACTACGACCAAAGATAATCGTGTATTCATTAGTATCACGACCACAAATTATCCATGCACTACGGCCAAAGATAATCGTGTTTTCAATTACGGTCATGATTATAAAGAACAATCCACGGTCATAATCATACCAAGTCCATCTATCACGTGAGCCCCGAGATGACTTTCAACATAATATAAGCATGAGGATCATGTCGATGATATAAAGAATCAATCAAATGAGATAAAGGATAAATATTAAACATTTATAATATAATTTATCCGAGATTCAAGAATATCCCCATGTTATCAATCACTTAATAATCTCATAATCTAATATCCTTAATATTATAACAATATTTTAATCACTTTCTTAAATTTATAAACAATTTATCTCAATTGTTTACGCTTTACCATATAATGCATTTAATCATTCAAAATATCATACTCATAAGATATCATCACCAATTATCAAATCCTCATCAAAAAAAATATGCATATACTCTATATAGGATTCTCTAGCCATAAAATTATATTTTCAACTTTGTTACTTCACATAACATATTTAACTCATATGTTAAGTAACTAAACTATTTTCATGAAAAATACCAAATCAGTCCCAAAAATATTTCTTTTTCGGGATTTAGCATAATATAGTCCCATAATGAAAATATAGTTTTCTCGGAATTTTAAAATTTATTTACTATTTTTCAAAAATCAATTTCTAATTAATTCCTTAAGAAATTAGCTACCTCAAGTTTAACTCCAAAAATTCCCAAATGTTGGCAAGACCTTACACATGTTAATGTGAGCCTCAGATTTAAATTTCATGGTCATCGGAGTTATAGAACTCCGATAATAGCATTTTTCGTCAAAAAAAACCTAAATATTGAAATGGTCATAACTTGCTCATTTTAAGTCGGAATGAGCTCATTTTTGGACACGATGTTCTTTATACCATATAATTTTATGTCCCAAAAGGCCTGAATTTTTCTCACTAATTAAGTGGCCGAAACAGCCCTTACAAAAACGTGGCAAGAACTTTTTGGACATTTTAAAGTTTTGACTCCTTTGCTAAAATCATCCCACGAAAATCTACAACACCTTTTTCAGTGATTCCACTTGGATTAGTTAGGAAACTCATAGATCTAACTCTAGGACTTGACCACACTCAAAAATTCAAAATATAATAGGAAATTTGGTCAATTGAATTTCATGTTACGTTTTTCACCAAAATCTGGTTTTTAACTCTTTGTGATTTTTAAGAAACTTTCATGTTTTCACATACTAACCAACATAACTCATCATAACAATTAATAATACCACGTATACCCATGATTTTCATTAGTCCAATGCTTTTATTATGACTTTCATCATAAACCACGTAAACTGTTCATTTTAGTTGAAGAAATATTTGAGGGTTTAAGAAATGGGTTTTATCTTTGGGGTCAATCTGAAATTCGATTTCATGCTCTAAGTAGGCTAAGAAGTCTTCAAGAATACGCCAGAAATTTATTAATAATAGAAATATCATTCAAAAGCTGTGACTCTCATCCAAGACTTGGATAATACGTCACATTGATACCAAGCCTGTGACTTTCTATCCCTTAACCTAGATAGCACCTCACAATGATACCTATAAACTTGCCATCTTCATTCACGATGTCGCCTCTGAAAAAGTGTCGGCGGCGGTGCATTCCACACAAGGAAGTCAACAACGAAAGGTTCGGGGCTCTTTACTTATGCCTTGATATGACAATAATTGACTTTAGTAGTTTGGTTACTTGAATTCGCATAACAACGGGTTGGTTATGAATATAAAAGCTAACGACCTTACGAAAAGCATGATGAGTAGTTAACCAATTGATTCCTAAAATCACATCAAAGGAAAGTATTTTCAAAAAGATAAGATCGACGAAGTAACGTGAAAGTGTTTATTTGAATCAAACAAGATTTAAAAATAGTAAGCGGTAACGAAGGCTCCTACTAATGAAGTTTCAACAAATAAGTCAAAGTTTAACTTCTTGAGTCAAATTTAAGCGTTGAACACAACTAGGTGAAATAAAAAGTGGGTAGAGGCGGTATATAACACGGTATAGACTTCGCAAGAGCTTATGATTAACTTACCCGTGATAATTTAATTCGGGTTCCTCGTCACGAGAAAAAAAACGCTCTCTCTTAAACTACGGCTTTGGTTTATGGGGGATGACCTTTGGTGCCTCCATCCTTGTTGAATTTGTCTTGATGAAAGCGACAAAATCGAGCTAAGTGACCTTCTCTTCCACAATTATAACATGCTTTTGAACGGCATGGTAGCGATTCGGATGATGTGTTCCTCTCCTCGCATTTGAAGCATATGATAGGTGGTCTTTCTCTTTCTCCTTAACAACGAGTCTTTGGTCTTGGCGTCTTTCCATCATTGTTGAATCTCCTTTTCTTGAAATGTCCATTCTTATTGCTTTGACCACGATTACCACAAAGTGGTTACCATATCGGCCGTTGATTCCTCCACGCTTGTTGTCATCGCTCGATGATGACTACTCTCATTGGTATTATAATTTTGTCACCGCTCTCTTTTAGTTCGTTGACTCGTTATCGCTCCACTAAGCGAGCCCTATTTACAACATCCGAATACAAACACGGTTTTTAGAAATAAGATGTTGGCGATATCTCGACTTCAAACCTCTTAAAAACATTCGCGCCATTCTCTCTTCATTATCCACCAAGTGGGACGAATCGTGATAACTCATAAATTTTGCCTCGTATTTATATTACGATCATATTGTTTTGTTCAACTTGATAAACTCCACCTCCTTCATGTGAAGAATACTTTTAGGAAAGTATTTGTCGTTGAACAGCTCCTGGAACTTCTCCCAAGATATCTTCAGTACAGCAGGTTGAGTACGTTTCAATGATACTTTCAGGAAAGAATGATCAGAAGAATATTTCCATGAAAAGATCTTTGGATGAAACGCAAATATCAAGGATATTCTACTAATTTCATGGAGTATAGAAGTCAAAGTTTTAACCAATTTGGGTATAATAAAGAATGGAATAACAAAGGAAATCACCGTACATGCGGTGCTCAGCATAGGCAAAGTTATTCCAGCAGAATAATAATAACGGAACCGAGTCGGGTGAAATTCACGCAAGCGAGGATGTTCAACAGAATAATAAAGATGGAACGGATCCGGTGTAAAACACACGAGATAGGATATTCCAATGAGAATGATAAAGAGCGGAACCGGTCCGGTGTAAAACACTACGTACGGATGTTCCAGCAGAATAATAATAAAAGCGGAACCGGTGGGTGTAAAACACATGATGAGGATGTTTCAATGAGAATAATAGAAGAATGTCACCAAGTATAGGGTAAACCACGTATACGGATCATGTATAGGGTATGCTGGCGTATCTGAGTTATTCTAATGAGAATAATAAAGAATGGAATAATGAGAGGATTTCACCAAGTATAGGGGGTATGGCGTATCACAAAAGTTATTCAGCAGAATAATTAAGAATGGAATAATGAAGTTCTCTTCATGAATAAGAAAGAATAACACCCTTACAGATACAACAAATAATATCCCTTACCTTAGAAGAACCGAATATTGGCGAGGTGAAGTAGCAGAATACTTTTCTTCTTTCTCTCTATAGTTTCTCTCTACAGAGTTTGAGGTGAATTCGTAAGAAAATAATGAAGGAATGAGCTTCTAATTATAGGAAAATAGAATGCATAGTAATTAATCCATGAGCGGTCAGATTGATTTACTTTAATCTGACGGTCCATATTTAAAGCAAAATCTTTTAAATAAAATATAATATATTCTATTTATATAAAAACATTTTACTATGCAAACACTATGCAACACTATGCAAAACACTACGCAACACTATGCATAATAAAATATAATATATTCTATTTATAAAATAACTTTAATAAATTATTACATTTTATATAAAAGATGTTTCATTTTATTACGTTAATAATATCTGAATAAAACAAAACGTCATTATCGCTATAATAATTCATATTATTAATCGACAATAATGGAATCAAAGTGAGTGTGACTTCACATAAGCATCAATAATCAATCTGGTGTCTTACTATACAACCACGTATTCATCGTACTTTTACTACCGAGTAGTTCAACAGTATCAACGGTAAAACTTCCGCCGTTATTTCAATAAAATATTTTTGTCGTTTTCTCAATCCAACAATAATTCTGTTGTGGGGTCCACCAATGATTGAGCCGTTGCACGAATATTCCCTGCTAAACCGAATATTCCCCGACCAATCGAATATAATATAACCACTTGCATACTTTGCAAAATTTATAAATACTACCCACAACTATAATATTATCTCAAATTCACACCATAATATTAAAAAATTATTTTGACAAAATTTAAATCTTTATTGATAAAATCTGGGGTCTCACATTTCACTTCCGAAGAAGTTGGTTTGATCAGAGACACTGCAAAAAACCATATATCAGAACCTATATCATTTATATATCCCAAAATTATATTTACAAAGTTGTTGAAACTTACATTTGTGGTCATATAGCCCGGGCTTGTTTGGTCGAAGTGTAAAACTCCATTCTTTTGGAGGAATCTTCTTCAAAAGTCGCCATCTCCTCACACGCTTGGAGAAGTCTCAAAAGTCGTGCAGAGACCCGATCAAAGGTAGTCAATCTGGAAGAGAAGAGATCTCGGGTCCGTGACGAAAAACCACTTCTCGTGCCGACCTTGTTCTTTGGAAGGGGTATCCATCATCAAGGTCTCCTCTCGAAACTGTGTTGGGTCGGGGATTGCTTACTCAGCATTTTAAAGCCTCGTTCTCGAGACCTTCCAGCAGAGAAGAGGGTGAAGAAGATGTCAACAGAGGGAGAAATCCCTAATTCGTGACAGAAGGCAATGAATGCCAGGATATGGATGTAGGAATTAGGCACTAATTGAGCAAAGCCCACTCCTATGAACCCTAGGAGGTAACGATAAAAGCATGGAGAGGTAGGTGAACCCCTTTTCGAGAAAGGTGGTGGCATAAGCGACCCAACCGTGCAAGTCATTTGATACGTCGCTTCTTCGTGAGCGAGAGCCCTTATAAGATACATGTCGGGGAATCGATAACAAGTCAGAAGGATACGTATCTCGATTAAAGTGACGGAAGAGGGATGTTGGCATGAGGAAGCTGTTCCCCATCCTTGAAAAAGTCGGAAGTCGATGCGAGAGGGATCGAGGAGGTGGATTTCCCCATGGTTGTTGAAGATTGGGGTTGGAACTCGAACCCTCTTGGTTAGGGTTTGGGTTGGGAGAAAGCAGTACTAACAGGAGTTCTGCTGAAGGGAGAGTTTTGGCTAGAGTTCACCGTCACCATTGTTGAGATTTCGTGAAGTAGAGAAAGAAGTTTTGCAGAGGAGAAGAAAGCTCAAAGGTTCAAATTTCAAATTGGCGGAGTAAAGCCGCGAGAATTGGTAAAGTTTACCTTTTATCTTGTGATTTACCACGGTGAATCGATGGCGGCACATTTAATTCACTACAATGATGATGAATGGGAAGAGGTTTCTTCCGTTTTTGGGTCTAAATATCTTCACCTGAGTGGGCTTGCGTCTATTGGGCTTCCCATTTCTATTTCTGATATCAATTTGGACCGGTTTTGTTGGACTTTAGCGAGTTTCACTTTGGACCTCTTGTGATTTATCATAATTCGTTATGTCATGAGCCTATACTGTTTATAGTCTTTCATTAAACACCGTGTTCAATAAAAGACTAGGGGGTAATGTTGGGCCATAATCCTTTTCCTTATTGGGCCAAACTTAATGGGCTCCTCCCTTGGATTATGTTATGCTAGTCCTGGTTGGTCCGAATGGTTTGGGCCCAGTTACTTGATTAATTCATTGGGTCCTTCCGGTTGGATCCGGTCGTTGGGGTCATTTCCGTTATTTGGGCTTAGTCGTTGAATTGGCCCATTATACAATTTGTCACTTAATCCAACCTTGGCCGTAAGAATCATTATGCGAATGATAGTCGATTACTAAGTCCGCCACCTTTCTGCATGGCATTAATGAGGATGGGGCTCAGATGATCGGCGGTGGCAAACAGTGGTAGCAGGTGTGGAAGTATCAGATACTTTCAATTTGAAATAACCAAGGGAGTAGGGAAAAGGTGTCGATGAGATGATGAGTGTACGATAGAAAAGGATTGGAGTATGTATGGGGCTACAAGATCACATAAGAGGGTAAGTAACTAAACATTACACACATTCATATTATTATTCTCTCTCGGACATTAGACATTATTTTTCTCCATTGTTGACCTTTGTGATCGCCGAAATCTTGACTCTCGCCGGGAAATTTATCCCCTTTGGTCGGTAGTCAGCTTTTGGTGTTGACTTGTTGAACTGTGCAGGATATCGGACGCGTCTTGGTGATTGGGACGTGGAGAAAGATCTTGGCGTTAACAATTACTAATTCGAGTTTTATTAATATCTTAAATCTCATGTGTTTGAACTCATATTATAGCAGTTTAAATTTTTTTAGTTATTATATTAAAATTGTTTAGTGTGTGCATCATTGTAAAATATTTAAATATATTAGTATACCGTGTGTCATTTAATTTTTGGTATTTTTTAATTCTCTCTGTGATTGTTTGTAATATTCAATCTTAAATTTAATAATTACTTTTTCCATTATTAAAATTGTAAATATATTTTAACTTTTTAAGATATATTTCAAAATTTTAAGTTTAACATGTAAAAACTCTAAAAATGCAGTTGGGGGAGGACCACGTACCCAACCACCCATGACCCACCCACTCCCGCTTATTCCAAAAGTTGTTTATTCTTGAGTTTTGAAGCCGTACTTCAATTATTTATAAATTGCTCCGGAGGGCTTATAGCTTGGGACGGAAAGTTGTGGCGTATTTTAATTATGAGCCAGCCGGCTGCCTCTCTTATTTTTTCCCTCCATTTACCTACACTGGGCGGTGCCTTAGAGGCCACAGGACTAGACCCAGTGCTTCTTCTTTTTGTCAATTTTTATGAAACATTTGTATTATATGTTCAAAAATACAAACACGTTTGAGTATGTTATTCGTTTAAATCTTAAATATATTTTATTTAATTTATAAATGTTAGCATATATAATTTTTAAAATTAGATATATATTTTATTTAAATTATTAAATAATATATATTTTATAAAATATTATTATTTATTTTACAAATAGATTGAATACTATCACGTTAATATTAATTAAGTACATAATAGTATATATAGTACAAATTGAAGCATAGTTCAATTCAACATACATTAATTAAAAAGAGAAAACTATATATAGCAATTAATCCCTAATCACCCACTTGCCGGACATAATTATCTCTTGTTTCCGAGTTGTTCATCAATTATAATCAATTTTTTTTTTTTTTTTGAGTTAGGATACGTGGAAGACTAATCTTAACGTTCTCAAAATTTTAATTTTTTTTCTCAAATAACGTGTTATTGTTATATTATTACATGAACAATATTTTTATAATTGAGTATATGTTAAATTTTTTTATTAAAATATATATTTAATAAGACTTGTAGAATTATGATCCTAGGTGGGAACGTCGGCAACCAAATTAGGGTTTGGTCAAAATTAGAGCATTATATATATAGTAGCTGCTACGTCCAAAAGGGTGCATGGACTTTCTTTCTAGCTAATGCCTGATAGTCCAAAATACCTTGACCCAAATGTCTTCGAAAAGCAAGACTTTGGAAATAATGGTAGCTACTTGTATCACTCATCTTTTTGACACCATATGAATATGATGCTTTTGGTTGACCTGGTCCTATAATTCTCTTTTTTATTTATTTAATAAAAAAATAATTTATTTTTGAAAATGTATTTTTATTTATTATATAAATAACTCCCTCTGTTTCTCAAGGGAGATTCCATTTACAAATATTAAGAACATGAAAATGATATATATATATATATATATATATATATATATATATATATATATATATATATATATATATATATATAAATCTGTATTTATGTATTAGGCAAGAGTAGAAATTTTATGATGAATTTTTTTTTATGATGATGATTCACCCGTCCGCCATAAATATATATATATATAATGACGGATGAAAACCGTCATTTATAATATAAAAATCATCTCCATGTATTGCATGTAATATCTAATTTGTATACATACATTTTTCCATATATATATCGACAAATATTTGACGGAGTTAAATTACGACCAACTGAAAGTTATTAGAGAAAGATCACTTTCCACTTGTATGTCGATACTGTATTGATCAAACTTAATTTTATGCTAACCACTCCCGTATTAGTATATCGCTTATGTTGAAATTTATATATATAAACACACTTGTAGTCCCACAAAAACTGATTACTTTCTTTCTAATACTCCGTAATAGCTACCTTTACCATTAAAAAGTTATAATTTTCTTATTTTACCAGGTATTTTTTTTATCTATCTATCTATATTGGTTTGATAGATCACTGTTATAATTTTATCCAATCTTATGTAAACTTTCACAATATGTAACAAAATTTTAACTCAATTAACTAAAGGCATGTTGTTCGATATAGCTCCAGAAAGAAAATTAGGAGAAAACTTATGAAAAACTTAACGTATTCGTCTAACGCTTGTGTTTATTTTTATCATAATAAAGAATAAATTCAAACATATAATATTTCACAATAATAATAATAAAAAGTTATTACCACTAAACTATCACCATTATATTAGTCTCTAGGGATAGATAGGGAGACACTCGGATCATAGTATTAGTTGGATCTTCATTTACGATGCTTAGTTGATTATAAAGTTTCTTTTTTAACAAGCTGGATTACCCAATATTCTACAGTCCAATTAGTTTTTCTAAAAAGTCTAATTGTCCCGGAGTAAATCTTGCTGTTGGGTCATGATATTTTATATAGTGGGCCGGACTGGTTGGGCCTACTTCTTTGGTTAAATCTATTGAATCATCTTTGTTGTATCTTGAAAGCATTGGATCAGGTTGATTGAACCGTCCCATCAGATAACTACATATCTTCACTTGGGCCGAGTTGGTTAAATCTACCGAGTCATTTCAATTGGGCCCGATCAGTTGGGTCTTCTTTATTGAGTCGGGTCAGTGGGCTGACCCAACATATATTTAAATATCTACATCTTTGACCGGTGATGATGACAAAGATATGGCTGACTGATATCTTACATCGCATTAATGAGGATTGGACAATCGGCCAGTGGTGGATAGAGGGGATGAGATTAACAGGTGTCAGGGGAATCGGTTGCACGAAAAATTGGATCTTGGAGTATATGATAACAAATATATCACAGCAAGGAACATCATCCATGGGGAAGGTGGCGAT
The DNA here is from genome assembly GCA_020205615.1 of Panax quinquefolius. Taxonomy (NCBI): domain Eukaryota; kingdom Viridiplantae; phylum Streptophyta; class Magnoliopsida; order Apiales; family Araliaceae; genus Panax; species Panax quinquefolius. The sequence goes on from CM035166.1 coordinate 7,414,803, forward strand.
AATTTTATCTCTCTCAAGACACTAGATATTTTATCCTCCATTGTTAACCCTTGTAACGGCTGCATCTTGATTCTCACGCTTTGAATTTATCCCCTCACGATTGGCCAAAGTCGCCAAGCTTTTAGTGTTGATCGTGTTCTTCATCGTGCGAGGATTAGGACGTCTTACGTGATTGGGACGTGGCAAAAGATCTTGGCGTTAACATTGGCGCTAGAAAGAGGGTTGTGTTCTAGTGTCCTTGAGTTTTCAATCACAAAGTTTCATTTGTTTTACGTCAGAAAGAATGTTAAGGATCGTTTGGGTCCTTTCAAAAGTGCTCTTGAGAGTACGGATTCCAAGCGTGATTCAGGGGGTTCTCGTTCGAGAGCCTGTGGTGAAGCCGAAGGAGGTTGGTCTTTGCGGCTGACAAGGAACGTGGTCATGGCCGAAAGCGAGTAGAAGGCACCCCACCTAGAACTCGGCACCGAAGTGATCAGGACGACAAGGCTGCCAAGCTGGTGAAGATGGCGGACGAAGCAGATAAAGCTTTGGAGGTTCTCTTGAAGTAGAGCGAGGATATAGCTGAACATGTGCTTCGGATTGCCGAGCTGAAGGACGAGGCGTTCAATTATGAAAGCGAGTCGCCGGATGGCGTAGTGGAGCGGAGTCCTTCGGATGGCAGAGTTGGTGCAGATCCTTTGGTTGGCAGAGTTGGTGCAGATCCTTCGGATGGTAGAGCTGGAGCAGATGCTTCGGATGACAGAGCTGAAGGACGAGGCGTCTAATTATGTCCAGTCTGAAAGACGTAGTAAAGCAGTCTATACACTTTGAAGACATGTCTTAAGATGATCCTCATGACCGAAGAAGACCAAGGAATCATACTCTTGAGCATTCGAAGAGGGTACCTCACTCTATCGGTTATCGGGATTATGGTCGCAACAGACGAATAAGTTGATCTAGAGAGTATACACCTTATAATACAAATAAGGCATTCTGCCTCGGGTATTCTCACCACAGTGACAAAAATCTCCACCGAAATAGATCCAGAAATCACACTCCCAGAATCCAATCGAGGGCACACCTTGAAAGGTACTTGTCTTCTGAGAAATCCATCTAAAGTCGCAATAGACCGGGATAGATTCGGAAGAAGCTTTGAGGAGGTTTATGTCCCAATCGTGACGAGCTCATGGATGTTGTGTGCAGACGGATATTCTATTTCGGACATCAGTGCAACAGGCTAGCAAGGGGTCGATGGCTATAACAATTCTATTTTTCGTCATCATTGCTTAAATGTTTGGTTCCATCCGAAACAGATTATGTTCTTTGGGAAGTTCACGAAGACATTTGTGGCAATTATTTGGCTGCGAAGTTATTGGCCTACAAAGTACTTCGGCAGGGATATTCTTGAAAGAACTGGGGATTCAGCATAGAAAGACTTCGGTAGCTCATCTACAATTTATATCGATCTTCTCTCTATTTGGTCCTAAATTCATAATGGTGCAAGGAGGACGGGGGGGACTCGCTGACCATTCGATGGTAGCCATTTCGGCAGGAGTGTCCTTATGGTTTTGTTATACCCTGCGTGGTAGACAAATTCCATGGTCCTTTTAATATTTCTTTTACCGCGAGTGGTAAATCAATAGGCACCGAAGTAAGGAGGACGGGGGGGACTCGCTGGCCATTCGATGGTAGCTTTTTCGGCAGGAGTGTCTTTATGGTTTTGTTATACCCTGCGTGGTAGACAAATTCCATGGTCCTTTTAATTTTGATTTACCGCGAGTGGTAAACAAAATGCACTGAAGTAAAGAGGTATGATCGGACTCGCTGGCCATTCGATGGCAGCCTTATTGTCAGGAGAGTCCTTATAAATTTGTTCTACCGCGAGTGGTAAACAAATTTCATGGCCCTTATAAAATTGTTCTACCCCGAGTGGTAAACAAATTTTCTTTATATACTTGTTCTACCCCGAGTGGTAAACAAGATCTTGATGGTGCAAGGAGGATCAGCCGAATTCACCTTGGCATGATCTGTCTCACACTTCGGTAACAATAAGTATGCATTACTTTATTTTGTTCAAGTGTTGAGTTCGGATTATATTATTATTGTTCTTAACTATAATATAATTTGCTTGATTATTGACTAACAGTTTAAGATAAGAGGCAACTGTGCATTTTTCACGTTGATGAATGATGAATTATTGACAAGAAATGTTCACCCACAAGTAATAAGGCATGAAGTTGATATTTCATTAATATTAACTATTCACATAAAGTTAGAATTTTTGCAGAAAGTTCTACAGCTAAAGGTAAAAGGGAGGTCATCTTCAGGCTTCTTCCTTGTCAAACACCATCGTCTAAAGAGTCTAGAAAAGATAGATCTACCTTGGTCGCGACAATCTTTTTCTTGCCTTTACTTCGGCAGATTTCATATCCTTTGGCATATATATGGACGATCTCATCGTTCATTTCTAAGCAGTTTTTACGTGATTCGCTTGGATCTCCTTACAAATATCTTGATCGATTGGCGGACCCAAGTTCTAAGGGCAGAAGTTATCGGAGTTCCTCTTCGAGCTTTTGACGAAGTGCTATATATCTTGCCTCTTTAGCGTGGATATTGTTATTTTGCTTCGCCAGGCTCTGATTGAACTCGGCCAGATCTTCATTCTTCTTCGTCAAAATTTCATTCTTCGGAAGCAGGTCGACATTTATATCTGTGATGACCCGATGTAATAGGTCCATTCCATCCAATCCATTCTGAGTCGCCAAATACATGGTACAGAAACAACTACAACTTTATTAATACAATTGTCGTGCAAAATACGACAACACATAAACTGTGAGTTTAAATACAAATATAGACCAACTATGACTCATGTCCCAACCATGGACATCACCTCATAATGACACCTTACATAAAGGTATAGTCGAAAACTATTTTAGAAATTAGAATCTTTGGGAAGTGCTCGAGAAACCTTCGTACATGGGAGAGGCCATGCTGCTCAAGTTATGATAGATATCATATGGCCGCAGAATTATCCTTGGTTGATCTAATAGACCCCAAAGAAAAACGAGAAGATTACTATCATATTCTTCCCGATGGTGAGTCTTCTCTTAACATATCATTATCTCCTTTGTCTCTAATTGGGTATTATACTCCAAACAAACACCAAGATTATATAGGTAGTGCTTGTAAATATACTCAAAGAAGTGGATGAGCACAACCACGTCTTATGATGACACGAGGTTGTATGTCATTAGACATCTTGTATGATAGTGGCAAAACACCCTTCCAAGTTAAATTCACCTCACCTCAACATCTATGTAATTCACCAATTCTATTCCTTGTTATCCCTCGCTTTCGACCCGGCTACACCTTTATTATTACGAAAGGAATTGTGAAGCAAAAAAGATGAGCACAACTAGCTCAATAAAGAATATTATGACTAAAGATAAATAAATTATCAATAGTCTTCATCAAGAATAAATCGTAGATTTAGAACATATGGTAGATGATAAAACTTTTCAACCATAGTTTGCAGTGAACGAAGCAATCCATTAGAAGAGTCAAATAGACCATAAAGTCTATTATCTTCTCAATGTTAAAAGTCCATCAACAATGTTTTATCCCTGTAATATCAATCAACAGTTCTGGTTCACAATCATATGAATAACTCATAATCATAATTGTGGTTCTAAATTCCTCTTCTCATCCAGGACGAAGATAATTTTCATCACCTGTCTTTACCTGAAACATCAAAGATCATGGTTATACCAAATCACAGTTCCTGTTCATAATCATACTAATAAATTCATCTTTGCACTACGGCCAAAGATATTCATCAACAGTTCATCTTTGCACTACTGGCCAAAGATATTCAATAACATGTCATCTTTGCACTACAGGCCAAAGATATTCAACAACAGGTCATCTTTGTACTACAGGCCAAAGATATTAATATCCCAAAGATATTAATATAAACAATAATTATAACCATGTTGATCAATTCACCTTTCCACTTAAGCTAAAGATATTCAATTATAAATTCAATGGTCATGATCATACCAGTCACAATTCAACTTTTCACTACTGGCCAAAGAGAACCTTAGTCATGATCATACCAATAATCTACCCATCTTTACACTCCAGTGAAAGAAAATTTCAACATCAGGGTTATAAAAATGTTATATATGATAATAAAATCAATATAATCAATACATAGTTTTAATCTCCAGAGTAATATTCATAAATCAACTATAATTTGGATAGAAAAAGAAACCAATTTTGTAGTGAATAGTCCCCGTGAATAGTAACTCGTGAATAGTAACTCATGAATAGTAACTCATGAATAGTAACTCGTGAATAGTAACTCGTGAATAGTAACTCGTGAATAGTAACTCATGAATAGTAACTTGTGAATAGTACTCATGAATAATAACCCCGACTTGAAAAAGTTCCAAATTTGATAAAAAGTTCAAACCAATATTTTAACATAATGATATTGAAGAAATAATATCACTTACGAAGAAAATAACATCCCTTTCAATCCCTTAGAATTCCGTACTATCCCTTACCTCAAAAAAAGCGGTCTTACGATTTGGAATAATATTTCCGAACTAACTTGCAGAGTATAGCAACACTCAAGATATCAAAATACTCACAAGAATACACTCGATAATATAGAGAGAAATAGAGAAAACTTCAGGTTTACGGTGTGATTTTCAATTTAACCCAAGCACCATATTTATAAGAAAATCTTTAGAAACATCAAAGGTAGAAAATTTAATAAAATATTATTATATTTATATAAATTTCCTACGTACACCAAGAATCTGAATTCAACATGCATTCAACACCAGTGGGGCCCACCAACAATATAAAAAACATTTTTCTTAATAAAAATTATTAAAACTTCAAAAATCAATTATTCTGGAACTTCAATAATTCATAATAAATAGCCCTTTTATCAGAAAATTCGAATCTCGAGAACTTTAATAGGAAATTCAATTCTCTACAACTTTGCAGAAGAAAGGTTTTCCAAATTCCAAATAAAAATTGACCGAAATCCACATACGGACGATTTTACAAGCTATAATCAAATTTCAGTCAAGAAATGGGGTCCACCGACACATAAAACATGTGTTAATCATTTAATGCAACAAAAATACTCTTCCTCCTCATATACTCATATATCACACATTCATTGTAAAAATATCATCATTATTATATTATAATAATATAATAAAATATTATTTTATCAGAAAAAAAAATATAAATTTTCAACAATTGTCACTTTAAAAATTTTCTCCATCTATATCCACATAAAATGAATATTTTTCTTATCGTATAAATTAATAATTAATTATTCACAAATAATATTATAGAATCACAATATTGACAACCAGGCAGTTCCTAGGAAAGAGGGGACTTTCCAATAAGAATTTCTCCTTACTGGCGCACAATTAGGTGACCAAACCTCTCCTTAGACAGAACTTTCTAGACATTGCCAATAATGTTATCTAATAATATTATTCAGATAATATGAATTACTGCTCTGATAATAGAAAATATTGTGTAGTGATAATTATTGAAACAACAGTAATATAAAATATCAACGCAATAATTATTGAATCAATAAATAAAATATTGAAGAGTAATTACTGTAACAATTATTAAGTAGTGCCTTCTTACGTAAGAATCAATAATTGGTGTAATACCGTGTGCTACTGTGCAACAACGCGTATTACTGTGTTTTAACCATCGGGTATTCCAATAGTATTAAAGGTAACAACTACGCCATTATTTATAAAAACTCAAATTTGTCATTTTCTTCATCCGACAGTTATTCTGTTATGGGGCCCACAAATGGCTGTGGCTTGGCCGCATTTAATATTCTCCGAATGTAAAGAATATTCCACGACCAAACGAATATTCCCCGACAACAATGAATATTTTATAACCACTTGCTTATTTAAAAAAAATTCATATATCACCCTTAACTTTAAACTTTTATCAATTTAACTATTTACTGAATATTAATTATAAGAAAAAATTGAATACTTTTATTTAATAAAATTCGGGGTCTTACATGTGTAGCCTTGATCGTCTCCAACTCTTTTTTGACCTTGTCGAGATCCTTCCGAAGTCATTCATTGTTGAGAAGAACAATGTCAAGGTTGCTTCTTTCTTTTGCCAACACAGACTTCAGAATGACTTTCTTCCTTCGGGCGGCATTCTCTTCGGTATCCTCTTCGACTTCTTTATATTTGGGACGGAGGCGCCCGAAGATAGCATTTGCATGCATATGACCAATATTAATCAATCAGTTCAAATTGATGGTCAAATATCAACTTCTTTTAGTCTGGTATTTCATTCCTTCATCCGTCGGCCCATGATGGAATTATTACCGAATCGATGATCATCGGTGTATGCTACGATTTGGGCCCGGATTGAAGAGGATGGTTTTGTGGCGAAGGTCTGAGTTGTTCGGGATGCGGTGAAATATTTGTCGTTGTATGTTCGGCTGGAGCGGGCTCTTTAAATGGACTTCCGATCTTAATTTATGTTGCCATTTGATGTACATCAGATGGGCCTCGGTAAGCTATAATTTGGGCCATTTTTGATTATAATTCCTTTTGCCCTGAACCGATACCATTTGTACTCTTTCATTAAACATCATGTTTAATAAAAGACTGGGGGGCAATGTTGGGTTATGATATTTTACATAGTGGGCCGGACTGGTTGGGCCTACTTCTTTGATTAAATCTATTGGGTCATCTTTGTCGTATCTTGAAAGCCTTGGATCGGGTTGATTGAACCGTCCCATCAGATGACTACATATCTTCACTTGGGTCGAGTTGGTTAAATCTACCGAGTCATTTCAGTTGGGCCCGATCAGTTGGGTCTTCTTTGTTGAGTCGGGTCAGTGGGTTGACCCAACATATATTTAAATATCTACATCTTTTACCGGTGATGATGACAAAGATATGGCTGACTGATATCTTACATTGCATTAATGAGGATTGGACAATCGGCCAGCGGTGGACAGAGGGGATGGGATTAACAGGTGTCAGGGGATTCGGTTGCACGAAAAATCGGATCTTGGAGTATATAATAACAAATATATCACAGCAAGGAACATCATCCACAGGGGGAGGGGGGAAGGTAACTGATAATTTTATCTCTCTCAATACACTAGATATTTTATCCTCCATTGTTAACCCTTGTAGCGGCTGTCTTGATTCTCACGCTGAATTTATCCCCCGCACAATATGGGCCGAAGTCAAGCTTTTGGTGTTGATCGTGTTTACTATGCAGGATCAGGACGTCTTACGTGATTGGAACGTGACAAAAAATCTTGGCGTTAACACTTGCCATTATGTGATTGTTTCTTGCTCCCTTCGATCATTTAAAAAATAATAATCTCATTTATAAACATTAAATATGTATTTTTATTCTTAAAATAATAATTTGTTACTTCTTGTGACATAATAAATATTTTTTTGTAGGAGGCCTATTCTACCAACCGAGTTAAAATTTTGTTGTAACATAATATATATATATATATATATATATATATATATATATATATATATATATATATATATATATAGTTGTGTAATGCATAATGTATGTGATAACGATTTTTTTGGACTAAAAATGAAAAATTTGGACTTTTAAAATAGTAGATTTGGCGGAATGCCGGAGAGCAAGCAGGAAAATACTTTCGTAAAGAAACCGATGAATAATAAAGTGAGTTAAAAAATGACTATTTGGTTTAAGCCTAATTTTTTTTTTAAATATAGGTTCAGTCTTTATTCAACTTAAATAATAAAAAATAATTAACTAATTTAAATAATTTTAAATATTTTAAATTGAACGAATAGTTTATGACTATATTGTATAGTTAGGCTATATATATAGGAAGTACTGAAAACGAAGCAGATATCGATGGATGTATATATTTTACCAATCATATGGAGGTACGGTGGGTAGCTAGGGCTAGGGGATGTTTAATCAAATCCTACGTACCATAATTTTATTATTCTCAACCGATGAACATCACAATAATGGAGGAAGAAAATAAGGGGTCTACCCCTAGCTATTCCTATTCTTATATATTCCTATATTAATTTCATGGATTTTGTTTGATTTTTAAAATATATTTTATTGTTTTTTATTTCAGTAAAACGGATTCAGTTAGTATGAAATTTATTTTTTGATAAGTTGGTTAATTAGTCGGTTAGAAGAACGTCACAAAAGATCGCGCGTGCAAAGATCTTTAGCTAGTATTGGCTAATTAACCTAATTAACCAACTTATCCAAAAATAAATTTCATATTAACCACTTCCCAGTAAAACATACCCTACACAACCCTAGAATACGTCTCCTAGATGTATTTGTATAGCATGCATGTACATTTGACTCATGGTAGCTATATTTTTTGGACCAATTTATGTCAATTTGAAATCTACCCTCAAGTCTCAAGGGTTGGGTAGGTGGTGAATAGGTTTACCTTACATTAGGAGAAAATTTAGTGAACGTATTAGACTGATGTAACTTTTAAGATTGTTCGGAGAGAGATTTTGTATCGATATATGTATAAGTTGGCCGAAAACCTATATCATTCAACCCAAAAAAAAAAAAAAGAGAAGAAGAAGAAATCAAGCCTCAAGTCTATCCCATATATATATATATATATATATATATATATATATATATATTAATAATTGCTCTTGATTGAAGAAACAACGTAACGAAATTCTCCATCTCTCTGTTTCAACAATCTGAACTAATTTCCTTATGCTTTTCTGACCAAACTAATTAAAATAAATATAAATCGTTCATTACTTTTTCGTTCAAATTTAAATTGGATTTTATCTTATTATTATAGATATTAATGTACCTACCGTATAATTAGTTGTCTCCATACCTCTGATTTATATTAACAAGTTGCACGATTAACTGATTGCATGGCATACTCGCTCTCCTTTTTAAAATGAGAGTCCTATTTTAATTTAAAAAATTAGCTAGCTTGGCAACTTAAGGAAAATGTCAAAATTTTGTTTTATCTCTTGAAATATGAAAAATAAATAAATTGAAAGCACTAGAAAAAGCGCCACACAAATAACTAAATCTGATCGATTTCCACACGTTAATTAATAGTGCATGAGGTATAATTTTTAATAAAATCATTAAGAATTACTAATAATAATAATAATAAAAAGATCCGATTATATTGTTGTTAAATTAGTGTTACAAACGAAGACAGTTAGCTGAAATGACATGATATATATTACGAACTGAACCAAATTAAAAAGAATATATATTAATACCAGCATGCATGCATGCATGCAATCAGTAAGTCGCTATCTTGCCGTGTCATACAAGAATTCTAGGACAGGACAGGACAGGACAGGACAGGGCCATTCCATCCCATGCCATACCAATAATAAAGGAAATCAAATCAAATAATAAGTTTGAATAGGATTTGTTTGTTTGATTTTATTATATACTTAAAAGTCAATAGTACTACCAGCCTACCAGAAAGTTTTAATTAGTATTGTCTTTGTCACAAGTATTATTGTAGATATTCAAAATTGATACTCCTAGCCAATAGCCATAGCCATAGCCTATATATATATATATATATATATATATATGCCAGTCAGTACAAAGAATAAGCCTGGTTCACGTTATACCAAACCTAGCGTACCGTGTTTCAGAAATTAATGAAGATTAATCTTTCATTATTGCAAATATTGGTCCCACTTTTCATCATCCACTCTTGTTCAGTTGTTTGATTATTTATATTCCGCTTCAAGAGTTAGCTCGTTTAGAAATAACATATTTAAACAAAAAATCTAAGGCGATCGGTCTTTGATTTTAATTTTTTTTACTCTCTAAAAATTTATAATATTTATTTTAATTTAAATTTTTACAAAGTTTAATAATTTAAGTATAATTTGAATACATGTAAAAAATAAGATTTAAGGTAAATTAGTGTTTTAGGTTTAGGGTTTTGGGAGTAAAAAAATTAAAAAATATGGATAGGTGTAAAAAACAGGTTGTACAGACGAGACGACGGTATTTATTTATAATTTGGATACATGTAAAAAATAAAATTTAGAGTATAGTGTTTTGAGAGAATAAAAAAAGAAAGACCCATCGTCAATTTCCTGTGACCCAAAAAATCTCTATTTTAAATTCATCTTATTTAATTCGTAAATACAAGGTTGGAGACCGATCAGTGACTGTTGTTTTTAATTTGGGTAATAACATATTTTAAATTCAACAAGGACTCCGTGTATGTCTCCTATATATTGTTCTTATAATTTAATTTTATATAGTAATATATTATGTCAACTTGGCAACCAGAAGGAATAAAACTAGATGATTATTCATGATTCATGTTTCGGGTAATTAATGTTAGGTTTCAAGAAAAGAAACTTGTTAATTTTCCTGAATTTAATTGTAAAAGTTTTAAATTTTAAAATTAGGAAAGTTATCTATTTAGTTAATATAGTCATAATTACTACAAATTAAAAACAAATAATTATAAAAATTTAAATTCTTGAAATATTGAAACTCACTAATTAATTAATTAGCATCAAAATTTAATTTAAAATGAATTTAATATTACAAGAGCTACTAAAATCTTAAATGTAGTTCTCGACAATGAATTACGTATGCTTGAAATTAGGTTATATATATTTACATAACATATATCTTTCTTTATAATTTAGTCAATTAATTAAGCAGGATATGATTAATTACACGTTTATACTACTTGTGGAGGCCTGGATGAGAATATTAAATTTAAAAATTATTTTATATTAATTTTGTGACCCTTGTGACCTTACTCGTTAAAAAATTTGGGATTGCCACGTGGACTGATGATCAAACGTGATGCATTAAAAAATAGTACAGTTAAACACCCCAAATAATTATATAAATGCTAGTAATAAAACAAATACTAGTAGTAATACCGTAAATATATATATTTTTAAGAAAGCTTTTAATGTGAAAGGATGATCATTATTATTCTTTTATATCATTGCTCAACATGATCTCAACTTGTTTCTATACATTACATTACATTATTCTGGGTCTGAGTACAAAGAACTCCAACTTAATTATAACCTCAGGATTTTCTCTTGTTAGTCGTGACTCGTCAGATGCAGAAAAATCGGTTATTTATTATATATATATATATATATATATATATATATATATATATATAATAAAATACAAATGATTTTGAATTTTTCGTTCACTCAATAAATCATCTCGTATTGATTCGAAATTTGAGATAAATCTCACCGTCATATACGATCATCTGAGAGGCGGGACCAAATTTAGTATATAATAAAATACAAATGATTTTCAAATTTTCCGCTCACTCAATAAATCATCTCAACTGTCCAAAGTTTGGGATAAATCTCACCGTCCATATAATACCGGAGACACAGAACACAACTAGTATATATATATATATATATATATATATATATATATATATATATATATATATTCGAAAACTCCATTTAGCCTCATGTCCTAATATTATATATATATATATATATATATATATATATATATATATATATATATATATATATATTCGAAAACTCCATTTAGCCTCATGTCTAATTAAATGACTAATATTCTTAATTTTCAACCTTGTTCTTATATCAGCCGACAAACATGATTAATAAAATAAAAATAAAACATCCCATAATATTTACAATAACAATAACTAAGAGACTGCATGCGTAATGCTTGAGAATCAGAGCCCTAAACCTTTTTTTTTTTTTTGCCAGCATGCATGTTGTGTAGTTTTTCTTTATATATTTTGTACCACGGATCAGTCAACCATTAAAGAATAGGCAGGGTTATTCATCGTCATTATATTATTCAACTATTATATATTTTAGGATCGTGAAATATCTTCTACCTTTATATGTCGTTTTTTTTAATTTCGAATTACGTGAATAATTATAATTGATAATATTTTAACTACATATCTAATATGATGAGTCAATTTTATAATTCTACCCAGTCTCAATCTCATGTATTGAAATACGTCGCAATCATAATTCGACAAAAAACTTATAACAAACTATATTTTAAGAGTTTAATGCATTTTGCATCCCTCATTTTGCATTTTTACAAGTGAACACTTTGCCACCCCACATTTTTAGCGGTGTTGGGCTATTTTAACCCACAAACTGACTTTTACGGCAAGGATTTCAATGGTGAGACGACACATGGGTCAAAACGACCTAATTTCGTCAGCACAATTAATCATTTTTTGATCAGAAGGTGTTATGTGTTCATGTGCGAGTGTCTATTTATAATTAAAGTGTGAAATATAAAATATAAAATAAGGATAAACTGGGGGGATACAAAGTATATTTAACTTTACTTTTAATTACTAAAGTTTATAAGAGTTGATAAAAAACAACATTATCTAAATATGGTGGTTGTAATACAAATTCATATATACATAAATTTATCGTAATACATAAGATAACAAAAAAGTAGAAGCCTCGTATGATTTCAACTCAAAACTTTGGATACGACCAAATTACTCTTCCTTTCGGGAAGGACGTAGAGTCCAAATACCCATAACAAATGAAGCCTCCCTTGGTGCCTATATTTTGGAGGTTACTACCATGGGCCATAAATCCTTTTCTTCATTTACCTTTCCATCTAAGATTCTAAGTCACTATATATATATACTAGTAACAGTCCCGTGCCTCCGGTACTATGGACGGTGAAATTTATCCTAAATTTTGGACAGCCCAAATGATTTATTAGAATGAATGGAAAATTCAAAATTATTTATATTTTGTTATATAAATAAGAATTTCTCCAGTCCTAAAAATGATAATGACCGGCATAACATAACGGTTTTAATGAACTTTATTTCCCATGTTGGACTTGCCACAGTTGGCTTTTGCCATATCTTTGAGATCCATATTTTCAATCTTATAATTTTTAAGCCCATATATTTAATTTGGACCCATATAAACGTGAAGGACTGCTACCTAGCTAAGAATTTCTTTGGGTCCTTAACATTAATATACAACAATTAGAAAATAATTACAAAAATAAAACACACACAACATAATTACAAAAATAAAACAACCCAATAATAAAATTACTAACATCACACACACGCTTGCCATCAACAAATCTGCCTATCTAACACTAACCGCTTCCTAAATTCAAGCATTTGAACACAACCCAGAACATTTATATCGGACAAATCCAAATCTTACGTCGACGTTTCCCTTTCGACTCACCTCTTGAGATCGCGACATACAAAATCATCATCAACAACTAAGATCACAACAACTTCAAGTTCAATTTCTGTAACATCTAAGATCGGAGAAGGCGAAATAGAATACAAAATCATCATCAACTTCAAGTTCAAGAACTAAAAACAATATCACAAAGAACTTCGATACAAATCGAACTCGAGGTATGTGAGTTTAAAGTTCGTATGCATATAGTTACCTATGGTTTACTTCTAGATTCGTATGTATATTGGTTACCTTTATTAAGTTTTTCACAATTAAAATGGTTACTACAAATTCTATAAGCGTTTGGTTGATTCATTCATATGTTTTAGATTATGGTTACTAAATAAATATAAATTGTTCACTAAGCTGTTTATTTGATTAATTTATAATTTTTGAACGAGTTCTCATGAATTTTTATATTAATGGTTACTCATCATAAACATTCGTTCTTGTCTTTATCTTATTTGTTGGTTACCGCTCATTGTTGTTTTAGTTATCGTATATTATTATATTGTTCAAAGGTCTTGTCTTAGTTCTTGTCTAATGATATCTTCGTTCTTGTATTTATAAAAATGTCAAGTTCTTGTCTAATGTTTGTCTTGGTTACTTTGTAACATTATATTGTCTAATGTTGTCTTGATTCTTTGTATGAAGCTATGTTGGTTCTTGTCTAATGATGTTTTGGTTACTTTGTAACATTATAATATCTAATGATAAGCTATTCTCATCGTCTAATGCTTCCAAGGTTACTATGTAACAATATATTGGCTCTTGATTCATGATGATTTGATTCATTGGGTAACTTTATTGTGGATTAATGCATATTCATTGATCCGTTGTTTAAAATTAAAATGGTTCTTGTATAATATTAATTGAACAATATTGAATTGGTTAATGAAAATAATGAATTAATTCTTGACTAATGTTGACTTTGATATATTGGTTACTAACTAATTTCGATTTGGTTACTTATATAAAACTATAACGGATACTCGATAGTCTTGATTTGACATTGTGTAAGATTATAAATTTATATTATTATATATTTGAGGTTACTCATTGACTACATTGTATTGAGTTCTTTGTCTAATATTGAGGTGTATCGGTATAAAAATTATATGTATATATTTACCTATGGTTACTACAAATTCTATGGTTATATATTGTTAATGAACAATTAAATGTATATAGTTACCTATGTATGAACAATTATATGTATATGTTTACTGACTAATGCTGAGTTGGTTACTGTTTAACATTATTTTGGTTAATAAATAATACTGATTTGGATACTATGTAAAAATATAATGGATACTCATTAATGCTGAACTGGTTACTGTATTAATCTAATTATACTTATACTTATATTTTTATATTAATGGTTACTTGTTAACTACATTGGTTATATTAATGTTTACTTGTTAACTACATTGGTTACAACAATTATTTTTTAACTGCCCACAAACCCTCTATACTGGTTGTTTTTCACTATAACAATTAAATGGATGATGTTTTTATCTTATGGTTACTAACTAACACTACAACAAAAAGGCTTATCGTGATCGACATCGGCCGAAGATAGTATACGGTCAGCAGATAGCTATCCGCATGACCAAGTATCGCGATCATTGATCACGAGTCCTTGATAATCCGTCATTGGAAGGACATCAACGACCACCAATATGACCGAATAATTAGCGATCGCAATTAGCGACCGATATCCGTCGCTTATTATGACTTATCTTTGAGTCATTTGTCATGCGTGACGTGGCACACACGTGTCGTGACCAGATAATAGCGACCGCATGATGATTGTTGATACATTATAGCGACCGCGTGCGATCATTGATGCTTTTTTTTTATAAAATTTTTGCCTATTTTATTGATTTCCCAAAATAACTCGCTTTGTACCGCTTTCAATCCCAACACACGGTTATATATATATATATATATATACAAGACATCCATATTAACATCCATCCAATACAATACAAAACATTCATCCATGAAACATTCATCCAATACAATACAAAACATTCCTCCAACACTGATATAATCGATATCGTAAACATCCATATAAACTAATACAATTGTCCAAAGAATGAATCTAAAAGAGTACTGAGGCTTTAAAAATCTAAAAAAATAAGTCAAGTATTTCTTCATGGATCATCCAAATTAGGATCCTGTAATTATCAAAGTAGTATACATCACCCATTACGAGTTGTCGATACATGAGTGCGAAACAACTACAACTTTATTATTACAACGATAAAGCGTGAGTTTAAATACAAATATTATCTTACTAGACAATATTTATACTCAAATAAATCCTCATCACATTTATTGATACATTATTTTACAAAATGGTGAGGACTACTAAACAATCCTTTCTAAAACCTTCATTTCCATTACCCAGGCTACGTCTTTCATTATATTACCGCCTCACGAGAAGAATGGAACAAAAAGGAAAGGGTGAGCTCAACTAGCTCGATAAAGAATATTATGACTAAGATAATATCTGACAAATTATCGTTAGTCTTGACGAGGAAAAATTTAATAGAATCTGATAAAGCTGACAAATTTTCGAATCGATATTATGGCGTGAAATAATAATTCATTAGAAGAGTTTCGTAGAGAATGAAATCTACTATAATCTATGAATTTAAAGTCCATCATCGATATTTTATCCTGTAACATCAATCGATATTCATACGGAATCAAATATTCATCTTTGCTACTCTGAGGCGAAAGATATTCATCGATTAAGTCGTATTCATTTAAAACACATTCATCTTTGCACTCTGAGGCAAAGATATTCATCGATCGGTCGTATTCATTTAAACACTGTTCATCTTTTACTTTCTGGGCCAAAGATATTCTTGAGAAGATATTCTTGAAATCATTCATCTTTGCCACTTCTGGGCCGAAGATATTCAATAATATCATCATTTAAGTGAGGATGATGAAAAATATTTTTAAAAAAGCGAATCGGTGAAACAAAATGACAAGGATTAAGGATTAAGGATTAGTACTTTGTTTTATCCATAATCAACAATACCTCAAAAATAATCGTAGTGGTGTAAAATTGAGAATGATCAAAACATGGATCTGATCAAAGCTAGTATCAGAATAGATATTTTAGACGAAAGAAGAAATTTTATTTTTTGGTGAATAGTGCAGTATCGTGAATAGTCTTGAGTATCGTGAATAGTATCTTGAATATCGTGAATAGTAACTCAGACGCAAAAGATAGAAATTCCACAAAAAAACATCTTCACGCTTATGAATAGTACTCGTGAATAGTAACTTCGTGAATAGTAACTCATGAATAGTAACTTCGTGAATAGTAACTCATGAATAGTAACCCCAGAGCATGAAAAAGTTCAAATTTGATAAAAAGGATCGACATTTGACGTAATGATATTGAAGAAATAATATCATTCTGAAAAAAATAATATCCCTTACCTCGAAGAATCGATTGCCGGAAGGAAAGGTCGGAGTGATCTTTGAATGAAACTTATCTTGAGCGACAACTCTCAAAGTATCTAAATACTCACAAAATCGCTCGATAATATAGAGAGAAAGAAAACTTTGTTTACGGTGTGATTTTCAATTCTAACAGCCCTCTATTTATAGGAAAATGTTAGCCGTAGCAAAGCGAGACTTGACACTGCTTACGATGGCTTTACTGCTACTATTGCCACCCACCACATTTGAAATAAAATTCAGCACATTTCTTCACCAACCACAAGTGGGCCCCTCAATTCTAGAATTTTCACCAAAATCAATTATAACCCTAATTTAGAATCAGACACCTCTTAAAATTCATAACAAATCATTCGTGCATTTTTAGCGGTTCAAAATTTGTGGACATATACTCAACTTATGTATGTATAACATACCCAAAAATTACCACAATCAGCGGTCGGATTAAAAATTATAACCCCATGATATATCTGAAAACCCACGATTTAATTTTAATACCTCGATCGGTAAAATCTTGATAAAACACCTCAACAATAATTTCTTCATTTATAACCACATAAATAAATCCATCATTTATATCCACATAAAATAAATATTTCTTTATCATATGAATCAATAATTAATTATTCACAAATAATATTCTGAGAATCCTGATTATAATGACGGTAGTTCGGGAAGAGGGGCTTTCAGATAAGGATTTCTCCTTCTTTGGCGCTTGATTAGGTGACAAACCTCTCCTTGTGAGAACTTTCTAGACATTGCCAATAATTTATCTAATAATATTATTTAAATAATATGAATTATTGATCGATAATGGAGATAATAATGCGGTGACAATTATTGAACAATGATAATATAAAATATCAATAGCGACAATTATTGAATCGATAAAATAAAATATTGAGCGATAACTCTTTGTGAAAATTATTGAGTAGTGCCTTCTTACGTAAGGATCGATAATTCAACAATCTTTGTCATGATCTGGGTGTCTGCTCTTGTGCGACCACAGCGTATTCTTGTATTTTAACCATAGGGTATTCAGCGATCTTAGCGGTAACAACTTCTGGCAGTTATTTTAACCAACTTATATTTGTCGTTTTCTTCATCAATCGCTTTCCGTTATGGGGCCCACACATGGCATTGCTTGGCAAGTAAATACGAATATTCACAAGCGGTCTGAATATTCCACGACCGAAGCGAATATTCCCAAGCAAAAATGAATATTTTATAACCACTTGCTTATTTTGAAATATTTGCGTATTTAACCTTAACTATCACATTAATCAAATCAACCCTTACTATTTCAAAATAATAAATAAAGGAAATTCCTTTTATTTAAAAAAATTTGAGGGTCTTCTGACCTCCCTCCTTATGAAATTTCGTCCTCGAAATTGGCGTCACGTACACAGTGTTTGAAAAGGTGAGGATACCTCGCTTTCATTTAGTTTCAATTCCCGGTCATTTCCTACATAGCATGATTCCTCCACAAAACTTTAACTTGTGGTATGACCTTTCTTGGCGTGGGACATGCTCCTTTCTATCAAGATCTTGATAGGTACCTCCTCATCACGTTAAGTCTTGACTATCTCGTGGGTTACAACTTCGATAAGCGTGGTTTGGGTCTTTCACATATTCTGAAATGCGGATATATGAAACACATTATGAACACGAGACATACTCGGGAGAGTGCTGCAAGTCTACATAGGCTACATTTCTACTCGGTCGAGAATTTGAAATGGACGATAAATCGTGGATTGAGCTTTCCTCTCTTCCCCAAATCTTGTAACTCCCTTCCGTGGAAGCGACTTCATGACAATACATGATCCCTACATTAAATTCCCGTCCTTTCGATGAAGATCGCATAACTCTTTTGTCGATCTTGAGCGTTTGTATCGTTGTCGAATTATTTGGATCTTTTCGGTGAGTAAATACGTCTTAACTTCGGGTCCCAACAATGTTGCTTCACCCACCTCATCCCAACATATTGGAGAAGCGACATTTTTCGTCCATATAATGCTTGAATGGAGCCACACTATACTTGCACGATAATTTGTTGTTGTAGGAGAATTCCCTGATGGTAAATACTTATCAGCGCCCTTGAAGTCTACAGGACCACGAGTCTTAATAAATCTTGAGAGTTTGAATAGTCCTCTACGATTGTCAAATGGTTTGGGGATGGTATGCGAACTAAATCGCAAATCCGTGCCCATAGCTTTTGCTGAAGCTAACCCAAAATCTTGAAGTGAATCTTGGGTCGCGATCCGAAACTATGGATACGGGCATGCCATACTGACCTCACGATCTCATTTCGTACATACTAGCAAGGCGTTCGAGTGAATAAGTCTCCGTGTCGGCGAAATGAAAGCGGACTTGGTTAATCTATCAACAATAACCCAAATAGCATTGATGCCTTGAAAGCCGTAGGAAGACCCGTCTTGAAATCCATGGTAATGTGTTCCCACTTCCATTAGGAATCTCAAGTGGTTCAGCGGACCCTTAGGTACTAGATGCTCGCCTTTACCGTTGGCAAGTTAAACACATCGAGATAAACTTTGCAATCTCTCTCTTCGTATTATTCCACCAAAATGTATGTCGAAGATCACGATACATTTTAGTACTTCGAGGATGGATTGCAAATGGTGTATTGTGTGCCTCCATCGTAATCTTGTACTTAATCAGTCGTTAGGAACCTGAAAGTCTAGAGTGGACTCGAAGTATTCCTTCTTCATCAATTCTCGCTTAGGAATAGCTCCTTCTTGTACTTTCTTCTTCATACGCATCATTTTCAAGATTCGGTGGCTTGAAAGCGACCTTAACTTTTTCTATTAAAGTTGGCTCTGTCGTATACTTGACATCATCCTTTTCGTTCGCATATGATCTTCTACTCGATCGTCGGCTACCACGTTAAACTTTACCGGGATGGTATTGAATAGTGTGGTCGTAGTCTTTCAATAGCTCGAGCCAGCGTCATTGCTTAGCGTGTTGAGTTCTTTTGAGTGAAGAAATATTTAAGGCTTTTATGGTGCGAATATATCTCACTTTCTCCCCGTATAGATAGTGCCTCCATATCTTTAAGCTTGGCAAGCATTGCTTTGCTTGACTCTAGATCATGAGTAGGATAATTCCTCTCTCATACTCTTTAAGTTGTCATGAGGCATAGGCTATGACTTTCCCCGTTGCATGAGAACACATCTAACCCTTTGCACGAGCAGCATCGGTGTAGATAACAAATCCATCAAGAACGGATGGTATTGTTAGAGCAGTCTTAGAAATAAGTCTCCTCTTAAGCTCTTGGAAACTTTTCTCGCATTCTTACGCCCAAGCAATTTTGTATCCTTTCGAGTTATTTGAGTTAATGGAGTAGCGATTCGAGAAAACCCTTCCACGAATCTCGATAATAACCGGCTAAGCCCAAAAAGCTACGTACTTGATCATGAGCTTGGTTGCTCGACTTTGTATTGCTTGATCTTGGCCGGATCAGCGGATACTCCGTGTTTTGACACCACATGCCCGAAGAAAGGCTACTTCCTCAAGCGAACTTCGCATTTCTTCAATTTGGCATATAGTTGGTTTTCACGAAGCCTTTGGAGTACCGACTTCAAATGGTGCTCATGATCTTCACGACTTTTGGAATATATAAGGATGTCAATGATAAAAACTGACAACAACAGGCCGATCAAATATTCCTTGAATACTCGGTTCATCATATCCATGAAAGCCGCGGGAGCATTAGTTAGTCAGAAAGACATGACTAGAATTCATAATGCCCATCTGGGGGTTACGAAGGCGGTCTTTGGAATATCCTCGATTCTAATCTTGGTGATGATATCGAGCGAAGATCGATTTTTGAAAAGAATTGTGCCCCTTACTGTTGGTCGAACAAGTCATCAATACGAGGTGAGGATACCTATTCTTGATGGTGACATGGTTCGATTCGATAGTCGATACAAAGTCGCATACTCCGTCTTTCTTTTTACAAATAAAGCAGGGAGCACCCGAGGAGATGTCTGGGGCCAGAATGAAACCGATGTCCAACAATTCTGTAGTTGGACCTTTAACTCTGAAGTTGATAGGAGCCATTCGATATGGGGTTTTAGAAATGGGCTTTGTGCGGGTTGAGATCGATAAAGAATTGACTTCACGTTACGGGGGTAGGCGGGAAGTTCTTGAAGGAAATCGTCGGAGAAAGTCGATATGACGGGAATATTATTCAAATTTGGCGTGTCTTTATTCAAATCCATAACATGGGCTAAGAAAGCTTGACATCCAGTTTTTCGATAAGCGAATAGCTTTATGATTAGATATGATAGTGATTGATTTTAATGGTTTAGTTGCTTGAATTACGTACAACGGGTTGGTTAGGAATATGAAAACTAATGACCTTACGAAAACAATCAATTTTGGCATGATGAGTAGTTAACGATCGATCCCTAAAATCACATCAAAAGCAAGTATCTTTAAAGAGATAAGGTCGACAGGTAAGGTGATGGTGCCGACTTGAATCAAGCAAGATTTATAAGCAGTGGATGTGATGAAAGTTTCTCTAGCGGAGTTTCCACAGATAGGTCGAAAGTCTAATTTCTCGGTCGAGTTTAAGCGTTGAGCACATGCGGGAGAGATAAATGAATGGGTATGCCGGTATCAAGTAAGGTATAAACTTAGCGAGAATTTATAAATAGCTTACCGTGATCACCTCGTTTGGGTTCTCGCATTATGACCGATCGCAACAAAGCGCTCTTCCGGAATCGTTGACTTTGACTTTTACAGGGGACGATCTTTTGAGTCGCGAGTCCCATTGAACTAGGTTTAGCTACCGTCTGATCTCGGCGATATGTCCTTCCTTTCCACAACTATAGCATACCTTGTATTTGTTGTGGGCGGTTTGGTGATATGTCCCTCTTTTCGCATTTGTAGCATATAATGGGTGGTCGTTCTCTCCTCCCTTAGAACCGATTCTTTCACCGACCTTTGTCGTCTTCACATAGTCGTTGTTAAATCTCCTCTTTTAAAATCTCCTCTGACTTCGCTTCTTACATTTTCATGACCATGATTACCACGGAGTGGTTACCATTTCTGTAAAATCTGTTTCTTTCTCATGAGTTATCATTAATACATTTGTTGCTTATCTACAGTGCGATCCTGGTTATGGTCCCTCGGTTGGTAGTACTCGTTATCTCGCTCTAATAATTGAGCCACATTTACAACATACGAATAAAGAAAGTTTATGAGAAATGAGATCTTGGCGTATCTTGGGTTTCAAACCTCTAAGAAACATCCGCGTCATCGTTCCTCATTCTCCACCAAATGAGGTCTGAACACGGATAACTCTGCAAACTTTGCCTCGTCTTTGAGACACCGTCGTGTTGTTTTGCTCTAATCGATGAACTCCACTTCCTTCGTATAGCCCGAACACTTTCGGAAAGTATTTGTCATTAAATGATCTCTGAAAGCGTCTCCCGAGACATCTTTGAGTCTTGAAATTTGGATGGAGTGCAGCTTCCATGAGACTCCCACCGATGTCTGCGCTGCATGCGGAACATAAAGGTGGCGAATGGAACCTCTGTTCCTCGTGCATCCCCAGACATCGAATATCTTGGTAATTTGTTTGACCCGTGTTTTCGCCGTGATCGGATCGGCTTTCCCTTAAATTACGGTGGTCCCGACTCTTTGAGCTGCTTGCATTTGTGACAACCCGTAATTGCTATCATTTCCTCACTGTATTTTGAACCACGAGTCTCCCTAAATGCGATTTTGCATGAGCGCAAAAACTTCTAAACATCCCTCGTTCATCATACGCTCGGTGGTGTTGTTCGCGGGAGGAACATTGCCCGACTGTTGCACGTTCTCCTCGTTGGTAAATCGAGAGCATCTCCACGGTCTCATTACTCCTTTTGTTAATATTCTCGATCGACATTCTCAAATCTTGTCATAAAACAAGGGTTAATTAAGAAATCGATATATCACATAATATCCTATATCTTGACCCGACTAATGAATAAGCTTAGGTAGGACACCTTTAGCGAAGGATTTACTCGTCTCTCCCTCTGGTTACATTCCGATCTCATGGAGATCATATCCTAAGCTACGATACCAATTGTGGCGCCCCCAAAATAGGTATACATCACCCATTACGAGTTGTCGATACATGAGTACAGAAAGCAACTACAACTTTATTATTACAACGATAAAGCTGTGAGTTTAAATACAAATATTATCTTACTAGAGCAATATTTATACTCACATAAATCCTCATCACATTTATTGATACATTATTTTACAAAAATGGTGAGGACTACTAAACAATCCTTTCTAAAACCTTCATTCCATACCCCAGGCTAAATTACTCATTTATATTCTAGCCTCACGAGAAGAATGGAACAAAAGGAAAAGGGTGAGCTCACTATTTCGATAAAGAATATTATGACTAAGATAATATCTGACAAATTATCGTTAGTCTTGACGAGGAAAAATTTAATAGAATCTGATAGGCAACAAAGTTTCAATCAATATTATGCGTGAAATAATAATTCATTAGAAGAGTTACGTAGAGAATGAAATCTCTATAATCTATGAATTTAAAGTCCATCATCGATATTTTATCCTGTAACATCAATCGATATTCATCTCGAATCAAATATTCATCTTTACTTTCTGAGCCCGAAGATATTCAATGATTCAGTATGTATTCATTCTCAACACTGTTCATCTTTTGCACTCTGAATAAAGATATTATCGATCGATCGTATTCATATTCATTTAAACTGTTTCTTCGTCATCTTTGCCTTTCGAATTAAAGATATTCTTGAGAAATCATTTCATCTTTGCACTCTGGGCGAAGATATTCAATAATATCATCATTTAAAGGTAGGGATGATGAAAAATATTTTTAAAGAAGCGAATCCGGTGAAACAAAATGATGAGGATTAAGGATTAAGGATTAAGTACTTTGTTTTATCCATGTCAGTAATACCTCAAAAATAATCGTAGTGGTGTAAATTTGAGAATGATCAAAACATGGATCTGATCAAAAGCTAGTATCGAATAGATATTTTAGACGAAAGAAAAGAAATTTTATTTTTTAGATGAATAGTCTTAGTATCGTGAATAGTCTGGTATCGTGAATAGTCAAAGTATCGTGAATAGTAACTCGACACCGAAAGATAGAAATTCCACAAAAAACATTTTCAACCTTCATGAATAGTACTCGTGAATAGTAACTCGTGAATAGTAACTCATGAATAGTAACTCGTGAATAATTAAGCTCATGAATAGTAACCCCGAGCATGAAAAAGTTCCAAATTTGATAAAAACTTCGGATCAACATTTCAACATAATGATATTGAAGAAATAATATCATTCTGAAAAAAAATAATATCCACTTACCTCGAAGAATCGGTACTTGAGGAAGGAAGGTCGGTGAGTGATCTTTGAATGAAACTTATCTTGACGGTGACTTTCGAAAGTATCTAAATACTCCAAAATCGCTCGACAATATAGAGAAGAGAGAAAACTTTGTTTAC